>CM056574.1:9230000-9260000 GCA_029721435.1 Gymnothorax reevesii
TAGAGTAAAAACAAGCAGTTAATTAAATTAATGAAACTGAGGTTGCAATGGCCCTGAAGCCAAACAGTGAATGGCATTTTTACCGTAAATAAACTAGATGATTTTGGAATGAGCAAATGGGCAGAATGAATACAGATGGGCAAAGTCAGCTGAGTAGTCCGCTCAGTATTTTGCAGTATGATTGGCTGGGTGTCACCACTCTCATGTGAATAGATTCCGTTTCTCCTCCCACTCAGCAACTTTTGTTCCTATTAGAAGTATGTCTTCTTTAATTCATTTAAGCCTTGCATAAAACCTCTTCTGCTAGACCTGAAGGGTATTGCCATCATATATCATTACCTGCATACAGCACTGAGCAAAGCCTGAGCAATGTTACTTCCGCTTCACCCTACTCAATGACTGTGCCATTGGTTGACTGCCCGCAATATTGCCCCAAAGGTTCGGCTGTACTTCCTGACCTATCAGAAGTCCCAAGCTACAAAGGAGAACATAAATCAATTCTAGACTTCTGAAATAATTTGGGATTTTTCGCAACCAACCAGAGCTGTTTTTTTTTTTTTTTGTATCTTATCAGCCAATAAAATTGGGTTTCCACGTTCTCGTATTGACTATCGGGGAATAAATGCCATTACAATGATGAATTGGTCTTTATCCTTGATGGACTTGTAATTCTCCAATCTCCCGGTTTACCATTTCTTTAATAAGCTGTATTTGCGCAACCCTTACCATCTGGTACACACACAAAAAGGTGTGGTGAGTGAAAGATTTTGACCAACACCCCTTCAGGGTTCTACAAATAGATGATGATGTCGTTCGGGCTCACTAATGCCCCCAATGTGTTCAAGACCCACAGAAATTTAGTCCTCTGAGATAGTTTGTCTATGTCTGCCTAGATGATACATATACTGGTTCAGTGGCGGTTTGTAGGCCATAACGAAGGGAAGCCAAAACCTTGCCCTTCCAAACTTAATGACTTAAACCTTTCACAGTTTACTTTTCTTGAGAAGCAGTTGCTCATACGAATTGGTAGAGGGAAAGTCAAATTTATTTTCAATAGCATTTTTATACATTGCACCGCAAAATTATGAGGGTTTCTTTCCTTTTACACATAAATTAGGATGTAAATTACCATAGGCCTATGTCTTTATAAATTCCGCGTTAAAGTAGCTTGTGAAATTACATAGATTCACAAATTGATTAGTGAGGCTTATTTAAGGGGACCTAACATGTTGATCCTTCTTTCAATGCATATTGGTAATGTTATACTGTTGGTTGTCCATGCTCAACCTCTAAAAAGTTTCTAAACGTAAGAAACAGGGGTTTTGCCGTTATCCTAGAACGTGATTTCGTGAGCATGATTTCCTCTCTGAACAGCTCCTGCCAAGATCTTCACGAGATCTGGGCAAAACCTGATGTCAGGTTGTGCCGTCCAATTAGAACAAACCTAGCCAGAGCCAACCACTGCGCTGGACCTGCCAACACTGGAAACTATTCTAGCAGGCACTAACAACAGCAGATCATTCTATGCCTTAGTACCGTCTATACTATTGGAAATACAAAAAAAGAACCGCATATCATTTGAGGAGCAATTTTGTCAGTACAGTACCAAAGCTACTTGTCCTTTAACTTTTGGACGCAAAGAAAAACTAATATGTCTCTTCCAAAAGACGAAGCCACCAGAAATCAGTGGGTAGCTTTTTTGGTTTGCTGGCAGCAAACAGCCACGGCCAAAGGGAAAGTTAGCTGTTTGTGCTCAGCCTTTCACCAAAGACAGGTTTGTCAATAAAGGATAATTCGACACAGGATCAGCGTTTCAGCTGCTTCTCAAACCTGAAGCATTTGCATTGATCAAGCGCCACAAGCTGTAAGTAGCCATATAACAGCAAATAATGTGAGTGGAGCTAACGTGTTACGGGTGGCTAGCAGGACCTCTAACAATAGTTAGCAGTAACAACTGACCTCAAACGCAGGCTTAGTAAAATATCTGAAGATAAAGCCTGTATCGGTCGCAACTGTCTGTGACTCACAGACACAGAAGCTGTAAGTTGCTTTTACTGCATAAGCCAACCTGACGTGATAGCCAGTTGATTGTGGCTTGTAGCATAGCGGCTACCGTAGCCAAGTTACTGTTGCTAATTTTTGTGTTCTAAATATGCAAGGGTGATATCAGGGGAAATTCTGCAGAAGGTGTGTGGACATTAACCTCATTTGAAGCTAACTTTTAATTCTGTCTTGTAATTTGGATGCTTAGTACAACTGTTCACAGTAGCAGAACTTGCTGTCTGTAAAACCTGTATTGCAAGGGTTTGTCTCTGTGGTTATGACCGCTCGGTTACCAGCTTTTGCATGTTAGTTTGCGTGTCATGATAATTAAAAATGCCCCTGGTTAACTTATATGCAGTATTTCTGATTGGTATGCTAATGCTACTTCGGAAGCATGAATGCGGCAGTTTGATCATAACGTTGCCCGATTGCAGGGACTACAATTAGTGATAGCTTTACTTATTCATGACTGGGGTCAGCCTAATATATCTCCAATATCTGGGCAAGCTCTCTGATATTACCAGTGAAAGCAATAGGGAAGCACACAGTCTATATCGTGTCCGGTATTACACATGATTTTTCTGCATTACCATCGATTGAAAATTAAATTCTTTCCTGTAAAAGTGATCGATTCGCTAGCTCCACATAGGCAACGGTTCTCACAGACGGAACTGATGGTCTGTAAAACCTGTATTATGTTCATGACATATCCGGAGCTCTATCCAGCTCTCGAATGCTATCCGTAATGCGCCCATTTTCCTTTCTGGTCATTCCGAAGCAATAAGTAAACCATTACCGTGGGCAATTTGCGAAAAGGCCGTTAAGCCTGGAGCTTTCGCCCCTCCGTCATATACCAGCGCAGAAGCTGTTCGTTTCTCCACGCTAACAACACACCACAGCTATGCACACGAACCAGCAGGTCCTAATACACACTGAAGCAGTCCATAAGCTGTTGGTCCACTTTTAGCTGCCCCTCACTGTCCATGTTTCCCTTTAAACTCTGACCCACCGGATTTCTATGGTCTCCAGTCTACACTTGGGCATGACAACCCGTTCTACAAATGTGCCTATATAGGGTGGATTCTAGCTTCACCGGCATCCTAGAAATGGAGTAGAAAAACTGCTGTACTCACCAACTGTTGCCATAGCAAACTGTAGCTGATAGTAAATTTGTGCTTGAGCTGGCAGACTTTCGCACTGCGTCCTCCACTTTCGCTGTTGCATTTATTAGAACAAGTCAATTTCATAAGATCTATACACATGTACTGCGTTAGATTGCAGAATATGCCCGTCGATTTCCTCTGGAGCCGGACTAGGAAAACTAGTTCTGCCGCTTCGTCCCGCCTAGATCCGCCCTCTACGGAGCTGGCCAGTCAGAAGAAAGTGGGCACACAGGGAGTGGGGGCCATAGCGGAAGAGCCACCCCAATGAGGCGTTTCAGGTAGAGACTACTATGGACTACAAATGAGTTTTTTGAGAATGCCAGTATGAGTGAAATAAGTACCCTTTTTCATACTTTGCGTGCTCAGGAGTGCTCTAGGGGAGGTCAAAGACCAAAATATAAACTTGGAAAAATGGCATATTAGGTCCCCTTTAAGCAATAAGCTGTGCAACATCGCATTCTTTACTTCTATATTAAGATTGTATAAAATGGGTTCTCGTGACTTCTGGCGAAAGAAGCCTTGCAAACTAATGTATAAAGACGTATTGATAATTTGCGTTGTAATTTATTATTGAAAATAAATTTGACTGTCCTTCTACCAATTCGTTTGAGCAACTGCTGATCAAGAAAAGTAAACTGCGAAAGGTTTAAGTCATTAAGCTTCGAAGGGTGAGGATCTGGCTTCCCTTTGTCGCGGCCGACGAACCGCCGCTGTACTGGTTTTTCCTCAAACACTGCAGGATTAAATCCCTCATGTTCACATCTTCATCCAAAAGCCCCTGGAGAACCAACTGATTCTGAAGTCGAAGAAGTGTGAATTTCATCGCACTATAGTCTCCTTCCTTGGGTTTGTGGTGACGCATGGTGCCCAGGGGATGGATCGCCGGAGGATACATGCTGTCCTAGATAAGCCAAACCTAAAAGAGTACAAGCAGCTGCAAAAGTTCCTTGGGTTTGCCAACTTTTACTGGTGATTCATTTTAGGGTTTTCCACTGTTGCTACTCCCCTTACTAAGCTGATGTCCACGAAGGTTCCCTTCGCATGGACCCCTCAGACGGCCTCCTCTTTTCAATATCTTTAGAAGTCGTTTTTGAGCGCTCCTACCCTCAACCTTCCTGATGCCCTGGGCTACTTCATTGTGTAAGTCGACGCCTCCAATGTGGGTGCTAGAGCTGTCCTCTTGCCGCAAGCTGACAATGTTAAATTAAATATTTGTACCAACAGCAGTGAGGAACTACTCCATCGATGACTGGGAGCTGTTCGTGGTGAAGCTGGCCTTGAGGAGTGGAGGCACTGGCAACAGGAGTCCCGGCTTCCCTTCCTCATCTGGACGAACCATCACAGCTTGGAGCACCTTGCTATGGCTAAGAGTCTCATGCAAGCTCATTGAGCCCTCTTCTTTCCAAGATTCAATGTTAGAGTAGCAAGTTGCTGGATTGTGATTCACAATTAGTGCCTTCAACCAGTCTGTATTTAATAGTAGAAACTGAGAGTAAATGGTTTGAACCCAGGTGTAGTCAACGGTGTAGGCAACGGTGGTTGAACCAAAGTTGTTGTTTCGTCTGTCTGATCTTAGCTACAAGGCAGATGTAATTAGTAGCAAGACGCTCGCTCTGTCATCCAAGTGAACGAATGAGAGTAAATGGTTTGAATCCAGGTGTAGTCAATGAGTTGGTAAAATGATCATCTGGGTGAGAGTAGTCTTGAGGAAGACTGTTGTGGTGACCTGACGTTTCAACAACCTGAGCGGAAGTCATCCTCAGAGTGAGGAAACGAGCGGACAGAAACCGTTTATATAGTGTGAGAAAAGCGTGGCACGGCTATGGATTCTCCGGTTTCTGTTGTCATAGCAGAAATTGTCATGCAAAAGATCGAGCAGACAGCCCTAGCCACTTATGCAACACCACCGCCTTTTTGGTACCGCTACGTTGAAGACATTATCACTTCATTACCGCCTGACGACATTCAATCCTTTCATGACCATCTCAACAGACAAAACATACACATACAGTTTACCAAAGAGATCGAAGAAAATGGTTCTTTACCTTTCCTAGACTGTTTGGTCACTCACAACAACAACCACCTACACGCTACTGTTTACCGCAAACCTACTAACACTGACAGATTACTTGACTACACTTCTTACAATCCTACTTCACACAAAGCTACGACTATCCGGACTCTGACGCGACGTGCACAACTTGTTTGTGACTCTACTGACAAACTACATTACGAATACAAGCGCCTACAGAATGTTTTTGACAAGAACGGCTACAGTATTGACTTTGTCACACGTAACGTTTATAGCACCGACTATACTTCGAATCACAACGACAACCAACACATTGTCACCTCCACTATACCATACATCAGAGGTATATCTGAAACAATACAACGCATTTTACAACCATACAAAATACGAGTAGCACACAAACCTATCATGACTCTTAGAGTCATGACCGATGTCAAAGACAAAGACTGACCTCATGACAGACCTGGGGCTATTTATAAAATTGCTTGCACCGAATGTGACTCTACCTACATAGGGGAAACTGGGAGGAACTTGAATATTAGACTAACTGAACACAAACGTGCGACTAAAAACAAAGACCCCAATAATCACATCGCTGAACATCACAGACTAACTGGACACAACATCGACTGGGACTCTGCCACTTGCATAACTCATTGTAACAATTTGCACAAATGACGCGTACTTGAAAGTTGGTATTCTAACATACAATACAAACCATTAAACTTCTCTATGACAGTTCTCGCACCTTACAAAAGACTCATTAACGATCATTCACTGACAGCATTACACTCTGATTCTACCACTTGAATCAATCTTGCCTACGCACTCAGATTGACTTACCACTCCACACATTATTTATCACCCACGCTTTTCTCACGCAATATAAACGGTTTCTGTCTGCTCGTTTCCTCACTCTGAAGATGACTTCCGCTCAGGTTGTCGAAACGTCAGGTCACCTAAACAGTCTTTCTCAAGACTACTCTCACCCGGATGATCATTTTACCAACTCATAGTAGTAACTCTTTGTCTTTATTGAGTGAACATAACCTTTAATTATAGTAACTCGCGCAAGTCTTTCTCTTTAGTTCGTAAATTTTAACTAGCTTCCAAGCCCACTCAGGGTCCGAGATTGAGACCGTGCTCAAGTTAACCCAATTCAAGTTAACTCCTTTGTCCAGTTTAATAGCACAAGACCCCCAGAGATGCCAAGTCTCACGCATTCAGCGTAGGTAGGCCTCACACATTATTTAGGCTTATTCGCCGTGTCCACAATTATTCAATTATTAATGAGATTCTCACACAGAATTAAAATCCTTGTGCATTGAAGTTTCAGTTTTCCTTGCGTAAAGGTGAACCTCATCACAAGTAACATGGAAGCGATTATGACCTTGGACTTCTGGTGTTCATCTTTACTCAGGGTTTGGAAACAATGCATGTTTGTCATGATCGCTTAATTTGTGTAAATGAAATGAGACCATTTGAAACGTCTTTATGCAATTCCATTGCTTTCAATCCTTCGGTAAAGGCAAGCCTGAGAATTACCAAGTCATAATCGATTTCTTTGTCACTAGTGGGAAAATCCACAGTAATGCACGTGAAACTGATTTTTTCTTGTGACAGCTCTTATGTCTGGTGGATACAAAGGGTCGACAAAATATTGGAAGTGCTTCGTAAAATGGCTTCAAAACTGCCACTACAGAGGTGTCGATTCAAGTTATTAATATTAATCAAACGTTAATTAGTGGCATGTTTCAGCCTGAAAGAGATCTGACCAGCAGCACTTTGCTGGGTTTGTCTCAAAGCAAGGTGAAGATACTAAGAGATCCAAAGAGGTGAAGCAGCTAGTGCCTGAATGCAAGTGTGTCAATACAAACATGGCGAAAATATTAAAATATTTGTTACTGTTAATAATAATGTCACCATATGCCAAAGAACTGCAACAGCAATAAATAACCATGACCACCATTTAAAGCTCTCTGACAGTTACAAATAAACACTTAGAAGGATTGTTTTCATTAACACAATTACTGCTTTTTAAAAATCACAGTAGTACTGAACCAATCAGTATGTGAACTAAGCTGCACAATACAGAACGCTGTGAGCTTCCCAAAGCTGCTACTGCAGCAGTGTCTTAGATCATAAAACCCCTCGTATATGATGACAGCATTATGTCTCCTCGCTTCAGGGCATTCAAGTGAAGTTTTCTAGTTTGAGGAGAACGTGACATGAGGCCTCGAGGAGATGCACTGGCTGAATTAGTTACATTTGCATTATCGCCACCTGCTGGCAGTGTCAGGTCCTGCCCTGACTGATGAGGTGTGACCCTGATTTTTAAGAGACGTTTCTGTAAATGGCTCCATTGGCTATGAGCAATAAACACAGTGATTAAATTGTAGGTTTCTGACTCACGGAGTCTGAGCGAATTTACTCTTCGCACTTTAGTTTGTCTGCTGTTTATAGAAGACATGTTTAAGCACTGCTAATTAGTGTCTGGAATCTTGTGTTCCCAGCTCTTACTCAAACCTCGGGGGTTAATTCAGGTAACCGTCAAACTTGCCAGTATAGTTCTTTTTCATGGTCAAAAAAAAAAAAGAACAAGCAATATGTTCAAGTGTAAATCGAAGCCTTTGGAAAGCTCACTGGCTTTTTCTATCAGGAGAAATACAGTCCCGAGGCCTCAGCGTGCAGCAGCCACAGTTACATGTTACAATGGCAATCATGCATGGTGACTGTATGTTGACTCGGGAAAAACCTGGCTGCAACCCAACACGCAGTAAAACTCACCTGCTCATGATCGATCTATCAGCGCTGCCTCGGTGACATATGGCGTCTGTTTACCGCACTAACCGCATGCATTCATATCAGAAAAGTGGCGGCAATATATCAACAGATTCCGCATTGCATGCCAATTAACTTTTAATCTGCAGAAGTGCCTGTAATAAGAATGAAGGACCCAAAAAAATATTGTGTCGGTATGGCCATTCGAGCGTAAAATATGCTAAAAATGAGTGTTCACAGCCGCGCAGTCTGCTGAACTGCACATGATACATGACAATAATGGTGATGCAAAATGGAAACACAAGAAACAAATCGTAGAAAAGGATTATTTGTTTTTTTTCTTGCTTGAGTAGATTGAATGAGAAAAACAAGGTTCAATTTTGTGGTTCGCATAATGAATGTAATTGTGTGGCTAAAAACAATGTGTAATTTGTCAGACACATATGGGACCTTTGTATGCGCCCAACAGGGACTGTGTGGAGAAGTGTACAGCCAGTTCGGGACATACTTGGCGGTTATTAAGGTCTGATGCCCACGGTTTTCCTAAAATGCTCTCATCACTTTAGCCATTTCTTATTCTCGAACCGAAGGATAAGTAGGGTCTGCATTTAACCTGAAGATCACCGCAGAAGATGCTCTCCTGTATTTCGAGACACATTGGTCAAGGGAACATTTTTACCCATCTGCCTGAGGACAACTGTCTGTTCAGCAAAGTGCCGAGTTCAGAACTTGCCTGGAATCCTTTTATATAAATCAAGTGCTGTTCGCTCCCAACGGTCACTAACTGATATAGTCTGGCTTCAGTCGTATAGGCCAGCGCTTAGCCCTTACGTGACTAATGAACTGGATATATGAATATTCATGTTTTCTACTTTTGGCTGATTGGGTGACCTTTTGGCGTGAACCACCAATCGTGCGGTGCCATTCAAAGAATGAATGCTGACTGGGTTATCCGTTGCATCTTATTTTCAGAAGTGGAAGCTAAGTAGGCGAGCATTTGAACATTGAGATATTCAAGTATCTATCTTATATCTGCATGATGCGTGTATATTTCCTTTTACATTGCTACATCAGGCATTTTACAGCACAACTAACGGCTGTACTCAGCATTACGAATATGAGTTACCTGGCCAGCTACGGCATTCATGACTGACATGAGCTTAAAGGAGAATTCCGGTGTGAAATTGACTCGGGGTTTATTGAAACATGATAACAAGTAGTGACTTTTGTCGAATACCCCACCTCCGTACGCATGCAACATTTCGAAATACATGGCTTTTTAGCTGAAGCTCCCAACAGGCTCACAATGGTGGTGAACCGCCACCATGCAGAGGAAACCCATTTCAGCCGCTTGTACCCGAGATCTCGTTCTTTCGGTCATGACCCAGAGTTCATGGCCATAGGTGAGGGTAGGAATGTAGATTGACTGGTAAATCGAGAGCTTTGCCTTTCGGCTCAGCTCCTTCTTCACCACAACAGATCGGTACAACGACCGCATTACTGCTGCCGCTGAACCGATCCGTCTGTCAATCTCACGCTCCATGCTTCCCTCACTCGTGAACAAGACCCCAAGGTACTTAAACTGCTCCACTTGAGGCAGTGTTGAGGATTATATTTCAGCATTATTCATTATATTTACTAATACTAATTCATTATATTCACAAACACTGATTATATATATTTTTATCATTATTCACAAATTACTCATACTAATAATCAATAAACTAACAATTAGATTTAGATTATATCTAGCCATGAATAATCATAATCAATAACCATATTATGTAGGCAGCAGAAACAGATCCATACACATAACATTACACACACACATATACAAGTAGTTCACATACGGATAGGGAGGGGATGAGCAGTGCAAACACACAAACACATACACATAAAACACACACACACACACACACACACACACACACATATAAAAGCAGTTCACACACAGACACACAAATACTAGCAATTCAGTTTACACTTGCATGAGCAGCTCACACACACATGAGCAGCAGCTTCTGTAGCTTTGATTAATAAGCAGGCTTCTGTTTAGTTGATTCAAAAACATAATCAGAGGATGTATTGGATTTCTGTTGCTTAGATCAATATTTCTTCAGTAAAATCATTAGTTGTTACTGAAAACATAATCAATTTAATCATTTGTAATCATTTATCTGTCTACATGTATCAAATTCATCCACTTGTAACTATTCCTTTGTACTTTCATGCCTTTGTTCTTGCCTGGAAGTTTCCACTCCTTTTTAGTGATGTTCATGTCTGTACATGTTCATCCCTTGGCTCGGTAATTTTCCAGTCCTTTGAAGTGATGCGCATGGGTATCTTTGCTTTGAATTCCTGAAGGATTATTAACAGAGTTTTGGGTTGCCTGTCCAATTGCAGTGCGAGAATCAGAATGCAGAAAGACCATATTTAAAAGATGTTTCCAGTGAAAAAAGGAATAAAACCTGGGTGTGAAAAGAAGGAAATCAGTTCTTCTTGCGCAAAAAGAACTCGGCTTTACATTTATCAACATGACACAATAAAGCCTAATTTTCTTTTCAGAATCTGTCTCTCTCCAATTGCTTGAGGATGGGGAAAACATACGAAAATATGTTTGAATGAAAACCACAGCAGCAGGAGCTCTCCTCCAACCCAGAGGGATCTAGCCACCTTTTTGGGTCAAGAACCATAGCCTCGGATTTGGAGGTGCTGATTCTCATCCCAGCCGCTTTGCACTGGGCTGCAAACCACCCCAGTACATGCTGAAGGGCCTGGTTCAAAGGAACCAACAGGACAACATCATCCGCGAAAAGCAGAGATGAGATCCGCTGGTCCCCGTACTGGACTCCCTCCGGCCCCTGGCTGCGCCTAGAAATTCTGTCCATAAAAATAATGAACAGAACGGGTGACAAAGGGCAGCCCTGCCTGAGTCCAACACGCACCGGAAACATGAGGGACACGGTCGAATGCCTTCTCCAAGTCCACAAAACACATGTGAACTGGTTGTGCAAACTCCCATGCACCCTCAAGCACCCTGCGGAGGGTATAGAGCTGGTCCAGTGTTCCACGACCAGGATGAGAATCGCATTGTCCCTTCTGAATTCGAGGTTCAACTCTCGGCCAGGTCCTGTGGCTGGAGACCCGACCACGAGGCACTCACCGCCAGTCCCAACCCTGGGCCTGGCTTCAGGGTGGGGTCCCAGTGATGCCAATCCGGGCGACGTAAATGTCTTTGATGTGATTTTCTTCGATTTGCAATGTTCAAAAACTTAAATCATTACTGCGATGATATTGTGGATATTTTGATTTTTTGTACAATGTAAACTGTAGCAGTAACAAGAGGAAATTCGTACAGATTAACTTGGAACTAATGATTATGAATGAGGAGACAATTCCAGTGGAGGCAACTCAGGTAAAGTTTTCTTTACATTGATGAAAATTTTGTGGTCTTAGATTCCTTTCTTAAAACTACTTCCTTGAAATTGCTCTCCGTTAACTTAGAGGAATGCAAATAATAATCAAATAGAGTTAATGTGCATGTGAGAACTATGAAACAAAAATAATAGCTAAAAAAATTTTAAACAACATCCAATATAAACGCCAAAACGGCTGAAATATTCTACAGTGCGAGGATCGCAACGAAAACACTTTTCCTCCAAACTCATCGTATTACTTGAAAACTCAAGAACTATTTATGTGGTTACGTGTCCTGATAGTGGTGCTTTAACGGAAGAATCGGAGCTGCTGATTGGTCAGGCTCTCTTCCCAGATAAAGAGAGGGTGTAAATTCAGTTCCCCGGGGACTGTGATTTGAGGAACAGGAGCAGCCTGAAAGTCTTCGGCTTTGAAACACAATTAAATTCAAGCGCCTGTGTTGACTGCTTTAAGATAAAAGGTCATGATTTATTCATGAGCTAGATTGAGGTCAAATGTGGTTTTAAAATTTTATCAAGGACAAATATGCACGGAACATACTAAAGGCACGCTTATCTAAGTCTTCTTGCACGAGAAGCGATATTCACAATCAACGGCAGGAGCCCCTTAAAAAATAATAATAAATACAATATTATGCATTAGCTGCGTCAAACATTACAGAGATGGGGGAAAAAATGCAACAGAAATGTGTCGCAGTCTCTCGAGTGCAGATCAGAAATAAATTAATTTTGTATTTAAAGTCAGAAGCAGCATAGCACGACTGCTAATATATGAAAGCGGTGTCTCTTGCCTTCAGTGAAAATCTCTGAGAATCGTGTAATTACCTGTATCACAGTGGAATAACACAGCAGCCACTCTGCTGCTTCGACTCAGCCGGCTTGTTATTTACGCCTGACAGCGATGATCTGCAGCATGTGTCTCAGCTAATGCCCCAAATCTACAAAGCGATCTCGACAAGATGGGATTGGAGCGGCTGGCAGTATTAACCCGTTGTGTTGTGACAGCAGAGTGGCGCTTGAGGAAACTGCTATCTGCCCAACCTCAGAAAACATCAGACCAGCTGGGTTCTGCTCCGATGTGATTCCCACATTCATGCCAGTTTGGATTAAGCTCCATTACGCTTCCTTACACTGGCATGACGGGCTTCTGGATCATGTTACACACTGTTCAGCATGATTGAAATTAGTATTTTCGTGATTAGTAATTTTCTTTCTTGAATTTGGAAAAAAAAATATGCACGACTGCTGTTTAATGTGCTGTTAAAGGATGGGCTGTTTCCAAACAGCAAGAACATTTCCACTTAACTTTGAGTAGTAACCCACAATTTCAATTTATCTATTCATTGATTTATTTGTTTATTTATGTATTTGGACACATTTGGAAACGCTGAATCGTACCTAAGTGTTGTAAAATGTTCACTTTGGCAAATATTGACTGAAAATTATAACCATAGACATGTAATCGTTCGGAATTTTACAGTCCCAAAAATGCTACGGTGTATCGTAGGAAAGGTGACCAAAATGAAAGAATAAATAAATAAAAGGTCATTCATTGAATGACTAATTGCCAAAAGTTTGCACAGATCTGAAACAGAGTGAACAGAATGGAGTTGTAAGGAGAGGTCAGGAGAACACCAGTTGCAGCATCCAGAAGTGCTTATTGAGCACCAAACACTAAGAGAAAATTGGCTGACACGCCAGAAACAAAACACCGTGTACAAGCACTGAACAAATGGGAGAACTGAAGTACACTGCCAAAGGCAGGGGGAAACAGAAGTACTCACTCCAAGAGAGGGTAAACTAAGAAAACAAAAACTGAACCTAACTAAACTGACGGATCCACTGGGAGACTTAAACACGGGGCAGACAAGACAAGGGCGCAGCAAACTATGAGACTCGGGAACCATACAAGGAGAAACTTGGAAGGCACGAGGAGCTGAGATTTCACCAAGTAGAACAGAGTCAGTACGAGGATCCGTCTGACGACCGCTCTGCCACATATGGTCACGAGAGGAGGCGGGGACTCGGAATGCAATCTCGGGAGGAAACAGAAACACATGGGATTAATAAACAATCACACGAGAACCGGGTTAACAATAATGACTCGAGACAAGATGCTGAGACCATCAATCAAGCCAGACAGTTTAGATTAAGGCAATCTAAACGTGACGAGGAAAAGGCACCACAAGAGAAGCGAAGGAAAGCACAGCTTTTAAATCAGTTAATCAGAGACAGCTTAGGCAGAATGCATGAAAACTAGGAAACACAAGCACTCACTAAATGAGTTGATTAAGGTTAATACTACGTGACAAAATATTTACAATCACTCTCAAATAAGTGCTGGTTAGTACAGGTTAGTATTATCCTATCAGAGAGCGCATTCACTCAGAGTTTCGCGAGACCCAGAATTAAACACAGCTGGAAGCAATGAATGAAATACCAGAGCCAAAACTGAAAGAGGAAACGTGACGCAGGGCTTGGACGACGAGACACAGGCAGTGGCGGTCCTAGCTAGTTTGGCACCCTGGCCAGACCAATGGGGTCCTCCCCCCCCCCGCCAAAATTTGGGGGGTTACACGGATTTCGACGGCCTTTACAGTCATGTTATGGTTATCTTACACCTGAAAAGTAGCCGAATACATTGCATTTATTATCCTAATGTTTGCATTGTGAACAGTTTTAACTTTGAAATTGATAGTTTTTTCCCCCACTAAATATTTTCAGATAAAATTAAATGGGGTTGGTAGCCTAAGTAGCTCATTCATAGCAAACTGGTGGGGGGGTCCTTGGTATTGGTTGGTTGAGAATCACTGCTAGAGTTTGAGAATCACAGATGCCGCAGGAGTTTAAGGTTTGACTTGAGAACAAACAAACAAACACAGGCTACAGCAAGACTTTGACGTTTGCTCAGCTAGCAGGGGGTTAACTCGGGTAACATTACTCTCAGTTAATAACATTGTATTGTGTTCTCATCGCTCCTTGCAAAGTGCCGCCCCCAGTAACGTGCTGCCTGGTGCCAGTGCCCCGCTCGCAACCCCCTTTGACCGCCACTGGACACAGGCATGCTGAAGGCAGTCACGTGACATCACTGGAGAATGGAGAGTGGGAGTGGATCGTCAGACAGCAGAATAAAAGCTGAAATATAAAACGAAAGTAAAGCTCAAGCACAAATGAGCACGAGACGACACGCAAGGCAGAATCATAACAGGAGTTGGTTTCAAGTCTCTAGCTGCAATAGTAGCAAAGTTATCTACCAAGATGTAGTTTTAATATTTTTGGTGACAATGACTTTGACCTTTGACCTTGAGACTAAATAAGTATTGTCCTCCAGCGACGAACCTCCTCTATCATCTGCTGAAGTTTTATGAACAAAAACAATATGCAAAGGGTAAAAAAGCATGTTACTAACAATCAGACGAACAAACAAATGCAGTTGACTAACATACTTGCTGAAATTGTAGATTTCCTAAAGTAACAAAATTGTAGATTTCGGCAAGTAATAATTGTGGATTTCGACAAGTAATAAATGAATAGTCACTGATGATAAATCCCTTGGAAATCTTGTCTTACCTTAAACCAATCTCCAAAATTACGTAATTATTTTTTTGTAAAGTAATTATCAAGTAATTTTTTTTCATTACATACAAAGACTGGCAAGTTGATTTTTCCAATGTCTTCATTTGTCTATATGCAGTGTTGATATTTTTTGAAGTCAAACACATGAAGAAATGCTTCTCTTAGTTTTAGGTTCAGTAGCAGCAGGACTGTAACTCATTGCACAGGACACACAGTCACTGCTCCGTAGGAGCAGCATTAATGAGAGCTTTTCTGCCATAACGATTGGTGTTCTGTATGAGAGGGAGAATCACTCTCTGTTCTTTTTTAAGACCTTTCCTGGGGCTTATTTCACCAAAGAACCATGTGGCGCAAACATGATTCTTCCTCTTTTAAACAGTTGTATTCATGAAGTCCTGAGTAACCAAATATGAGTTCAAGTGCAGCACATTATGTCTTAACAAATCATCACTAAAAAAACGTTGGTTGTCTCTCGCTCTCTCTCACTGGAGATTGGTTAAAGCTTATCTTTGCCTGTCCGCAGAGATCGCTGCACTAAATATATTTGTGTTTGTGATTTAGTTTCATGCAACCTTTCTGCATGCAGCAGGGTTCATGTTGATTGATTACGTGAGCATGTTTATTGAATTTGGGATTTGAATGTAATTGTTCTTCTCTGTTTCTGATTGGTTTAACACGCATATCTGCACCCGAAGATGTTTGTGCATTTCCCAACTGGCTCATCAGTATTCAATCAATGTTATTTACACTCTATTTAACCCAGTTTAATTTTTCATTTGTGTAAGCAACTGCTTTTTTCACAGATAAACTGCCCAGTGATGAGAATATGCCGGATTCCTCATGCCCATGTCAGTGTGAGCGAAACTAATCTTTCCTTGTCTCCTTTTCAATTATCGGCTGTGACAAAATATCTGAACTGGGATAAATGCAAATACTGTGGGCTCTGAGATTGAAAAGTTAAAGATCATGGAGCTCTTCTGAATAATTTTATCGTAGAGTCTGCATTATGTATGTCAGCGGAGCACAGGGAACCTTTCTTTAGCTGGCTCTCCAGCTCTTAGAGACAGTTTCACTGTCGCACTCTGTCATTTCCAGAGGGAGGGGGTATTCTGTAGTTCAGAAGCCATCTCTACAAGGCTGACACTGGGGTCTTGAGGCGTAAAACATGCTCTTTGCTGGATCCAGTCTCCAGGGTATTAATGAAAGGCCATTACATTTCCCTCGGCTTCTGTTCAGGTTTTTTGCTGAATCATCTTTTGAGTATTTTCCCCAGTGATGCCATGGCAACAAATAATGAATGAATCAATAAATTCTAGTGTAAAATTAAAGACACATCACCACTGTCGTTAGACTGAAGCATCTCTGACTGCCCCGTTTCCGAGGCATAAAATAAATAATAAAAGCTTCCTGCTTCTCTGGGCCCTGGGAGTGCTTTCCCCAAGTGAAAGTTTATGTTGGATTTTTTTTAATCGTCTTTAAAGCTTCACATTACCCCGTCTGATGGAGGAGGGCAGCCCTATAAAATGTGGCCAGGAAGTCATTTGTAATCACAGGTTGGCTAATCATAGCCTGGTTCCTGGAATGAGCATCGCTCTCGTACCCTTGAGATATAAGTTACTTCAAAATACTTTGGCTGAATTCCAGCAGTAAATACCCAGGTGTCTGAAACGGGTAATAAAATATGCAAAACCTAAAACACAAGCCAAGCACCGTGCCCTAGGAGGGCTGTCCTCTTTAGGAAAAAAATAATGGAACAGGCCTTTTCTTTAGGGCAGTCATGTGAGGGATATTTTTACTAACTGTGTAACAGTATTAATAATGAAGAGAGGTGATACACTTAGTATTTGTTCTTATTTCAATCTGCACAAATCCCAGCCCTCTCTCACTTAATGAAGTCTCATCTACGTTCTCACACACATAAACAGGATGCAGACAAGTGCACATAAACCCCCCCCCCCCCCCCCCACAAACACACACACACACACACAAACACACACACACACACACAAACACACACACACACACACACACATACACAGACAGACACACACCCACACACACACACACACACACACACACACACACCCTGTCCCTTCTTCCTTCATCTCTCCCTGTGCACTGTGGTCCCCCTCCACAGTCTGCTAAAATGGGGGGGGGGGGGGGGGGGGGGGGTTTGGTAAATAGTTTAGGGTCCACTAAAGTGATTCAGGATGATTTGGATAGAATCCAGAATTGGGCAGAAATGTGGCAAATAAAATCTAATCTAGCAAAATGTAAAGCTGTACATGTAGGTAATAAAAACATTAGACAGGATTACTTCATGGGAGATTTAAAACTGCAATGTGCTGCACACGAGAAAGATCTGGGAGTGATTGTTGACTGAACCCTCACAGATTCTAGCCATTGTGCCGTAGCAGTTAAAAAAGCTAATCGGATGCTGGGATACATTGCCAAAAGTATTGAGTACAAATCTGAGGTGATGCTTCTTTTGTACAAAACATTCGTCAGATCACATCTGGAGTATTTTGTAGTTGCAGTTGCAGAACTGTATCAGTTCTGGGGACCATACTTTAAGAAACATGTAGGGGCTCTAGAGAAAGTTCAGAGAAGAACTTTAGTGGTCCCCCTCGACAGTCAGCCCCTCCCCTCTCTGAGCCCCACTTTGGGCCCCGGTGACTTCATGAATGAATAATGCAGTCGTCTCTGTCAGCTGCTCCTGCCTTTTGTTGCATCTTCATTTAATCTGAGTCATTATCATTGAATGATCAATCAGTGAAATCTCTCTCATATAAACATACATTTAGACACAGGCTGATACAGTGCTGGATATTGCTCATTTTTAGGATTGAGAAGCACCAATGAAAATTACTTGTGAGTGTCGTAATGGTCCTTTGATCCAAGGAACTGCAAAACAAACACCTTTCAGTTTATTCTCTGTGGTAGAAGAGGAAATCCTTACCTTTTCACCTCCTATCTTACCTCTGGCGGAAAGAAATTAAATTCCCTTTTCGTGACACGATGGTCAACTCAGTTCAAGAAGATTTCACAGAGAAGCTGTTCCTCAAGTGCTCCGTCTG
This sequence comes from Gymnothorax reevesii, assembly GCA_029721435.1. NCBI lineage: Eukaryota > Metazoa > Chordata > Actinopteri > Anguilliformes > Muraenidae > Gymnothorax > Gymnothorax reevesii. The sequence continues at coordinate 9,248,110 of CM056574.1, forward strand.
AAGATCGACTGAAATAACAGATCAAATTTACAGCACTTTTACATTCAGAGTCAGTCCAAGGTCATGACTCACCGCCATCATCAAATATCCTCCGGCCTTGATCTCGAAGAGAAGCACGATCACTGACCTCTCCGCATCCAGGCCAGCTAACTGGCCCTCTGTAATTTGCTTAATAAGTTTGTGTCTCTATTTTCTCTCTTATCAGCTGCATTCTCTTGCGAATACTTACTGCTCTGATACCGGGGGCGGCTGTTACGCACCTGTTTAAATTGGTTCTGGGCTCTGAATGCTGACCTCTGAGCGTTTAAGCAAAGCTTTAGCTAACCCCACTTACGTCCATCTCAGAACCATTTCCTGCAGTGTTCCTCTAGCGCCCTTCGTTTATGTCTGCAGGGTTATGTTTTTACTGATTATTTTATCTTCATTTGACCCAGCGCAGTCACGTTCAGATTGACCCCTTTATCACTCAGCCTGCAGCCTTGGTATTAAGGTGCTTCATTGGTACACAGAGGGTTGTTGGTTCACGCTTCTGTGTATCCTCTGTAAGATCACGGTTTCCATCGCACTTGAATACGGAAGTGAACTATTACATGACATCTAACCTATTTGAATCTTTTGCTCTCAAACATATTGCGGAAAAAGGATCTCTCTGGTCAAACAGAGAAATTTAATATTTGCTCAAGATTTGGGCAGACGAAAACACATCGAATCACAGCTGGATACTTCACACAGAAACACAGAGGTTTATGGAATAATTCACGAGTATTTACATTTGCGTGATTATCGCAGAACAATCGAACAGTGCCGTGACAAACTAAAGAAAATGTGGCTGCAGTATCTTAAAGGTGCGGAACACGGTGTGAAAGTCTGGGAGTTTAAGTGATGAAAAAGATTAAAGCCACAGCTTCTTCTTCTTTGTGTATATTTCTCTATTTAAAAACCACCCTGTTGCATACTGCCCCCTACTGTATCGGAATTATGATAAAATAAACCGTACTCGGGTACGGTAGGACATTGCTTGTGTGAAAGCTGACTTGCAGAGGGAGAGGGGAGGGGGGACGATCGTACTGTCGCACTGTCGCACGGTACAGAACAATCATACCTAATGTGAAAGCGCCCAAAGACCCTTAAACCCTCCTCACTCTTAGGGGACTGGTTCCTGCTTTCTCTAATCAACTGTGAGTCTCTGAATCCAAACACTGACTGAAGAACAGAATTAGCGATTGTGAGCCCTAGCGCTTAAGGCCCGTATTCAGAAACGACACTCACCCTCCACTCACCATATAGTGAGTACGACTGAAATGTAACTGGAGTTTGAGAAAGTGATCGACCTACCACTAACCGAGTGAGCGGTCCCTTTCCTCGCCAGTTGCTATTCACAAATGCCACTCGAGCATAACTGACAGTAGTGGGCACTGGGTACCACAGGCGGTGCATTGGCTGCTGCAAAGGGACGCTCAGTCCTCACCCTTCAGTGCTGAACAACCTAAACCTGTCGCAGTTTACTTTTCTAGATTAGAAAGTTTCTCGGACTAATTGGTAAAACGACAATTAAATTTATTTTTATAGCGTCATCATACATTGCTTCCGAAAATTGAGGCGTTTCTATCGCACATAAATGACGAAGTAAAATATCAGCAAGTCTTCATAAATTCTGTGGTCGAGTGGCTCGCGAAAGGCGCAGGACAGCCCGCGAGGCTCACTAAGCAACAAGCTGTGAAACGTGCCGGACATTTCCTTCTACATTCAGCAGTTAAGAATGAAGAAAAGAATGGAGTCTCGTGACTTACAGCTACATTAGCCTCGCAGACCAATCCACACGCGCCCCACGAGCCGCTGAGCGCAGAATTTTCCAACCCATGAGTAAAGGAAAGCGCGAGAAATCCGAATGCGTGAGACTTGACAGATGTGCGTCATTCGTGAAAACTGGCCACATCTGATAATGTTGAGAGTTCTCTGAGTTTTTGCAATGGTAATTTAAATTAATTGAAAACAGGGCGATAGCCTAATTATCAATACTCATTCTAACTTAACAAGTAGAACTGGCAATACATGATAATTCTTTGGATTTTTGATTGGATATGACCTTTTTTCAATCATTATCTTTAAGGGATGGTTTTGTCAGTTCACCAGTAGTTACTGGTGGGTACACAAATGCTCACCTCGAGTTCACCACAGTGCAGTTCGTAAACACTGAAACCAAGTGGTCAGTTAGTAAGTTACCGGCATCGTTATCATCATTAGAGTTGAAATTTGCGTAGTTCCGATCGCGTCGAGCACGTGGCTTTAAATGATCCAGAGTTTCTAGTGTTTGTAACCACCTGAAAGCCATGACAACGAAATACCGGCGCAACGAAGTTTGTGTGGCTCAAGGGAGGTGATCCCTGCACTCAACCTTCACTCAGAAAGAGACACTATTTTTAGTGTGAGTGAGGTCTCTGAAAGCAAATGAGTGTTAAGGCAACCTCTGACTGATTTAGTATAACCTGACACTAACTAAGTTTTAGTACTCACTCGTACTCATTTAGTGTGAGTGTCGTTTCTGAATACGGGCCTACGTGTCTGAACTGAATGTATTTTTATGCACTTCATGCTTCTATGTCATTTGCTAATCATGGTTTTTTTGGCCAGAGAGCTGGGCGTTTGTTGCTTAAAACTTTGGAATCATTCATGGTTTTTCAGCCATTACAGGTAACTCTCCGTTACATCATCCATCCATCATTCTTATCCTATTTATTTGTAGTTGGGGAGCTGGAGCCTATCCCAGCTGCCACTGGTCTACTGCAGGAACATACTCCGGTCAGACATCCATCCATCAGGGACCACAGGCTCTGTTCAGCAAAGCCAAACTAAAATCTGACGGCGCTCCCTCTAAGACTGGAGTTAGTCTTGGAATTACCTGTGCCTACTTAGAAACAACTATCAAGAAAAAAATGATATCACAACTAAAATGTTGGAATGGACAAGAAATATAAGTGGCCGTATCAAGGACGACGCGCCTTCATTGATTGTAAACAAAGAACCGCAGCCAGGCTGAGAATCCTGCATAATATGCCTGTGAGCATCACTTAGGGTTTCAGGCAGTGTGGGGCGTTAGAAAACAGTCTCTGGCCCCTGGGGAATCACTCCGGAGGTAAAGCTAACTGAATCTGTCAGGACCCCTCCGGCCATTTCCTGCCTACAAGCACACTGAGGCTCATGGGATATGCTGAGGATCATGGGAGCATGATTTATGGCTCTCACTGAGTGGGGACTTATGTAACCTCAGACCTCAGATGCTCGGATTAGCTGCGATGCTCATAGATATTAACGGTAGCAGAGATGGTTTGATTTGAAAGGTCAGGTGCTAGCATTAGCCATAACTCCCACAGAAAAGAATTATGGGAGAATGATTGAAAGGTCAGATTCTAGAATTATTCACAGCGCCTATGGAAGTGAATTGTGCTCTCATATCCTGAGTGAGTCCTTAATAATTTTCTCTGCAGTCCTGCCGTCTGTGTCAGTTTCAGCACCGTTGCTTTAACTGATTAGTTATTGTCTTGTTTGACTCCCCTCTCTCCACAGTCTTCTGCATGTTCACACACCCCATCTCCCATTCTTATTCACTGCAGTTTTGTGTATTTAAGTCCCTGTGTTCAGTTTCCTTCTCGCTGGATTGTTAATTTCTCTTCATTGTGCTTTGAGCCTGTTTGGTCTCAGTTCTCTGAATCTTCTGTCTTTGGTATTACAGTAAAGTCAGAGCAAACCAGTAACTCTTGACTCAGGATTGTTCTCCCTATGTCAACGGCTCCTAGAGTGGTGTCTTCCTGATCCTCTAAGCCCTGGGGTTCGAGAGTGCGCACAGTCCAGCGTGCTCCTGTACCCGCAGATTGCCTTATCGGTACTGACCTCAGACCAGTCTCTGACCACAGCTTGCTTCTTCCTCTTTGATGCCGTCGCCCCTTCCCTGACTCAGACTGCCTTGACCACTTTTGTGCCTTACGAGATTTTATTTTCATTATTAGTATTTTTTTTTTTAATTTAGTTTTATTTTTTTTGCGCCAATTGTGGCTTCTACATCATAATTAAAGTGCCCTAATGACTTTTCAGTGGATCTGACCCTGGTTCTGTAAGGCTTGCAAGTTAAACGCCGGTGATGTGCGTGGAGGACAGGAAGTTGAGGACTGGACTCAGGTGACAAGGATGGACTTGATTGCATTTATTATGCCCACTGCGCAGCAGCAAGGCACAAACGCAGCAACACATGAAGTTAAAGTGCTGACATAAGCAACAAACAGCTCTATTTTCAAGAGTGAGAATACATACACGACTTCGCCAAGACGAAGTGCAAGGCTCAGTCTTAAATAGCTCATCACCACCATACAGGGGAAATGAACAGCAGGTGTATATAATGATAGCAGGACTGAGGAATGCGGTCCGGGTCTTCATAGACCGGTGAGTGTGTAGGTGAGTGTGTGGCCTTACAGGTTCCTTCTCTGTCTCTCATAAAAGGTACAAGAACTTATTTAATTAGACAGGTCAGATTCATTCATTTCCATATCAATCATAAATATGCTTCAGTCAGATTGTGAAATTATTCATTGCGTGAAATTCCTAAAAATGTCCCTCATTTCATAAAACGGTGAGGGCAAAACCTCAGTAATTTCACAAAATGAAGAAAAAATTTTGGTTGTGTCAGGAAATGACTCGTTTCACAATCTGACTGTGAAAGATATTAGAAGAGGCAACTGTTAGCAGGTCTTCCACTCTGAGAGAACGGCTGTGTTCAGGATTATGTGCTATAATTATTCAGTGTTCAGCATGTTAATGTCCAGAGAAAAATAAATGTGCAATAAATAGATAAAGAAATGTTATCAAAAGCTATTTCAGAACTTCTTTGCGGACACAATTTAGACCCTGACAACAAATATTGAATTCTCGATTTTTTTGTTTGTTTGTTTGTTTGTTTGTTTTTGATTTTATAAATAATTTGTTTACCCAATGGATGGATAGTCAAGTCAATTCATGACCACAAGCATTTATCTGGTAAATAATTATGGTTACATCATACCGTTGTAATTTTTTGCACTGAAACATTTTTCAACAGAAGAACACAGCACATCACGGTACATCCAAGCTGTACGACTATTGAATATCATTATTCTCCCATCCATTGTATTTACTCTTATTGACGTGCCTCGAACCAGCAGAATCTGTGGTGTAAGTTACTGCTGAGAGGGAGCTAGTGGCCATTATTAATGAGCAGAAACATTTGATATCCAGTAATACGGATGAATCCAGGCAACATCCATCACAAATTCGCACGTATTAAGCTCGACAGCAGTCCTTACTTCATTGTACTTACAAAGGTCAGGGTCATGCGAGGTGATTTCCAAACTCATAATTCTACCAATAAATCACAGAAGAGATGCTCAGAGCTCCTTAAAATGATTTTTTAGCACAGAAACATTCCATAGTTCTTCCTGCTTTCTGTCCACAGGCTGTGCTGTAAAGTCGCGATCAGGGGAAGGTCGAAACCGTCAATATTAACCTCTGGTGAGAGATGTTCTTCCTTTAGTGCCTCGGAACTCACATCTATTCACAGAGGACTGTACATAACATTCTATATCTTTGATTAAAATTAAATTAGGGAATTCAATAAGGGCCTAACTTCACACCACTTTCAAAATTCAGGTTTTACACACTTTATGCTCTTTCTGTGACATTTGTGTGCAAGAGGGTCACAACACCTTTGTGTAAATGTGGTTTTTCTTAACGTATTTTACGCAGTGAGTTGAAGAGCTGGACCCCAGTTGCAGGTAATTCTGCCTCGGCTGATAAGTCCCTCTCCATGATCTCCCTGAACTCCTTGAAGACACCTGAGTTATTGCTTCTGCGACCACCATGTAAAGCACTCTGTAAGTGAAGAGAAGTGTTCAGGTTATCAGCGGACTTCAGAAATGACATTGAGTTTTCTGCAACAAAGTCATCACAAGTCACAGCCAGGTTACGCCTCAGAGAGCCTAATGTCAGGGCTATTACTCATCCACTGAGCTGAAATTAAATCATCCCTTGGGACCATATCTTGTCATTTGTTACCTCTGCTTGGACACTATATGTGTTAAAAACATGAAGTCGTGACCACACTTTGAAGAAAAAAAGAAAAATTGTTCTCCTGCAAAAATTTCCTTCATGCGCTTGGGCCCTTATTGAATTCCCAGCAGGAATGCCTCATTTACTTTCAGTGAGAAAGGTATTGCAGAGAATCTATGATAATATTGCAGGTGTCCAGGCTTTAATTATGTGTCATCATTTGCTAAGAAGTCATCGAGCTTGAGTCATCTGGTGTGACCGACACTTCCTTGATCTTTCAATTCATAACAATGGCATGTTTCTCTCTGGTGATTTTGATTAATGAAATGAAAATGTATGTGAAAATCTCGGGGTTTGAATCACAGCTGACAGCCGCGGTCATCCTTGATCAACGAGCCCCATTAGATACAGTCTGGCGCATCCATTTTGGCTCTAATGAGCATCGTAATGCGTTGGGTACAGTCTCTTACCTGAAAACGACGTAACTCACAGACTAAGAAAAAAACAATTGTAGAACCCGAAAGTTTGATTTGGCTTACAACGTAGGTTAGAAATCCTAGTGTTGGAACACATGCTCATTACGCGGGTAAAATTTAAATGTTTCGGTGATCTGACACAATCCAGAGCCAGCAGTAAACTTTTATAATCCTACAGCCTGCCGGTGAGAGTGGCATTCTCTGTTCTGTTCACAGCAGGAAGCCGGAGCCACTACGTCCAGGCTATCCAGTGTTCCTCAAAGTTGTATCACAGTCCTTATTGAAGTTAAAGCCTAGTTGCATTATTCTGCTTAAAACAACCTAAATCTCTGTCAAATTCATAATATGTTTATGCTCAAAATCCTATAGAAGAACCACATATATCTTTACAACACAATTGTGCTATAATATTCCATTTTAAGGCCTTTCCATGACAACTGCATCATATTAGCACACATTCCTATCATGTTTGGTCTCTCTATTCTCAGGGGAGTCCAAGGAGTTGAATGGAACATGTCTCATTTTCCTTGGAATTATGGTTCATCTTGTTTGTAAGATTCATTCGGGCGACTACCTATTCTCTACTCTATGCAAATTAATCTTATCACCTAGGCCAGTAAAACTCTGATTCGGCCACCCCTTCCTCTACCTTGTTCGGAGGCGGGGTTTGGAATCTTTAAAGGTACGAGATCCTAAGGGGGCGCTCTCGGCTGTCCTGTCCCTTCTTTGCCAACATCTGACGCGCGTAGGTAAGTGGGGAGAGGTCACATGTCGCCTTGTTCCGGCGCAAGGGGGCATTTGAGTTCTCCCCGACCACGTGGGGCAACTTTAGCTCCGCGTGGCCATTCATCTTTTCCAGGTATTAATATATTCTAAATCTTTCTAAATTTTGGGTAATTGGTAATTGGTTTAGCATTGATTTGTTTGATTCAAGCTGTGCTTACCTGGTGAAAAAATTATTGTTATTCCTTTTCAAGCTTGTGTGATTTTCCCTGATTTGTAACACCCGTATATTTTAGCCTCATTGTGATTGGGATTTAAGGGGAGACTCCTACCAAGACATGTGTAGGTAACGATACTTTTAAATTAGATTGGGATTATGTCCTACCCCTTAAGGGTTTTTGTAATAAGTTTTATGCAAATCCGGGTTGTTGTTACGTTTCGAGCTCAGTGCTATTATATGCCTAGATGCCGCTAGCAAGATAGTCTCGTTTAACCAATGGAAGTATTTTCAAATTGATTCCAGGACAGTTGCGTTTAATTAACCCTGGGGAGGTATTTACTGAGCAATGATGGTTTGTGCTGGCATATCTCATGGCAAATTTGTCTCGAAATTCGCGCATGCTGTTCCAAAACTATCAATTCTTATTCTAATTTAGAGTCAGATTTTTAACGAGGATATAGCTAAATTTTGTATTCTACTTGTTCTATTGGAGTCAGATTAATTGTAACCATTGCGTTTTCATGCCCCGTTTTTAACGGAGAAAATTATTCATTTTATTGTGATTCACTCCAGCCATAAGAATGCTCTAATTAAAGTTAGACAAAGAGAACACGTGAGGCCTTCACTCCGGGCAATGTCCGTCATTGGTGGTGCTTTGTTGGGGTCTTACACAATCAAACAAAAAAAATGTCTGTGTTCATTTTGAATGCAGTTCTCTGATAGGTCATACTCTCCAAATTGACAGCACAAGAGGGATGAGATGTTTACTGTGCGTTATTGTTTGTGGGGCTACACGGGCTTTTCGATGTCAAATTAATATGACCCTCATCGCTAGATGCACTTTAACAGGATATATGTGAAGCTCTCTGGATACACTAACTGGTAAATTGCCTCTGCTTCTGGTTTTGTTTACGACCACCTTCCCCGCTTATAGAGTTATTACATACACATGTTTATGATATTAGCTCTGTAAATTCCAGTGCAACATTTCCCACACTCTGCTCAAACTTTACAACAACAACAGCAAAAGCAATAATAATAATAATAATAATAATAATAAAAATAATAATAATTTTAATAATAATAATAATTATTATTATTATTATTATTATTAGTGTTATTATTATTATTATTAGTGTTATTTTTACTATTAGTGGTGTTAGTAATAGTAGTAGTAGCAGCAGTATTATTTTTAGTATTAGTATTAGCATTATTATTATCTGCAATGCTTGCAACATACAGTGAGCTCCATAATTCCCTGGACAGTCATATATTATTTATTTTATTTTATTCAGGTGCTATTCATTATTCATTAAACATTTGAAAGGATCCAATGACCATAAGAATGTAAGTGTGAGACTCTTGACTCAAATTTGAAGATGTTGTCAAGCATTTTGCAGAAACGGTTTTAAAATCACGGCACCTTGTTTTACAAAGACCTGCCCCCCCTCCAAATTTTTCAAGGGATATTGGACCCTTTATGTAACGTAGAATGGAGCAGTCGCGTTCAATACTTAGCCAAATATCCTTTGCATGACGCCATGACTGCCTGTGATGTATAGACCTCATCAGACACTGATTGTCTTCCCTGGTGATGCTCTGCCAGGCCTGTACTGCAGCATCTTCAGTTCCTGCTTGTTTCAGGGACATTTTACCTTCTGTCTCCTCTTCAGCGTGTAAAAGGCATGTTCCATTGGACTCAGATCCCGTAATTAATCCAGCTAATTGAGTCAAAACAAACAGAAGAAATCACCACTTCCCAGTGAATTATGGCGCTGACAAGTCACCACATAATTCTGAATGAAACAGGCTGTGGGAGGCAGCTTCCCTACTATCAGATTGAGTGAGATTCAGCCAACTATAAACCATAATACCTCTAAGACCTGCGCTGATAGGCTGGTCATGACCGAACGGTATTGGTACACTCCAGTATAGGCAGGAAGTGGCCTTTTACATACTGTTACCGCCTCCTCCACACCTCCCTCGCCAATCCAATGGACTCACGCATACATCTCGCGCACAACAGCGTGCAAATCATGTGCTATCTCTCAAAGCTGCTTACATCACTGCCAATACGGATTTCTGCCAAATGCATAACAAAAGCACTGCCTTATCGTCTTCCCTGCAGTGTTAAGACAGGACGTAAATCAAGTGCGACTGTTGAAAGGCTGACATAAGAGAAATGCTTTCGTGCTGTAGAAAATATATAAATGAAATAAAACATGATAAGGTCACAACACCACAGGCGCGTGATTTTGTGTTTAAGTGCCTGATAATCCTGAGGCCTCAGCAGGATGGTGTGCCCAGTGGTAAGTGTTTTAGTTCATTTTTTATTTTAAGGTCAGGTGTAAAATAAAAAGTGCCATGTCGCCACGGTTACTGCGGTGACAGCGTGCTAACGGAGATGCCCACACTGTCGCCACGTCTTTTGATGGCATTATTGTCTGCCGTGACGGTTTCTCTATCTTCAGCCTTGCCGTAGTTGCTTGAGTCACGAGTCTCGTGTGCCGGTTTCTCTGAGAGTCCGTGTGCTTCGCACGTTTAGCACTGCCATGTAAGAATCGCTATTAGCAGCACCTGTTAAATCCAATGGAAGTTAATTCCACAATGCAGCTCACAGGATTCTTTGGTCATGAGTCTAGTGGTGTAAAAAAAAGAACCCAGGCCATTACGAAAAAAGAAGGCGATAAAAATCAAATATTGTTGACATTGTGCATATTGTGCATTGTCAGCTGAAAGTTGTTTGTTACCGTATGTTGCAGAGGAGTTGAGCCCAGAACATAATTCTGTAACAAAACAGCTTGTTGTAAGCTTGATTCCACCCATGAAACATTGAATGTTAAAATTAGAAATATTACATCGACCTTCATCCTACTAAGTGGGGTCAATCTGGACCCTGAACCTAAATATTCATTTGTCATTTTAAAAGTATTTGACATACTGCCTCACCGTTTTATGAATTTATCTAAATTTTTGTTGTAATCAAAATACTAAACACTGGAAGATCAGCTTTTTACATTGTGAAGGTAAAACTGATGTCTTTTATTTTATAATTGAATAGCACACTGAAAATTAACAACTTTTTGGTTGTTTCAGATTCATAATGGCCAACAGACAAAGACAAGCTAGATACACAGCAGCAGGGGCCTTAAGGCAGATTCTGAACACAAACAATGAAAATTATTTGAGAATTACCATTTTGTTTTAAATTCTGTAAGAAAAGACAGAAGTTGTAATCCAGAATGCTTTACAGCTGCGTGAGCTCCAAAATCATGAATATTATGCCAAAATTTCTTCTGTGGTGCTATGATTTGCTAAGTGTGTGCTAGTTATTGCAATTTTATTGCAATGTTATTGCATTTATAAAAGATCATTGATATTCAGCAGTCATGGATTTTGTTCCTCAATAAAATTATTTGTTTGCTGCATTGAGTTTGTTCTTACTGCATTGATTTCAAGGTATTCCATGTAGACCCCGCCTGGATGTTTGTGTATGTAAAATTGGCCGGTAGGATGAGGGTTAAAACACACATAACTTTCTGGGATACATGAAAATAAAATCATCACTGGTTATTGACTACTCAGCCACCCCCCCGAAAGGCTGGACTATTTGTCTCTGCTCAGTCTGCCTGTAAACGGGAAAACTACACCACCTGCTGAAGAGCTGGTTTTTAATGTAATGCCATCGTGCGCTGAACTTACACAGGAAGCGTTTGCTGATTGCAGCTGACTGTTGTGCTGCTGCAGTTTGAGAACTTCATTCTCAGTCAATATTTCAGTGAACTGCAAACCGTATATTAGATATGCTGTAAGACTTTGTTGTTTTTTATTTGTTTAATATGTTGTAGTTAGGAAAGGTCAAAGTTTATCGCACAACCACTTAATGTACTGAAGCGAGCAGTTGTTTTACATTCACACCAGCATACACACACACACACACACACTCACCAAATCAGACACACACACACACACACACACGCACACACACACACATACACACACACGCACGCATACACACACACCAAATCATACACGCACACACACTCACCAAATCAGACACAAACACACGCACATACACACACAAACACACACACGCACGCATACACACACACCAAATTATACACACACACACACACACACAGAGGCATGCACTCGTAAACAATATATGTGTGTTCCTCAGGGGTGTGATTGTGCAGAGGAACAATCGGTGAGTCATGTGGATTTGCAGAAAAGCACATTTTCGTTTTGCGGAACCTTGCTGTGGCATCCCAGGTGAAATGCATCATATTGTCGGAACATAATTGCGGATGTCGCATTACTTTTTTGTCAAGGCAAAAAAAAGAAAAAGTCAAAGTGAAAAATGGTAAAATAGTATTTTAAAACAGCTAAGAAAAATCCAG
>CM056574.1:9865000-10047500 GCA_029721435.1 Gymnothorax reevesii
GACTTTTACTGTCTCGAACCTGGATTTTACGCCTTAGTTACCGGAGAGTGTGTGTGTGTGTGTGTGTGTGCGTGTGTGTGTGTGTGTGTGTGTGTGTGTGTGTGTGTGTGTGTGTGCGCGCGCGCCTGTGTGAGAGGGGAGCGGTTAAGAGGACTGTTAATGAGGGCCTATTAAGCTGTACTTTCCTTTTGTGTTGTTTTCGGTTTAGAAAAAAAAACTGGCATCAAGTCAAAGATGGGTACAGAGAGACTCTTTGCTGAGTAGTTGCCTATAGCCACAGAACTACAGTTACAAGAATCACTGCGCAATTGAATCAATCCAAATTTAAACCTGTTTTTAAAACATTACTTCGTGAGCTTCACAAAGTTGAGATTTATGGCAGTGATTTGACCACTTCCCGTATATGTAGGTATAACAATAGTGTGTAGTTTCAGTATAGCTCCAGCAGAGGGCAGTGTATACCACGCACTGCCTGAAACGTCAGTGAAGGGAGGAAGTCGATGTCACGCAGCTCGTGTTTCTCGCCAAAGACTGAGTAAAAAGAGTCAGTGCCCTATCCGTACCTCCTGCCTGATCGGTTCTGTGCTCAATACCAGTCCTGCGCAAGTGCATAGAAATCCTGCCCGATTTGGACCACACATGCGTTAACATTTTACTTGATGGCAGCCAGCGACTTTTAAAAACTTTAACAACATAATAGTATACAAATTCACTGCAACACACAGTTATTTTAGAAGATTATATTTAATTTCATGGTCCTTCAAGTAGCCAGCGACTTCTTTTTACTTCAACAACATAGTAGTATACAAATTCACTGCAACACAAGGACACTTTAGAGAGATTAGGCCTATATTTTATTTCATGGTCCTTCCGTACCGTTTTTTTATTATCCCACCGGTATGGAATACCGTGGGATGTAGTCATCGCCCTGTCCGTCTGTCCGTCCGTAATCATTCTCATTTCCGGAGCAGAACTCAAAAACTATACCACTTACAAACTTGATATGGAACTTACTCTTATGGTGTAGTTGTGCCTTTTGGGGGTTTCAGTTCCATGCTGCCCATAACTTTGGAAATTTCCACCTAAAACAGCCCTAAAATTGCACTTTGTCTCATTTCCAGGACAGAACTCATAAACTATGCCACTTAGAAAATTCAAATTTGGTATGGAACGTACTCTTATGGTGTAGTTGTGCCTTTTGAGGGCTTCAGTTCCATTCTGCCCAAAATTTTTGATTTCTACACCAAAAACAGCCCAAAAATTGGACTTTATCCCTTTTCTAGAGAAGAATTCAAAAACACTGCCACTTACAAACTTCATATTTTGTACGCATGTTATTCTAGTTATCCCATATTGCCTTTTGGGCATTTTGAAATCATGGTGCCCAAAATTTATCCATCCGTCCGTCCGTAATAATTTTCATTTCCGGAGCAGAACTCAAAAAATATACCACTTACATACTTAAAATTTGCTATGGAACTTACTTTTATGGCGTAGTTGTGCCTTTTGGGGGCTTCAGTTCCATGCTGCCCGTAATTTCGGAAATTTTCACCAAAAACAGCCCTAAAATTGGACTTTGTCTCGTTTCCGGGCAGAACTCAAAAACTATGCCACTTAGAAACTTCAAATTCGGTATGGAACTTACCCCTATGCTGTAGCTGTGCCTTTTCGCGGTTTCAGTTCCATTCTGCCCAAAATTTTTCATTTCCAAAACAAAAACGGCCCAAAAATTGGACTTTGTCCCTTTTCTACAGCAGAAGTCAAAAACTCTGCCACAAATCACGAATTATGTGGAACCGGTGGGATATGTCATCTTCTGATGACTCTTGTTTGAATAGGTGTATTTATAGGTGAATAGGTGTCTATGTTCATGGCAAAATAAGGAAACTGCCGCGCGAGGTCTTATGGAAGTGTTTACAGTATGGGTTGCTAGACAGGAATTTGGGTATTTATACATAATTAATTTTTCCTTTCTGGAATGTAAACCATGTGGGCCAAAATTGCATATTAACGTAACCCCTTATTTGTCAATATGTGATCATAGCCTACGTGTCCCTCAGCAGACATTCAGCACATGACGGTGCATTTTCCACTTACCCTTCCGATCTCTGGCTCTTTAGACAGCAGCGAAGGTTTTATTTTATTTTTCCCCATTGCGATCAGAAAAACTGCGTCAAGTTATCTCTTCCTGCTTACAATGGAAAAGAAACGAATATTCCTGGGTACGTAGCCTACGGAGATAAATGGATTTTATATCCGGGGAATGTGATTTTTTTAAATTTATTTTTTCTGATGAGGGTACAGATATCTGGAATTCCAGAGTTTAAAGTTGGCAATTAATTCACCGACGTCATATATTATCAATAGGTTCGCGAACAACGCAACAAAATTTTAGAGGGAGTCAATAATTGGAGAACTTAAATATTTCATGAAAACATTTTAATCACAATTTTAAAAGCTACCACAGTTCAAATTTAGGCTCCCCTATGCTGTTTTTAGTGGTGTATTGCATGCGGTAGCTGATCTGTATTTCATACTTTCATGATTAAAATTTGCGAATAATTCACGGTTTACATGTGTGCCGATTCCCGCGGATCGTATTCCCACAGATCCAGCCGAGGCCGTCATCAGAAAAGAGCTTCACTTCATAAAAAGCAACTGAGGAAAGGACATCATGTCGCTTAAAACATATGATTTCATTTCATCCGTTCTTTCTCCTGTTGCCTCCATGCATCCTCGGGGAACGAGGATGCAATTTAAATGACTTGAGACAAAGCCCATTTCGATCGCTTAACTTTACGCATGCGTAGAACACATCGAGCAGTGTCGTAAATATGAGTTAAACAATCCACAGGCGCAGCACCGATTGGGCAGGGGGTGCGGATAGGGCCCTCACACCCTGGTCTGAAAAAAGAAGCCCACGCGGAAGTACCGTAGAATGGCATTTCTATTTAATGGCCAGCAGATGGCGATGTCGGAGTTGCCAAAAGAAGTTCAATGCTGTAGAAGTCTGAGAAAATGACCCTACTTTCCCACCTGATTTTTCATTTAAATAATGATTTTTCACATTATTTTATAGTAGCTGTAGCGAGTTTAAAGTCCCCTTCAATATATCAAGATGTTAATTTTTGTAAATTATGGTCCCATATAGACTAGAATAAAGGAAAAAGCCAGAATATGCTTTCGGGGTGTGGCTATCCTCTGGTCCTAGTCCGATACGGTCGGATCCAGAGCCACGTTCCTCCCCGGACCTTCAGTTCACGCTCATCCATCCTGTTTCAAAATGACAACATGGCACAATTCAAATAGCCAAAATCAAGGCTTTCTCATGGTATGCTGAAACCAATGGGTGACGTCACGGTAGCTTCGTCCATCTTTTTGTACAGTCTGTGTTTCTGACTTTACTTTCCTTCCTTGGTCTGTGACTCAGAAATCTCCTGAGTCGTCATGAGGGAGATGCTGTTTCTCCGGAGGAAAAGGAACAGCGCTGTCCCCAAGGCGGTGTACGTCATGTGGAGTTGAACTTTTGGGACAAAAAAATGTCTTGCAAGATGCAATGTTTATTTTTCCTTGTCTCGTGTCTTTTTTGCTTTTGATGCCTCTCTGTCCATGATTGGTTGTCAGGTCACATGGCTTCTCATGTCATTACTGAGGCCAGAGTTGGACTAACGTTGGAAAAGCAGTTCCCGCGCAGTAAACTGCACGCGATGCTCCAGGGATTGTTTGCCAGAGTTTTCTGGCATCACTTCGTCTTGCATATTTTCAAGTATAGCCTACTACTGAAATGAGTGATTTGAGTGATTGGAACAAGCTCAAGGGCTGCTTTTGCCCTCTCTCTCCTGACAGGGGTTTCCTCGGAGACCAACGTGGCCACGCCTAATACTGAGAGCAGCTATGATGTCACCAGCAAGACTCGCTCAACCAATGAAGATGGGACCTCTCTCGACCTGGAGTGGGAGGACGAGGAGGGTGAGCCTCATGCATCCTGTAACACCAAAACCGTTTGCATGATCTAAACGAAACTTTGCAAACTCTTACTACTTAGGTCCTGCAGTGGTGCCTTTTGGGCTGTGTCTGTCTGTCTGTCTGTCTGTCTGGATGCAATCAAGTTTTGTATGGACTCTGGAGCATAACTCCTAAACCATTTGCATAATCTTAACGAAACTTTGCATACTTACTACTCAGGTCCTGCAGTGGAGCCTTTCGGGCTGTTTCTGTCCGTCCGTCCGTCCGTTCGTCTGGTGGGTTAGGCAGAGAAGGGGGCGGGGGGGGGTGGAGACATCTGTTTTTGCGAGTAAAGACACATTCTAGTGTTAATCTGACTCTGCTGACCCAACCTGTCAGCAGCTGAATGGGGTGTTTTGCTCTTGCGGGAGCTGTTCTGTGATACAGTAGGTGTGAGGACCTACTGGATGGTAGATCTCCAGGGACAGGACCACCGTAGTTTATTATGACTTTACTGTGGCGTCATGTGTCCACCTCAGTGATTTCAGAGTTTTGTAAACTGCAATTGTTTCAGAATTGACACGCTTGAATATGACTGAACATACAAGCACATGCAGACGGCTGGGGACTCTTTCGCTGTTCCTCTCCTGGTCTCTCATTGGTTCGTGCTGCTCTTGGGTTTAATGGGGGAGAGCGTGACAGGTCTGTCTGCCTTTTTTTTAATGACAATCCGGACTGGATTTCTCCAGTATTGTAGGTTGTAACACTCATATTCCTGGGTCGTGTCTGTCGGTGAAATATTCTCTGCTCCGGAGAGAGTTTCCTCACATGACCGGCTCTTCAAAAACCGTGCCTGGGGTCGTGCTGCGTACAACACACGACTCCTACACACACACACACACACACGCATGCATGCATAGAGAGGCCAAGGAACGCATCTGTGTGCGCATGCTCCAGTGCACGCACACTGAAATTCACACACTCGCATGCACACGCACACCCTTGTGACTGACCCAGGCGCACTGGGGCCCCCTGCCTGTCTTCACACTAGGGTTTCATCCTGGGAAACGAGATTCCCGGGATTTGACCTCCAAACCATTTCCCGTTTCCTGGGAAATAGAAAATTGGGAAAAAAGACATTTAAAAACATTTGTAAGATAATGGAATATATTTAGAAATTATGTAGGGCTATTTTACTCTCTTAAAACATGCAACAGCTGTGTGTGTGCGCAGGCGGAACAGCTGTGTGTGCGTTTGTGCAGGTAAAGAGAGTTCTTAAATGAATCGAGCTGACTATTCGCACCAATTGAAATGTGTCCAAGCACAAAAAATGATCGAAATTCACGTTGGATGCACTTATAAGTGCGGCCAAGATGCACATTGCTTCAATGCCGACACTGATTTTAAGTTTGTCCAAAGGTTGAATTTTTTTTGTTGGCCAAACTTGGACTATTTTAAGCGGTACTTTCTAAAAACTGGAATGGTCATCAACTGGCGCAGCGAGTAAGTGTGGCCAAGAAATAAAGTCAGCATTGGCCGCACGTATAAGTGCGAATAACATAATTTCTTGATTAATAATCACAAAACGCCCTGAATTTGGCCGTTAGCGCAGTTAGTGAAGTTACCTGTGGCTCTATAATCTGAATTAGACGAACACAACATGATTTTTGACATCAGCTGTCAGTGGAAATGCTTCATAACAGCCTACTTCAAAATATTAAATAATGAGGACGCACTGCGCTGTCTGAGGGAGGGATCATATGCGCAAGACTGAGGTTCAACAGTTGGCTCACCG
This sequence comes from Gymnothorax reevesii, assembly GCA_029721435.1. Lineage (NCBI taxonomy): Eukaryota > Metazoa > Chordata > Actinopteri > Anguilliformes > Muraenidae > Gymnothorax > Gymnothorax reevesii. The sequence goes on from CM056574.1 coordinate 9,870,741, forward strand.
CAACATTTAAAATCTCAGACAAAACTCCAGGTGAAAGCTCAAAACTGCAAGAACACTGGATTCATACTTTATGGTAAACACTTCAGACAGAGATGCAGCGGGCTGTAGTGAAATGGGGCTCTCATTGAATAAAGAAAAATCTCCTGAATCCATCTGAAACCTCCCACCCAGTGAGTTTTTTATGTGTTTTATAACTTTGCCTTTTAACTTTGAGCGATCGCTGACATTATTTAGCGGACAGTCTGACACCGCAGCACACACCGTGCCGGCCACCCGCAGTGTCTGAATGCGAGCAGGTTATGGAATCAATCTGAGCTCAAAACCATGACTATGATAGCACCAAACTACTTGCCATTACGAATTTCGTTAGTTTATAATATGGAGAATTGTAAAATATAATTTCCATGAGGCTGTTCAGTCAGACAGCGACAGATCACAGGCGTTTTCTCCGTCTCATCTGCAGTGTAAAACCCCAAAAGAAGCAATTACCAAAAGGCGGATGTTGCCGGGGTGAAGGCCTCACGTGTTCTCTTAGTCTAACTTTAATTAGAGCATTCTTCTGGCTGGTGTGAATCACAATATAATGGATATTATTCACCGTCCGAGGACGGGGCATGAAAGCGCAATGGTTACGATTTATCTGACTCCATATAACAGTTAGAATACAAAATTTAGCAATAATCTCGTTAAAAATCTGACTCCAAATTAGAATTAGAATTGAAACAGCATGCGTGAATCTCAGGGCAGTTACGCACCCAAACTCTGTCTGCGAAATCATTGTCACTAAGCAGAACACCCCCTAGGGTTAAAATAGGCGTCTCTGCCTGGTCTAATTCGACGATAAATCCATTGGATAGAAGAGACTGTCATGGTAGCAACATCAGGCAAATGGCTCTGAGTATGAACGTACCACGAACCTAGGTTTATGCATATCAAAGGGCCCCTTAGAAAGATTAACCAATAGTTAAATCTTAAGAGCCGGTAATTTCATAACCCCTTAATAGGTAGAACCCAATCTCAATCTAACTTAGAAGTATCGCTACCTACACATGTCTTGGTAGGAGTCTCCCCTTAAGTCCCAATCGCAACAAGGCCAGAAAGAATATACAATGAGAACACGCAAGCTGGAAAAGGAATAACAATAATTTAATTCACCAGGTAGGCACAACTTGAATCAAACAAATCAATGATAAGCCAATTACCGTTACGTATAATTTAGAGGAATTTAGAGTATTTTCATACCTGGAAAAGATGAACGACCACGTGGAGCTAAAGTCGCCCCACGTGGTCGGGGAGAATTCACATGCCTCCCGGCTCCGGAACAAGGTGACATGTGACTTACCCCAAGAAGCCAGAAAAGAAGCCAAGAAAGAAGAGCACGCCCCCTCAGGATCTCGTACCTTTAAAGACTCCAAACCACGCCTCCGAAAAGGTAGAGGGAAGGTTGGCCGAATCAGAGTTTTACTGGCCTAGGTGATAAGATAATTTGCACAGGGAGACTAGGGTAGTTGCTTGAATGAATCTTACAAACGAACCATAATTCCAAGGGAAATGAAACATGTTCCATTCAACTCCTTGGACTCCCCCGAGAATAAAGAGACCAAACATGATATGAATATGTATTAAAATGATGCAGTTGTCATGGAAAAGCCTTAAGATGGAATATTATAGCCCAATTGCGTTATCAATATATAACAGGTTCCTTCCTAGGATATTGAACAGAAATATATTATGAATTTGATAGAGGTTAAGATCGTTTTAAGCAGCTTAAAAGTAACTGATCCTGACTTTAATTGAGAAGAGGTCTGTGAGTTTCAGAGGGCCAGAGCAAATGGCTCCAAACCCCCTGCTGGGCAGAACAAAGGAGATTCGAGGCAGGCAACAGAGCATCCAGGTCGTATAAGCTTGCTGTTAAATCAACCAAATTTTACACATGGAATGTGCCTGTGTTCCAACAATATGAATTGACACGTATTTTGAGTAAAATCCAGCCAAATCAAACTTTCAGGTTCTACAGCAGCGAACGTCAAGCTGCATGCGGCTTGTGCAGTTTGTATTGTTATAGTATTAATTCATGCTTAAATTGCGTTTTTGTGCCGCAGTCATTATACATACCACCAGATAATGCATTAAATCAGTCATGTTTGGGATCCACGTCTCGTTGTTAAGTATGGTGTTTCCTGAACTATGACCAATGTTATCGCATATAACGGTAGCCAAAATAATACCTTAAAAACAAGTTCATTTCCTGGGATTCCCGGGAAAATGTGCTTTGTTTCCTGGTATAGAAAATGTCTCATTTTCGGGAAAAATATTAATCCCTACTTCACTCCCCTGCCATTGAGTTGTAGGAGGGGCCTGTGGAATGATTGGCCCTGAGGTCCGCAGTGTTCCGCCTCCCCTCTCCGTGTGTCAGTCTGAAACTGGTGAGCAGAAAGGGTTAACCTGCTGGACAGGCTGGCGAGAACCACAAGTGAGAAGCCGTCTGCGTTCAGCTGATTGTTGAAGGGGGGGGCGGCCAAAACCAGTGCATTTCCTATGAGTCTGAATGCACTGTGTGCAGATATGAGGGAGTAACATGAGCCTCCTGTAGTCTGCACGAGTGGGCGGGGCTCATTAGTGTGTGACTGGTGCTCTTCGTTTGTGCAGGACTGGGGAACAGGGCTGGGATTCTTGTCAAGAGTGCGCCCTCCTCTCGTTTCAGAATCTGCTAGCCAGCTAGATTAGCCTTTTTATATTATCACATTTTAATTTTATTTACTTTGTGTGTTAATATGTAAATAAATAAATTAATCACAACCTCACAGTAACACAAAGGGGTGTGTGTGTGCGTGTGTGTGTGTGTGTGTGTGCGTGTGCGTGTGCGTGTGCGTGTGCGTGTGCGTGTGCGTGTGCGTGTGTGTGTGTGTGTGTGGGCGGGCGGGCGGGCGGGCGGGCGGGCGTGTGTGTGTGTGTGACACAGCAGCACTGAGATGGCAGGCATGCAGCTTCATTTTTTACTCTCCTGTTTTCTTTCCCCTCCTAAGAAACCATCAATCCGGAACATATTCAATCTAAATACAACAATCAACGCACATTTTTTTCGTACTGATAACTCATCTGGTTGTGCCTTGAGTAATTGCTAGATAAGCCTTGTGTTTTCAAATTAAGCTATATTAAAGTGGCACGTCCGCTTTAGATGTGCTTTATTCATTTATTTAGTTAGTTTACATTTCCTGATAATTGAATTTGTCTTGCTTTTTAATTTTCTTTGACTCCATGACCCAGGCTCTTGCCCCTTTGTTGACCCGGTGTTTCTTTACTCTCTTCCCCTGGTATTTCCACTGCAGAGCAGGAGAGGACTCGCTGACGGGGCTGGGTTTTGTCTTTGTGTGCTGTGAGGCTGTGAACCTACTTTGTTCTATTTATCTGTTTCAGTTCAGCTTTATACATGCAATGTTTTTAACGGAAGGATCGGTCCTGCGGTTTTAAGCTTTTATTCACTCCTCCTCTCTCCCTGGTTGTTCTGGCAGGCAGCATGGTGCCAGGAAATGGGCGTGAGAAGATGATTGGCTCTTGTGTTTGTGAAACGCCAGACGGTTTTTCTCACTTCCTCTGTCCTGAAATGTCCGCTTGTTTGAAAGAGTAATGTTGTCTGTCTGTGGCTGCTGTGGCCTTATGCCCCTCTCCGATACCCACGAGCCCTGCTGGGTTTTTATTGCAGACAGTCGTATGGAGACAACAAGGGAATGTGGGCTGATTCGGAGGAATGCGTTTTGATCACTTATGGGACCTGATTGGTTCTGTTTTCTAATGCCATTACACTCTGGGCCCTGATTGGTTTTGTGTTCTGATTCTATTATTCTCTGGGCCCTGATTGGTTTTGTGTGCTGATTCCATTATTCTCTGGGCCCTGATTGGTTTTGTGTTCTGATTCCATTATTCTCTGGGCCCTGATTGGTTTTGTGTGCTGATTCCATCATTCTCTGGGCCCTGATTGGTTTTGTGTTCTGATTCCATCATTATCTGGGCCGTGATTGGTTCCATGATTTTACTCCACTATTCTGGGCCCAAATGATGTAGTTCTTGGCCTCATTTCCACGAAGCTGTCTGGTCCAGTTCACTTATGGTTGTCATTGCTTTTCCATGATTAAAAGTTGTTGATGGTGCTAAAAAATCCTGTTCCAGTCCGTCCCGCTCTTCTGTTACCCCTCTGTTAGGGTACTGAGCACACTCATCCAGCACTATAAGGTGGAACACGGAACACTGCAGTCAGGTGATTGGTCTAGGGAGAATCGTCATTGACATTGACAAGGACGAGGGTTTGACATGGCTGTTATGATCCGGTTACAGCCCTTGACGATGTCGTAGAGTACTGTCTCCATGGTAACACAAACCAGATCCTGGGTTTAGGTAATGGGTATCGGTCGGTACAGGTCACATACCGGTTCTAAGGGTTTTGTACTAAATGTGTACAGAAACACAACTTCCTGTGAATTGTGAGCCGGATTGGGAATGCAGTCTTTTTGTGTATTCTGTTAGCCCTGATTAGTTATCTGCTCTTGTTGTGTTTGCTGTTGGCCCTGATTGGTTAGCTGCTCTTACGGTGTATTCTTTGAGCTGTAATTAGTTCTCTGTTCTGAGTCCTGATTGGTCCAGTGTTCTGTGCCCTGACTGATTCTCTTTTGAGCGCAACCAAGCTCTGATTGGTTCTGTGCTCTGAGCTGTGATTGGTTCTCTGTTTTGTGCTCCGACTGATTCTGTGTTTTCAGCCTATTAATCTCTGAGCCCTGTTTGCTTGTGTGTTCTGAGCTTTGATTGGTTTCCTGTTTCCTGGCGGGTTGCAGGAATGTCAGTGGCGGTCTTGGTACCCGAACGCTCGCGGACAGAGGAGGATATCCTGAAGGCGGCGGCAGCGGCCAGAGGGCGGAGCTTACGGGGGAGTTGCCCGGCCTCCGCCTCGGAGGACTCCAACGCGCTGGAGTGGGAGAATGACTTCGTGGGCGCCCACGGCGACGACGACTTCGAGTGCGAAGGATTTGTCAACCCCCTGGCGGACACGCCCTCGGAGATCACCGCGGAAACGTCCATCTCCGACACACAGAACAGATAGTGGCAGCACGGAGGATCCGTTTGAAGTCACAGCCCGGAAAGTCCGTCTCACCGAACCAAACTTTTACCAGGCTGCGAATCGGAAGCTGGGCATGATGGGTCAGTTTCTAAGACACAGGTTAATCCTTGTCCTAAATTTATGTCTCATTTGGAATCGAGATTTACCCCGCAGAACTTGGTTTGGTCCAGAACTGAGCTTAATTTGAGGTTGTGAAACTGGTCCATAGTTACTTTTATGTTTTGAGGGCTGCATTTTAGCTGCTAATTCTATCCATTCCCTCTTCAGTTCGATTCAGTACTCATTTTATTATTTGGGTGGATTGTAGAACTAATTTTATTCATGCTTTAGTAAAATTAACAGCTATCTCTGAATGTAGTGGGTGAACAATGCAAACCCTTCTAAAATCTTATGCACGGAGGATGTTTATTCTTGAATGGCTGGTAGTTCCATCCAGCGCTTTGACTAACCGCCTACCACAGACACAATTTTCGTCTTTTTGCATTCACACTGGATTTCGCCTTAGTTTGGAAGCCTTTCCTCGTCTTCAGATGGGACACAATGTTCTGTACTGTGGGAAGGCGCTACACTGAAACAAGTGCAATTTACAAAGTGCTCTGTTCAAGTGTGTGTGTGTGTGTGTGTCTGTGTGACTGTCTGTCTGGTTGTGCAGGCCGTTGTGAGATGGACAAAGACTCACTCGATGTACAGAGTCACACCAGAAGCCCAAGGTCTTCTGTCTCTTAGTTTCGATTCTTCATTCTGTAGTTAATTCAGGGAAACAAACTGTTTCTACGTTGGCGGTGGTGACTGATATTTTCCGATCGTTGCTGCGATACTTGGTGGTTCGCAATCGCAGACTGCGGTCTCTGTAAATACTAGCGTGGTGTTGTTGTCGGAGTTGGAACGAGTAGCTGTGTGTTTTAGGTTTTTGAAATCCACATTCCGGGGCTGTAACACAATACCCCCCCCCCCCCCCCCCCAGCTCTGGTCCAGAAGACCACAGACTCTGGTGTCATTCCTGCTCACAGCAGCACAATGAAGCGAAGCAAAGAATTGAAATCCGAGCTGTTTACAAATTTAACCTGTGGTTTTCTCTGGGTATAAGTTGAGTGCTGGTGTTACAATGCGGGAAAAATCTGGCAACCGGTGACTCCCCTTGACCAGGAATGGTCACGCCTATATTAAACAACAAACACAGTCGCCAGGTGTGTCTGCTTGCTGGAACCTCCCAGGCTGCGGTTCTCGGACTGTGCGAGATGTAGGATGTTGGGGCTGTGTGTTCGTGATAGTGTCTTGTGTTTTCGCTCCCCAGACGACCCTGCACAATGTACTCCAGACAGCATTCTTACAGTATAGGCCAAGCTCACGACTGAAATCCTGATTCATGGATCGTCAGGATTTCTCGCCAATCTATAAGGCTGAGTGGCCTGGTCGTGGGTTCCCTGACTGACTTGTGTAGAGATGAGAGATGCTGATTGGACCCCCCCTTGGTGATGCCTGAAATTCTGACCTGCACCTGGAGGGATGAAGTTGGGGAGAACTGTGCCATTGGGCCCTTGAGTTAGGCCCTCAACCCCAAAATCCCTCCTCTTCTCCAGTTGCTCTTAAAGGTCCCCCATCATGTCAACAGCTGCACAGCCAATTCGTCATTACTGGCCATTTGAAAATCTGCTTCTTTGTGACATCACACAGTGAGAGAACGACTCAGTGACAGTAAGGACTGATCAACTTCAGCCAACCGCTTAATCAGTTCCTTCACTGCTCTGAGTAGGCTCTCCCCCTTGTGATGTCACAAAGATTTTGCAATTGCTTGGAGGTAATTGGCTGTGTGCTTGGTGGCATGATGAGGGACCTTACATCTGTTTTCCTGCTCACAGCTGCTCTCTCTGGCATTCCTCCAAGGGCATCCTTGAGGAAGAGAAACATGTTCTCAGTGGATGCTAATTAATAAGTGCCATCTATTAAAAAAAGTGTTAATTAGCCCTTTAGCTCTATAATGGAGCTAATTAGTGGAATTAGCTGGCTGGGTTTAAGGGAGGAGGACCAGTATGCCAGGGCCTTGGCTCCCTGACCCCTGGACCTCAAACCTTTTTGAGCAGGGCAGATCTTCCAGGCTTTCATCCCTTACGCCTCCCACACCTCCAAGGTGCCCCGTGTGGGTGGGTCCAGCCTAGGGCCTGCTCGTGGCTCCCAATGCCTCAAAATGACTGATTACTCATGTGAATGCGAATCATGTACTGTTGCTTTAATGGGACTGATGGCCGCTGTTTTTCGTCAGTCGGTTGGTGTCAGTAGCTGATTGTCCACTCTTCCTGCGCAGAGGGCTGTGGGTTGATCTGGTCTGTGAATCTGTTGGTGAGTCAGGTAGTGTGTGATGCAGCCTCTGTACAAACGGCGGGGTCGGGTAGCGGCTCGTTAAGATGTCGGAGACCCGAGGTCCACTCGGCGGCGTCTGGGGCTTCGCGTGAGGAGCTCGGCTCTGTGCCGTAAATAGACTCTGGCAATTCGCTGTGGAGTTCCCCGAGTTCCCAAATGGGCACAGAGCGCAGTTGTTTACCAGAGAAATGGGCGGGAAATGATGAACCATTTTTGCTGTGTGTTAAGTAAAGGTTATCTTACATTACTGTCAGTTAGCCAAGGCTTTCATGTAATCATTTAATTCCTGCACATGGCGCCTGCTGATCCCCTACTTCAGCAGTGTGGGACCTGGTCCAATGGCTGCACTGATCTCTCCTGTGGCTAGAGTGGGGCTTGACCAAATACCCCCTTGAGTCATCTCAAACATCTTTAGATGGAGAGAGTTGCGACATGATGGTTCCAGAAAATCTGGTCAAGGAGCCATTTTGCTTCCATTGCATTCTCTGGTACCATTTCAAAGTCAATAAGATTTGTCCTATTTTTTATTTTTTTAAACTCATGCCTGAATATTTTTCTCTCTCTTGTGCTTTTCAAAATCATTGCTAGTTTGTAAATGGCTTTTCCCCTGAAATTGGTGCGTCCCCTGTCTGAGGAGAGAACCAAAAAAGCAAACTCTTTTCATTGCGCACAATCGGGCAGTTTGAACGATAGAAACAAAATGGCACCCGTTCTTCAGTGGTTGCGAATCTATCTAGAGATTTTAAGACCTTGCCTAGAGTATTTGCATAAAGAGAGTAGTGACTACTCACAAATTGACGCCATTTTGACCTCTTTGCCAGTACGCGCTGCTGGATCTTTGTCTGTGTCTGCGTGCGGTAGCGTTGCCAACTGGCCTGTAAAATACGGAATCGTCCTAATCGAAGCTAAAATACTTCTCTCTTATTGAACTGAGGAGAGACGCACTTAATTCTGTATTTTTGAACTAGTCCTGCTGCTGCTGCTCTCTGCCCGACTGAAATCACTTCTCGTGCGTCGATGAGAGGCGCAGTGACAGTGTGATCCACTGATCTCCCCTGGATATCAGCACGAATTTACTGCGCTATTTTGAAACTTCAGTCTACTTGCGATTAGTTAACGTTTGCTTGTTGGCCATCGCTGCTGTCTGTTTAAAATCGCCATGTTATCTCACCAAGCAGCATGGTGAGCCCAATAGGTTGAAGTTTGCCAGATAGTTTTTTTTTTTTTGTTTTTTTTTCCCAAGCTTGCCAGTGAAGTTTAGCTAATGTAGTGAGCTAGCTAGCTAAGCTCTCCAACAGCCAAAGCCAACTTGACTGGCTTGCTAGTTAATGCAGATCGAACATTTAGTTGCTAGCAAGCATTACCGGTTTACTAGCTGGTATTTAGCTGGCTAGTTTGCCATCACTCGCAATTTCAGTTCAATAAAGTTGGTTTCCATCCTGCTCTGCTCACTTTGGTTTCCAAAACCTTTTGTCTTTGTGGATGTGTTGGTGACCTGTACATCATGTGCCATTTCTCCGTTCTGCGCAACAACCCTTCATTTTGTAAGATTACTTTGATTCACATTACGGCGCTGGAATCAAAATGGCTCCGTGAGTCACGTGACCAATAATATTCAGTACCTCCAATGTCGCTACTCTCTCTGCATTGGTACTCTGACCTTTCCCCTCGCTAGTCAGATCTTGAGTAGTGTTCAGGCCACACATTTTGTTTGGATATCTTAAAATGAGGCCAGTGCCTGGTGTCGTGGCCTTGATGCAGGCCAGAGCAGGGGATCACCGATCAGCAGGGGATCACCGATCAGCAGTGTTTCCCTCTGGGCCTCCGTGTCTCACTGCTGTGGACTGTGCTGAATGGGAGTGTTTCCTCGCATCGGCACAAAACTGGTGTCGAGCGCTCGAGAATATTAGGTGTGTGTGAGCTTGTGCCGTAACGAATAAGGTGTTCCTCACTCTTTGCTGTCATGTGTGTGTGTGTGTGTGTGTGCGTGTTTCCACGTTTTCTGTTTTGGATTCTTATTCTTAAGTCCAGATGTTTGTTGATTTCTGCACTTCTGTCCTTTATAAGCACCTCCCTCTCCCTCCTCCATCTCTCTGGGCTCATTCCCCTCACCCTTCTGTTTTTCCTCAGATGTTCTTCCTTCCTTGCGCCTGACCGGAAAATTGATCGAGGTTCGCCTTCATTAACCCCTTCCCTCCCGAATTGGCTTAATCCCAGATTTGCCTGGTTGCAAACAAGCAAGCAGAGCACTTAGCTGAAGTTGAAGTGAGTCGTAAGAATATGCACACGTATATTTGAGACCCTGGAAAGGTAATACTTTCAAAACATCAGTCACTTGCCCAAACTGGCCGTAACCATTTTATGCAACATAAAGTCTTGTTACTCAAAAAAGACTTTTATAATACCGATGTTCTGCAGTGGGTCTCCAGAGTGGTGTAAGGAGACTACAGGACAGGAAGTATGAGTTAGGAAACTTGTGCTCTGACACTTGGGACAATCCTTTGGGGGGGGGGTATTTTCCGGACTTGTGAGACACAGATGATTGATCTGTGAATCGACCTCTGTGCACCTTCCACTCCTGGTGCAAACGTCAGTTTGAAGGGGTGCGGAAGCGCGAATCCGCCTTTGTATTTACTCAATCGCCCCATTCTTGCTTTTATTTATTTGGTTTTTTTTTTTTACTTCCTTTGCTTGTCTGCTCGGTTGATGAAGTTATAAGCAAGAACAGGAAGACTGAGGAAAAATAAGTTATCGGAATGAGTGCTCTGTCTGTTTTTCTAAAGAAATATTGTGAAGAGTTAAAGCACATGAAGTTTCAGGATTGAGTGATGCATTCCAATAATTCCTCCATCTTCCCCAATCTTACCTGATTGCTGCATTATTTGCTTTTACACACAGTCCTGATAGTAAGCTAACCGGTTACATTTAATGCGCTGTAAGGTGATTCGCCGAAATGAAGGGAGACGTTCTGTAGGACCCCTTCAGAAAGCTTTTGCACTCAGAAACCACAGAGGTGTAGAGTTCGGGCGTCAGAAAGTCGGGTCCTGTGATGTGCCTCATCCATGAACTCAACCCAGCTGGCTTAAGGCATCATTTCTACCTCCTGTCTGAAGAATTCTGCTAACTAGCAAATACAGGTGATTGGAGCAAAGGACTAATTCTTTCATACCTTGATTTTCCACCTTTGTTAAGAAAAGATGTACAGCAGCAATGTTTGTTCAGCCCATTGACTGTAAACACTCGGCTCTTCGCCCTCTAGTGGTGATATATCTCCACTGCAGGAATCTGTTCCATTCCCCCTTCAGTGTCGTGTGTTTTAGACGTGACCCTCTGGGCCTGTAGTGCTGCTGCAGTTTATTCCTGTCATCCATTCAGGACTCGGTTAATTCTGGGACCCCCGGGGAGTTAAATCTCTGGCTGATTGCTGGCATTAATTGCTAATTTTCCAGGTTACCAAAAAAATAAATAAATAAACATCAGCGCAAATGGCCTTGAGCTCCAAAGAGTGTCTGTGCTCCAGGTGCCGAATGTTCAAATCCCACCCATCCAGGGCAGAGAACTGCTCATTTTCCTCCCTTGCAGAGCCTGTTAGTTAGGTGGGAAACCATTCTTGACTAATCGGTGGCTTTAATAATTGAAGTTAGTTAATTACCTGGGAGGAAAGAAAATCAGGTTCGGATTCAGATTTGTTCATTCTTGCTCCGATGCCTGGTGCCGCATATTGGGCTGTCAAAATCCAGTCCAGGTGTTTTTCAGATTTCTGTTCAATCGGCACAGAGTTTGGGCCGAAGGAAACAAGGTGAGCAGACGCTGAAGCCTATTGGTGACCCAAGTGATTAAGTTTGGGAACAGTATGGAAAGCCAGAAGACGGTGTCCCTGCAGGAGTCGAGACTGAGATCTGTGTTAAAATGGGGACTGAGTTTGCCACTCAGTAACTGACTTGGTGCATCAGAGAGTGAGAGACTCGTTTTTTGGCTGAAAATGAAAGTAACGGTTTCCCCTGGGGAGAGCAGCAGTGCTTGGAGAGCAGAAATCTCCCATGTCTCTGTAAAACACCCATAACCTGAGCCAGCTCAGATCACTCATCGGCTCCGCCCTCTTGGAGAGGAACCGGCAAACCATGTCGGTTGGAACAAAATACTGGAGTGGATTTGCATTCCCTGAACCTGGATTTCACTCTGGATACAACCTATGCATCCAAACCGGTCGACCAAAGAAAAGCTGGGTGTGATGTGTGTGTAGCGCTGTGAATTGTGAACCTTTTTTCTCAATATTGGGCAGAGTTTATGCAAAACCTTGTTTTTAACTTTTTTTTTTTATTTTATTTGAATGGTATATTCAAATAGGGATGCGTCTCGCTGGGACAGTCGGGTCGGGTGGCCGAGACCACAGGGCGATTTGCATGAGGAAGTGGAATGATGGACAGGTGCAGTTTGAGCCTGGCTTGAAGGCCGTTCATGTTAGAAGCCCAGCACCCAGGAAAAGTGAATGCATCACGATTAAAAACCTTCCACCCCAAACCCATCTCTCAAAGATGCGGAGAACATGAGTTTGCTGTACTTCGGCTGTTTTCTCTGGGAAAATGTGGCTTTGTCTCATCAAGATTTCTTTCCTATCTTTTTTTTTTGCCCTTTTGAACATTCTGTAAGGTTTTGGTTGAAGTCTGCCTCAAATAAAAATCCAATGTGGAGGAAAAATGGTCTTTTTTTCTGCGGCTGCCTGCCCGGCCAAAAAAAAAGTCGCACACTCAAATATTTAGTGCGAACCCCTGTAGCTTTGATTACAGTGCAAATTCATTTTGTCATTGTTTTGACAACTATATGCAATGCCAGAACATTTATTTTCGATCATACATGCCATCATTTTTGGCCGAGATCTTGTCTTCTCGACATAATGGTTGAACCACGCGGTGGTCTTTCTTGAGCACATCCCAATAACTTTCACTGTGTCTAAGATCAGGACTTTGTGGTGGCAAATATGTTTGTGAAAATGATTCCTCATACTTGTTTTTGCATTCATGAGTTTCTTTGCTAAATACAGGCCAATAAGTTGCCTGTTCTGAAATACTGTAACAGCTTTTCCACCAGCAAGGGATGTGTCTTCCGACATGATTTTTTGAGAAATGAGTAGCAATGCGCTTCATCAGTCAAGGGGAAAAATGATTATTGCCAGCTGAAACATATTAGTAACTGCAATAATGATCCAATTCTAGAATTCGTTCATCAATTTCCAATAATGACACTCTTTTTTTGGCCGGGCAGTGTAGGAATCAGGAAACTGGCGACACTGTGTCAGCCAACTCACTTCTGCCGTAAACACGCCCCTCAGCATCGCCAGGGGTCCAGAATAGATTTTATTGGTTCCTGTCAGAGCCATTGATAGAGATGCCTGAGTGCGCCAGAACCCGAACATTAACCAATCCTGAGCCTTCCTCATAACCATGGGGTGTGGTCATTGCAGGAAATTACCCATAAGACAAAAGACAAGAGTGGGAATCAAAACGTGTTAAAAACATAATTATTTATTTAACCATTCTTCATTGTTCAAATTCCCCATTATTACAGATGTGGATGAGTACTTTTATGTGATTTGCAATACGAAATTCTTTGATGGGATTTATTTCCAATATAGTTATTCTTCACGCCAAACTCAAAACAGCAGCATTGTGACACAGCAGCTGGCGTGTCGGCGATGTGGCAACATGGAGCCAAAAGTGACCATGACAGACTTTAGAAAGCCCTGCCCAACAAAGCTTTCTTTCACAGAGTGAAACTCCCTCATTTACCAATGATCTCAGAGCCGGATTTATCTAAAACTGAGTAAAACACCTCTGAATTCAGAGGCTCTCCAGATCTGGCTCTGTCGACTTGCGGTTTGGATAAAGCTGGTATGACACACTGGTGCCAAATTTTGAGGGGCCATGTAAGATTTATGACGCTGCAGCGCATTACTGATCATCTGGCTTGTCCCACTCTTTATGAACCCAGTCAAGGATGTGTGAGTTGTGGGTGCAGAAGATGCAGGCGCAGGTCTTATCCTGTAAATGCAGCCTGAGATCTCGCGACAGATTTTTGACCAACAAATAATCAAGTCTCACACAAACGGTAAACAAAGGTCCTTTTATCATGTCACCAGGTGCACAGCCAATAAGCCAGTTCAATCAAGGAGGCAAAAAGGACTGATTATCATTAGCCAATCAGTTAATTATTCTGGATGGTCCCTCCCCCTTGTGATGCCACAAAGGAGAGACTTTGAAATGCCTAATTATGGCTGTGCACCTGGTGATAAGATATGGGACTTTTAAAGCAGGCGGAGTATGGGTTTTCCTTCAAGACCACCTCTTTGGGCCTTCGCTGTTAATAGTCACAAATTGTTACCCAGGTCCACTTTTTGCACAGCCTACACCGCAGTACACACAATCTCCACGGCAGATGATAACCTTGGTCTTTGCTTACATTCAGTGAGGGATTAGTTTTAATTCAGTGCTAATTTAATCTCTTTGTTTTGTGAACCCACAAGTGTTCAGCTGAGCTGTTTTACAGCAAAGAATACCAGTTTGTTGTTTTCTAGCCTTGAGTTTAGTGAGCTGGGGGCTCATTTAAGAAATGGCTTCCACACGAAAACCTTGCGTACATGTGAAATGAAAATAGTCAAAAATATTCCAAAGTCATTGGCACATGAAGCCACTGGCAGTTCTTAATTTATGAATAAAAATCAGAATTAACTCTTGCAAATGAACACATGGGCTTTAATGGAGGATGTTAATAAATCAAGTTGGTTCTCACAAATCCCAAATCTGCCGTACAAATCTTTCTTTGATCTTAAGTGTGGTTTGTAAAGGAGTCCCCTGGTGAACTGAGGTAACAGTTAAAGTGCTGACGAACGATACTTTAGAGTACTCACTCGAGCGTAGAGTACTCACTCGAGCGCTGAGTAATAATCAGCTGGCGTACCTCGGCTACTGAAGTGATGAGAAAAAAAAGTGATGCATCTTCTTTCACTGCACATTCTTCATCGGGTAACAAAGTCCGAAAAACCTGAATGCCATAAAGTGCGATAAGACTGAGGGAACCGACCCAGTTCTTGAAAGTCATCCAGTACATTCTCACCACAACTCTGAGAAAGCGTGCTTCATTCTATGGATAAAAATATTACCTAACTATTCACCAATTATTAGAATCGGACATGTACTAATTGGGGCCAAAATGAAAAATGCACCAGTTAGCAGATCACTTGGAACAGCGTCTGCTACCTCCGTGACAGGGCTAGATATGAGGACTGCTGTCTGAGGGAGTGTCCCGTGGAAACCTACATGATAACATTTATACACGAGTCAATAGTCTGCTACAAGTCCAACTAGAGGACAAGCACAGGCGCACGGGCTGAGAGGCTGTGAAACATTAACACCTGAAACAAAGGAGTCCAATGGGTGAAACTTTCGACACACCTCACTTTTGCATACCAGGGAAGAAAAAGCCTGCTACTCTGACCCCCGTTCGCACCTGGCCATTACACGTGACGTCTGTCTAGTTTGCACCTGAAACTGATTTAACCACATTGCATTTACACTTGGCGGTTCGATGCATCTCTTGAGTAGTAGCCTGGTGTAACTTTTGTGCTCTCAAACCTGTCCTTTTATGGGGCTGTTCCATTTCTGAATATTATCGAGATTCGCCATTAACCCTGTTTCTGGGTGACCGTGAACTAATGGAAGGATTTCGTGCATCATCAGCCAGTGTGTTTACTGAAAAACATTCTCACACAGCAAGGAGCTTCCTCTCGCTCTTGACAGTTTTTTTTTTTTTCATTTTGTGTCAACAGTGTTTTCAGTTTCAAACTAGCTACTCTTAGCAAGCAAACCATTGGTTATTTCTTCTTCTCTCAAAAAAATGCATTATTTAAAGGAAACAGCATGACACAAGATGAGAATTACCCATATAGAGCGTGTCCCAAAAAAAATGTTTCCCTAGATCCTTATATATGGAATCTTCTTTCATTAAAAATGGTCCTTAATTCATCAAAATCGGTCTGTTTTGGTGCAGAAAGGTCAGCCCATCAGCGATGAGTGACTGATTTTTTTTTGCATTCTTTCTGTTCTTTATTCTGTCTTCTTTTTTCTCTTTGCTTAATTTGCAATAACTAATATTATTCACCGTTCATTTCCTTCATTCGGACCGTGAAGACACGCTGCTCATGTGTGAACTTTTGGCCGACCATCTTGACTATGCAAACCCGTGGACAAAATGCTATCAAAGAAGTTCCCCACCTCAATAAATAGACCTATGGACACATTAATTATGCAATCAGGCTGAAATTGACTTCGGCCAGTGACTGCCAATCAGATATACTGTGTGAAGAAGTTTACTTGCACAAAAAATGACAAAACTTTTGATTGGCTCGACCAATTTTGATGAAATAAAAATTGCTTTTTTTAAGCAAGAACATTTCCTTTGAGGATCTGGGGAAATATAAGTTCACAGGTTGCCTGGTTTGGCCCGGACATATTTTTAAGGGGCGCCCTGTATAAGCACTGAGGGAGAACATGATTTTTCAGTTCCTGACCAGGTCGTAGTGGGTCGTGTAATGGATGGGTAGATTTGAAGTGAAAAGCTTTAACATGCTTTAACAAGTAGGTACCCATGGGAAAGGTTATGAATTCAGTGAAATTCTATAAAAATTTAACCGATGGAATTTACAGTTCCATTCTGGATATTGGTTTTGTCATATACATTGTTCTACCCCGCTATTCTGGAAAACCAGTGGGTATTTTTTGGGAATATTACCCCCCCCCCCCCCCCCCCCCCCCCCGAAAAAACTCTAACCTCTCCACTCCATTCCAGTGTTAGACTAACGCTGTGGTTTAGAAAGCTTTGGCTACAAACAAAAGTATGCATTAGTAGGGAAACTCTTTTACAACAGTTGCAATTCAAGGGATCGCAGTTCAATTTCCTAACTTTGCCGCCAGTGGGGCTACTGCCATTCTCGCCGGAGTCCTGCGTGTGATTGGCTGACACGCTGGAGGTTAAACAAAGGAGGTCAGTTCTCCATGCCTGAATGTGCACTTTCGTTAAACGCAACAACCGATACTTAAGGCAACCCAATGCCAGGTCAGTGTACGATATAGAGCAATGCCATTTGCTTTGCGTAAACATATACGGTTATGTCCCCTGAAAAAAAAAAAAAAAACAATTTTGCAATTTTTATTGTCACTCGCTTGTGTTACCTGTTGCATGAACATGCAAAGGGGAAACCAGTTTTGCGCACGTAAACAAATACCATAGCGCAAATATTCTAGCACCACCTTTGACAAGGTTTGGACATATAATTGCAATCCCTTGAATTTACCTTCAACCGAAAACAAGGCACTACCAGCAGTCATATCTTTACAGTCATTTCATAAATCTGAGGATTTCCGACCGCATTACAAACATACCGCCGAAAATTAATCAAATAAAACAACTTGCCCCATTAAGTCTTTACAAATGGAATAATCATACATGCACCTAACAAATCTGAAATTCATCCTCAAAATATGATTAGATATGTATAATTTTTTTTCCATTACAATCATTTAAATAAAGTATTCCAGCTATCTAACCGAACACGCATATATGTTTGTTTTTATATAAATAACATTCAGCTTGGCACTTCACACTGTTGATGCGAGACATATTTCACGGGATCCAAACTTGCGCATAGCCGGAGTCAGCCATCAGTCGTAGCTTTTGCCATCCGTTGAAGAACTGTGGCTGGTTAAAATTGGTGAAAGTTCCGACCATTTCACACTCTGCCATCCCCACGTCACGGGACCTGATTCACAATTCCCTGAAAACCGGGGTTATCAAACGCACAATGGAATCGAGCATTTCCGCAGAGAGCCCCCCTTTCCTTAATGCTTCCCATCGTGACCGAATGCTTTTCTCCGCCATGTCAGCCATTACCCGCCCTGAGGTTACTTCTGAATGTATATGATGACGAGGCAGAGAGCACCAACCAATCCCAGCGCCTGAATTCCCAAAAACCACAACAGCACCCAGAAAAACACGACAACAACTGGCTCAACGATCTTCTCCCCGAAGTACACCTGCGTGAATCCGATATTCCTGAGACACTTGTTCAGCTCGCCAAACAGAGTCCCCAGTTTTTCGCAGTCATCGATTGGGGCTGGCCGAGGGTCCGATTCCGATGTACTCTCCCGGGTTGTATCCTGTAAGAACAGAAGAGTTTCGTCTTTTCTGGTGGACATCAACTCATTGTCCTAGAATTCTGAGGAGAGCTGGTTTTCTACCCTCCCTTTACCTGGGAATCGGGTGTTAAGGCAGCCTAGCCAAACTGAAGGACTGGTCAGTTAATTAGTTAATTACCTGGCAGAAAAGAAAACCAGGGTTGAATTTGGATTAGAGGTTCAGATTTGGTGACCCTGCTCAATGTCCATGCAGTGGGAATACAAGATGCTGGAGAATGGAGAGATTCTGCTTTAACTAAATAAAGAGCTTGAAACAAAAACCAAGCTACGGGCACCACAGCTTCCTTAGAGGGCTACTGGCATAAACAGGCAGGTGCAAATGTCACTTTGTTGCAGATTGTAGTCGGAAAAGAAGAGGAACAGAAGTTAGACAATTAATTTTAGGATTATGACGTGTCTTTGATTGCAGTTAATAACTGCAACCCCGAGCCGTTTTACATCCACGTAAACAAAAAAAAAAAAAAAGAGGATTCTACCCCCCCAAACCATCGTTTCATTAAACAACACCGGTAAGTGTACAGATAATGTCAATGATGCTCAATTGTAAAAATGATAAGCAATTCCCATCTGACATATCGAACTCTTACTTTACGATCAACTAAATCATAATTTACTGAAAAAGAACATTTAATTGTTGGGTTTCCAGAGTTTAAAAACACACTGATTGATATGCGCAGGTATAAATGAAGGAGGATTTTCACACTGTGTCTTGGGGGGGTTAGCACGTTCAGGCAACAAGGCTCTAATATCTTTCAATTGCTATCAACACCACTTTGGGACATTCAGAAACGGCGTTCCTTTCCATAGACCTCACAGATATTTTTTTTCAGCCCACGACGAAAAGCCTCAAAACCAACGCTCTCCACACGGCTACCAGCTCGCACTTGCTTTGCATAATTGAACCATTTCAGTGCTTGACTGGAGAAAAAAAAAACAACAACGTACAGACAATTCTAAAACTTAACGAGTTTTATTGTTAAATATGGCTGACCATCATTAAAAGTACTGTGTTCGCACCGATCGTAACCTGAATGTTTGCAAAGGAAACCCGACGTTGGATCCAAAGACTGCGATGTGAAAGTATTACAGAATAGCATGTTGCTTGTTATAGGTGTAGCGTCAAGCGTTATGTAGGGGACGCCACCATCGCACTAATTCAACATCACGCAATAAACAACAATTAGAACAGAATAAATCGACTTTGATCACATCGATGACAGATATCGGTATTATCGCCTGCCCCCCAGCATTAGTAGTGTTCAGAGGCGCACCTGCCCAGCTGGATCGTCAGCATGTTTCGCTGCATAATGCGAGTGACATCTTCTCCGGTCGCGCTCCGCGTCTTGGAAATCATGTCGATGCAGAGCGTGTCCGTCATTTACTGTAAGACCCAGGGCCGACATTTTAATTCGAGCCGTTCCGGGGTGTGAGAGTACTCTTCTGTATGGTTAGTGAGCAGGTTTAAAAACAGATCCTAAAGATAGGGGCGTCCTAACGGCATACCCACTAGCTGTTCTGCTGTAATCCTGTGTGTTCTGACGTAATGAGAGGAGGAGCGTAGAGCCCGACGGCTATTTCACACGCGCGCACACGCACACACACACACACGCACCAGAAGCAGACAACACCCACGGCGCGCCACAGACCAATGACACATGGACGCGCGCGTAAGCCCTGCGATGACTCAGTGCGGGTACACGTTGCGTTAGAAATGCTGTATTACCTCCGACTCGTACTCTTACCACTAATAACACCTGCAGTCCAGTTTGGCGGGGAGGTGCTATAAGACAAACTAGAACTCTTCGTACACCTTATGCTTAACGCTAAAGAGGAATGAGTTCTCCACAATAATGCTCGATTATAGGCCTACTTTTAATAACAAATGTATTTCCAAGAAAAGAAAACTTTCTTTCCAGTGTTCTCTTAAATTCATCCTATGTTTACAGTTGCTCGATCTAAACTGTGTCACAATCATTTATCAATGCAAGATGATCATTTAATTCAGTTCTTCGGGTTAACCTTAACCTCTCAGCCCATTCAGTGGAATCAAACCAACACCCTTTCCTGATCGGGCGACTGAGCGACACAATGGGCTGTCCATTGCTTTGGAAATGGTGGTTTAAGGAAGAAATAATATTGCATAGCAACATAATGTAGTCGACCGTTTTGGGCGTATCTAGAGTGCGAATTTCGTTTTTCTGATGCCTTACCATCCATAGCCACCTCCTCAAGAACCACTGCTATGGCTTCACGACCCAGCTTTAAAATTTTAAGCAGGGTTTCCATTTAAATTTTATATCTTTTTTGATATTGTCTTTTAGACAGAAATTTCCGCCCTCATGTCGCCGCATTATTGACTTTTTAAGTTGGTCACTTGCTGAAATAACCGAATGGATTTTGCCGTGGCTTTATCTTTGACTGTCGATCACCTTTTCATCTCTCTCTGCAATTGTTTTCTAAATATTTTGAAAAATATTCAGGTTTTGAGCTCAGTTTGTCATTATCTTTTGTTGTTCACTTCTCCACGCGCCATGAATTAATCTCCTTAATTTTTTTCTCTCCACAGCCCTATTCAAAGTACAAACAAACTGCAACGTAAAGCATTATTATTATTATTATTTTTATTATTATTATTGAGCAACAGGATTCGCAGCATTATTCGGTGCACACTCGACTTATGTTCGGCTAAATCTGTAACTCTGAATGGAGTTGGTAAGGCGGCCACTTAGTGTCAAAATATGCAGACTGACTATGTCGTGGTAAGTGTTGTAACGAAGTAACCTCAGTGATGTTCCGTAATGTGCAGTGTATTTTTTACGCCAGGTATTTCAATGTGCTCGATCACAGTGAGCACTGCTTTGTGGTGAGGAAGTTTGTATTGAATGGTGTCAATTTACCGGGAGTTTTTCATTGTTACTCAGGACTTAGGGGAAAAAGTACCCTTAATCATGAATAAAAATGGAGAAAAGGAGCTGTAAATGATGCACACTGCTGACAATAATTCATACACCAAGTGTATCTTGGAAAAAAAAACAAAAAAACATCGACTGTACTTTTACTTCATGTTTCAGTGGTTTCCATTTCCTAATTTTTAATGGCAACCATTGGCTTCAATTATTGGCACCCAGGTCAAGAACTCAATGTTAACACCCAAGGCATAAAAGAAAACTGAGTCATTTCCTATGATTTGCAGAAAGCTTCGAGAGTAAAGAATTAGGAAGGCCCTTTACGCATAGAATTTCAAGATCATTGGTATTCTCTGGTTTGCACTTAAGGACTGCTCTCTCCGGTCCAGACCGTAGATTTCCGATGGGATTTCAACACGGAAACTGTGATGACCTTTGCAGAACATGAATATTGTTCCCAAAATGTAAAAAAAATAAATAAATTCTGAGTGGATCTTCATTTTTATTTTTGGTCACTGTCCTGCATGAAAAAATCCTGCGAGTCCTGTCTTTATCACGATTGAATTCACCATGGTGCTGATCTTACACCAATGAGCCAAAATATAAAAACCACTCAGAAATGATGCAAATAACATTGATTATCCTTTGGCAATGGCATATGTCGAGCGAACAGTCAGGTCTAGTAATCAACATGTTGAATGTGAGAAAAATTAAACCTGAGTGACTGTGAAGACGAAATTGTTTTAGTTAGGAGAGATGATCACAGCATCTCTGAAGTGGCAAGACCTCCGGTGTGTTCCCAGCCAGAAGATGGAGGCCCAACTTCTGACAGTGGTAAAAGAGGGACAAACCATGAACCATCGACACGGCGCTGGGTGCCCAAGGCTCATTATTAGGCGACTATTGACAAACATTTAAGAATATCGCCGAGAGGCTAAGACGAGGGAATTTTACCTGCTTGACTCGCTAACTGACTGTCAATAAAGCGAAGATCCAGTGCTGCATTTAATACATTTATTTTTTGTTACAACCAGTGAACCAAACAATCATTTAAAACCAGAAGTAATGAGGTCAGCAAAATATGACCTTCTCCCCGCTCACTCCCTCTCTCTCTAGTTCCTTCATTCATTCCCAAACCTTCTCTCAAATCAGCTGATTTACCACTGAGGTGAGTCAGTAACGCCCACACCTTGTGACATGTGCTCCACATTTAAAGTGATGATCGCTAATAAAACCTGGCACCAACACTCATTGATGCACAAAGGCATCAAAAGCCATTTTAATGATTGTTAAGTGAAAAATGTTTCACAACAATCCGGGCTTTGGATCCTAATGCATATAGCGTGGTGTCGCTGCAGACCATTGCAAGTGTTCCAGCCTGGTCTATCACCAAAAGCACCTACAGTAGGCAAATGACCTTCAGAAATAAACCTTGGAGCAATTGCAGAATATCGCCTCATCCAGTGAGTCCCATTGTCCTTTTCAACATGTGACATTGACCTGGTATGTGTTCACCACGTGCCTGGGGAAAACATGCCGCTGGGATGCATTGTGGGAAGAAGACAAGCCGGTGGAGGGAGACAGTGTGATGCTCTGGAGAATATTCTGCCGGGAAACCCTGGGTCCGGAAATTCAAGTAGGCGTCAGTTTGACGGACTGACACAATATCAGGCGTGTGGTTTTAATGTTGTGGTTCATCAGAGCACTGTGAGCCTGGATCTCACATCAATAAATGTGCAGAATTTAAAATAAAAGGTTTATCATATCTTTGAGCTTACACGACTTTCTGTCGTGTTGTTTGTTATATGCAGCCTTCGTTATTCTTTTCGAACAAGGGTGCCAATAATTCTCCACCTAACCGCATCTGACCTTCGCTAATCAGTGACTTCAAGGGAAAAGGATAAAATACTCCCACCTTGTGTTTTAACAAAGCAATCAAGTATATATTTGTAATAAAGGCGTAGAGCGTCGCCTAGTGGTCAGACTTTTCTCTTCTCTTCGAACCTCAATCGCTTCTCCGGTGTTACGAGCCGAGAGTAGTTAATTCCCAGCACCGTGTCCTGCCAACTCTCAACTCCATAATCCCGGCTAATCTGTGCTGCATCTCCCATGGCGGGACTCAGAAGGTGTGGGATAACGCAATTTTCTGATTTTTCAAATGATTATTTTGCGCTCACGAGGAACTGCGGTGGACATCGACTCGCTGTCTGAATAATGTATCGCCTTCTTTATGTCATATTGTGCTGCCTGCGCATAGTTCACTGCTTTTGTCCATCTCAGTGCACCTGCACTTTCCACGGTCGGAGTGACGGAACGGGGATCAGGTATAGGCTATATTTATTTTTAATATATAAGGAAGTATTGTGGCCAACGTCAAAGTCGACTCGTGAATCTTTTATTTATTTTTTTGCGTCAGAAACTCGCTGAATTTACTTTAATCTGCGTATGTCCTCCGTGATCACTGAACCATAAACAGTAGCCTGTTGGTTATGATGACAGGCTTTCGGAGTACCTAGTAGGCGGGTTAAAGTGTTCACAGAAGCCTACAACCATGCTGTCTTGTTTAAAGGACTCAGGGTTCAATTTCTGCGTGGGGAATGGGCTACTTAAACTGCTGGATATGAGTGTCCTCATATGTTTAGCCTATAGGTCTGTTTAGTCCATTTAGTGCAAGTAATAGATGAGTCCTGTGTTTGCTTGTGTTTCGTGGTAATGCACTTCAGTTCTGGAAGTAATACCTGTAAAATGAGTATCCATGAAATACAACCCCAATTCCGAAATTGTTGGGACAAAGTGTTTATTGTGGATAAAATCAAAACGCAATGACTTTCAAATCACGCCAGCCAGTATTTTATTCACAATAGAATAGAAATAACATAGCAAATGTTGAAAATGAGAAATTTTACAATCTTATCCACAAAATGAGCTCATTTCAAATTTGATGGCTGCTACAGGTCTCAGAAAAGTTAGTACAGGGGCCTGTTTACCATAGTATTGCATCCCCTCTTTTTAACACAGAGTGGTGGCATCTGGGCATCAAGGAGACTAGTTTCTTGAGTTTAGCCATTGGAATTTGATCCCACTCTTGTTTAATACAGGCTTCCAGCTGCTGAGAGTTTTGGGTCTCCTTTGATGGACTATTCCTTTAATTATGCGCCGAATGTTCTCAGTCGGTGAAAGATCAGGACTGCTGGCAGGCTAGTTCAGCACACGGACTCTTCTACTATGAAGCCATGCTGTTGTAATAGCTGCAGCATCTCGCTTTGCATTGTCCTGCTGAAATACACAAGGCCTTCCTTGGAACAGATGTCATCTGGAGGGGAGCATATGTTGCTCTAAAACCTTTATATACCTTTCAGCATTCATGGTGCTTTTTAAAACATGTAAGTGTCCCACACCATATGCACTAATGCATCCCCATACTATCAGAGATGCAGGCTTTTGAACTGAATGCTGACAACGGGAGGGGTGGTCTTTGTCTTAAACCTGGAGGACACGCCGCCCATGATTTCCAACGAGAATGTCAAATTTGGACTCGTCTGACCACAGGACACTTTGCCATTTTGATACAGTCCATTTTAAATAACCTTGGCCCACAGACCACGGCGGCGCTTCTGGATCATGCTGAACAATGGCTTCCTTTTTGCATGATAGAGTTTTAGGTGGCATCTGTGGATGGCACGGCAGACTGTGCTTACAGACAGTGGTTTCTTGAAGTTTTCCTGGGCCCATTTAGTAATATCAATGACAGAATCATGCCGTTTAGTGATGCAGTGGCGTCTGAGGGCCCGAAGATCACGGGCATCCAGTAAAGGTCTTCAGCCTTGTCCCTTACGCACAGAGATTTTTCTTGTTTCTCTGAATCTGTTGATGATGTTATGCACTGTCGATGAGGAGACTTCAAACCCTTTGCAATTTGACGAACATTGTTTTTAAAGTATTCCACAATTTTTTTACGCAAGCCTTCACAGGTTGGAGAGCCTCTGGCCATCTTTACTTCTGAGAGACTCAGCGTCTCTAAGACAACCCTTTAAAAGCCAATCACGTTACACACCTGTGCCAGTTAACTTAATTACTTGCTAAATGTTCTTTCAGTGAATTCTCTTATATATTAATTGTTTTTTCAGCCCTTTTTTGCTTGTGTCCCTACTTTCTTGAGACCTGTTGCAGCCAGAAAATTTCAAAAAATCTTATTTTGTGGATAAAAATCTACCTTTTGTAAAATGTCTCAGTTTCAACATTTAAAATGTTATCTATGTTCTATTTTAAATAACATATTGGCTCGTATAATCTGAAAGTCATTGTATTTTGATTTTATTCACAATTTACACTTCATCCCAACTATTTCAGAATTGGCGTTGTAAATAAAATCTTACTTCACGCATTTTGAATTTTGAGAGTACATTGCTTAGTGCGTTCATTTAGATTTTTTTTTTCGTCTTTTAGAATGACTTCAAAGCGCACAGTAATTACAAACATTAATCTGGATGCGGTGCAGGAAGAAGTCATACTGTAGCGCAGTAGGCCACAAGTTTCTCGTCAATAATGTTCAATAATGACCTCTAGTGCAGTGCTGCAGGCATCCAGTTTTTCATCATACTCACCTCTGTAGAAGCCTTAAATACTGCCTCACGCGCACACCAAATATACTGAATCTTAGCATTTGTTACATGACTTACTAAAGTCAGTTTATTATACTCAGCTCGCTTGCAACCTCCGACCGATGCAAACCTATCTAATGCACTTATGCGCTTGGTAGTCAACATAAATGACTCTAGATCAGGGCATCAGTCATTTAATGTAGCTAATTTAAAGGTTGTCCGTTGTGCTGTTGGCTTTTGTGTGTGTGACTTTATTACTCAAATGTCTCAATATTTTTTAACAGCTAAAGCCATTTATTTGCAGTTAAAAATCACATTCTGAGCTTTTGTTTTATTGTGTTTTGTTTTTGCGACTGCACATTTTAACTTATCCACTGATTTCAGAGCAGTTTGATGATTTGGACAAATTACTACCTGAAAATGGAGGCCCTATGCACCAGGTGAAGGTTCAATAACAGTCAGTCAACTTTTCCTTTGAATTTAGGGCTATGTCTCTGTTTTTTAATCCTGAATGTTTTTTTTTTATATTTATATGATTGGACTATTGTTTTTCGTGGAAAAATAAAGATAGTCACCCCGAGCAAATCTTCCCTTCCCTGACAGATCAGTGCTCTGCAATGACCCGGACATGTCAGACATCCCCACGAACGTCCCGGTGGACACGGTCAAGCTGCGCGTGGAGAAGACGGCAATCCGCCGCATCCCCACGGAGGCCTTTTACTACCTGTCGGATCTGCGCTACCTGTGGGTCACGTACAACTCGGTTGCGACCGTGGACTCTGGCAGCTTCTACAACCTGAAGGAGCTGCGAGAGCTGCGTCTGGACGGGAATCAGATATCGCTCTTTCCGTGGGACTCGCTGCGGGAGATGCCGTCGCTGCGCACACTGGACTTGCACAATAACCGACTCACCAGCGTAGCGGCAGAGGCAGCCTCGTACCTGCGTGGCCTCACCTACCTGGACCTCTCCAGTAACAAACTCACCACCTTGCCCTCTGATCTCATGGACATATGGCCGCCCTTCTCCGGAGCGTTACGGAGCGCTAATAACTCGCAGAGAGTGGTGCTGGGTATGTAGCATGCTAAGCAGGTCTGCACTCTACTGTTGTAGCAGCAATAAGAAGGGGGGTCAGGTCAGTCTGCCAGTCAGTGTCAGTGAGTGAGTGAGCACGTCAGAAAATGACAGCAGTTTTCTGGGTGCCGATAAACGTTAGATAATTTCCCCTGGGGGAAGATCAGAGGTGTGAAGTCCTGGAGTAAGAAATCATAAGTCTTGCCATGATGTGTTTGTCGCACTCATGATGTCAGTCTGTTGATTTAACTATTAAACATTACCCCGTGTCTCAAGTTGTGCGCTATTTAGCGAATCCCGATGATAAGAAACTAAAAGCCTGGATTTGAGCCCAGATCTTACACTGCTGGAGCCTGGGAGAATTTTGGTTAGATTCGCTGATGGAGGGGTAGACTACTTACCTGGATGTGTGGACATATTTAGCATAAGAATTAAATACAATAGCATCTATTCGTGTGTGTGTGTGTGTGTGTGTGTATTTGTTTGCTAATTCTGAACTGTGGCGTGGTTTCCGGAGTAGTGGTCATCGGACATTGGCAGGTGATGGAAGGATTGTTTTTCCAATCTGATTTTCAAAAAAATGTATTTAAACTTTGCTAAACTGAGCAATTCACGCCCCCATTTTTATTTAACTGTGACCAGCAGCCGTCTAATTTCAGAAACAGGCAACTGTTTGACCGATTCAAATTGTGCGTTTAACAGTCTTTATCAGCAGATGTACCATTTCTTCCAGTGCTGGCGCTAAGAGGACAAACCAATCAAAATACATTGAAATACCAGTGAGGTGATTTATTAACACGGCTGTTATGTGACAAGACCTGGTGCTAAAGCACACATCCATACATCTGTGTTTTATTATCCCTGTGCCATACCCTCTGTAATTTAACAATGAACAAATGTGCCTGATTGTTGAATAAGATGGAGACACGAAGAAAGACAGAACACAGTTAAAAAAGGATGTGAATGGATGAAATTATGGGTTTAATGCTGTCGGGTTCCGTGTTCTGGGTTCCACTTGGGCGCCAGGATTCCGTGACAGATTTTTCCTGGACAAGCGCTCGCGGACTGGTGACAGACCGTGCTGTGAATGGATTAGCAGGGGATTTCAGGATTTAAAAAGAAGAGGTGAGGGTTACAGATTAGCCCCAGTGGCTGATGGGAAATCCTTGACTGGAGGAGGAGGAACTGGGAAAACAGTCATAAACATGCGCGAGTTATTGCCCAGGCCTGGCATGGCGATAGCGAAGCAGTTTTACTCGGCCAAAAAACTGTGCCGAGAAACACCTAGAACTGCTCTTTTTGATTCAGACAATATTCCAGATTATGTTGGGATTTCCTCACTGCAGTTATCCTGCTAACTCAGAAATACTGCTTTGTGAAACAGGGCCCTGATGTGTCTAATTTGCTGCTGATAAATATCCTCACATTATTAGCAGGACTATTGTTTTCCTGGGAAAACTGAAGCTAATAAGAATGTTTTTTCTATTGGACATGTGATTATTTACGCTGCAGTATATTGTATCAGCTGGAGGTGTTCAGGCGAAGTACCAGCTCAAGTGCACAATGTCAGCAGAACCATCCAGAGGCTCTACACTGTAAAATATAATAAGTTGACTAATAAAAAATGCAAACTTGTTGCCTTAAAAAAAGTAATTTATATTGACTTAAATAAGTGAATCAAATCTAATTTCTCTAAGTCAATCTAAATCACTTTTTTTAAGCCAACAAGTTTGCATATTTTTTTTAAGTGAAGTCAACTTATATGTTTTACAGTGTACCTCATTTCAGCAGCGTATTTAGTTGTGGAATTGTGAATTTCCTGAAACCGAACACAAAATAGCAGAGATGGAAGAACACCAACCTTACTGTTGTCACACTGGTAAAACCCTGAAAAGTGTGGCGAACTGAGAAGTTTTATGGAAACAGATTACCTCAAAAAAAAATTGAGTATGCCAACTTAATGAAAAAAAAAACTTTGCCTTATTTTCTTTAAGTTCCCTCCACACAATGCAATTAAGTTGGCCTACACAATTTTATTTTGAGGTAATCGGCTTCCACAAAACATTTGAGTTCACCACACTATCTGAGTTTACAGTGCAGGCCACTGATGAAGCAGCAACATGTCTCCTAAACCCAGGGTGTCACTCTTTAATCCTGAAGGGCAGAAGTGTCTGCTGACTTTGAGTGAGTCCTACTCGTTCACGTGGCACCAATCAAAGAGTTTCTTCAGTTTGACATCATTTTTTCCCCCTTTCAACGATATTCAGTCCTGATATTGTTTTTGGTTAGAAGTTAATTTCCTGAATTTCAAATTATTGGAAGAAAGTCAGTTGCTGGGGGAGTCTGTTTTGATCTTGACTTGATGTCTTATTGCTGACTGGCAGAGAGCTGGTGACTCTGGAGTAGATCTGCCTCAGGGCCAGAGTCACTGGCTGTTTAGCTGCAACCGTCATCAGTTAAATGTACTCTGTTATGTCACGAGGTGCGCAGCCAGTTAGTCATTGCAAGCCATTTCAAAATCTGTCTCTCTGTGACATCACATGAGGAAGTGACTACGCCAAATCAAGAAACAGATTAACTTCAGCCAATCAGATAATCAGTTCATTATTTTGGATGGTTTCTCCCCCTTGTGATGTCACAAAGGACAGCTTTTGAAATTGTGTGTAATGGCTAATTGGCTTTGCTCACGAAAAAGTGATGGGGAGCTTTAATGACGACAACAGAGGTGGAAAATCCTAGTATAGAGAGCAGACAGTTCTGAACCAGTATCTTGCTCTATCTACTTGGCTTTGATGAATAGCATAGTCCTTTAGCCAGAAAATTGAGCCAAAGAGTGAGTTTTGGTGGCTGAATTTTGCTCTCTGACCCCTGTCTCTGGCAGCTGGAAGCAGTGGGACTTCATCACCATCTGTACATTCTGCAGTGCACCAGACCACACCTGTCACACCTAGCTGTTAGATCACTGGAGCAACTTAACGTAACTTTGTTTGCTGCAAAATCGTCACAGTTAACCAATTTTTAAACAATCATCCAATTTGGTTTGCAACTTGTCGCCAGCGGCTGTTTAATAGAAATGGAAGCGATGACGGGGTGATTTTATTTTATTTGGGTTCTCGGCAGTATTGTGACGGGCAGTCCACAGGCACACGACCACGATGCCGAATCGGTGTCTCCCTCCGTGTCTCTCTGCCAGTGGCCATGCGAGTTCATCATGTGCCACCTTTTTAGGATTTAGCTTCTGTCTGCTAACATTGGTGGACGTCGCGTGATTTTTTGCAGGTCTTCAGGATAACCCCTGGTTCTGCGACTGTCGCATATCCAAGCTGCTGGAGCTGTCTCGCGTGGCGGGCTCATCCGTCGTCCTCCTGGATGACCTGCTGGTGTGCAGCGGCCCGGAGAACCTGGTGGATGTACCCTTTCAGCTTGCCGAGCTGGACCAGTGCCTGAAGCCGTCGGTCATGACCTCTGCCACCAAAATCACCTCCCCCCTGGGGAGCAACGTCCTGCTGCGCTGCGACGCCACTGGGTACCCAACCCCCACCCTCACCTGGAGCAGAGCCGATGCTCCTCCCATCAACAGCACAGGTACTGACCTTTCGGACGGGGCGGTGGGGGTTGGGGGTCGTGGAGAAGCAGTCGGAAGTGGATCTAGATAGTAGTTGATTGTTTTCATCCAAAACTATCCAAAACTCCAATACACAAGGATTTCAAATTTTACACGGGCAAAGATATATATATATATATATACTGTATATATATATATATATATATATATATATACAAAACCCAAAACCAGTGAAGTTGGCACGTTGTGTAAATCGTAAATAAAAACAGAATACAATGATTTGCAAATCCTTTTCAACCTATATTCAATTGAATACACTGCAAAGACAAGTTACTTAATGTTCGAACAGGTAAACTTTGTAATTTTTTGCAAATATATAAATATAATATTTGATGCCTGCAATATGTTTCAAAAAAAGCTGGCACAAGTGGCAAAAAAGACAGAGAGTTGAGGAATGCTCATCAAACACTTATTTGGAACATCCCACAGGTGAACGGGCTAATTGGGAACAGGTGAGTGCCATGATTGGGTATAAAAGCAGCTTCCCAGAAATGCTAAGTCATCCACTAACAAGGATGGGGCGAGGGTCACCTCTTAGTGAACAAATGCGTGAGCTGATTGTCGAACAGTTTGAAAACAACATTCCTCAACAAGGTATTGCAAGAAATTTAAGGATTTCATCGGTCCGTAATATCATCAAAAGGTTCAGAGAATCTGGAGAAATCACTGCACGTAAGCGACAAGGCCGAAAACCAACATTGAATGCCCGTGACCTTCGATCCCTCAGGCGGTACTGCATCAAAAACCAACATCAGCGTGTAAAGGACATCACCACACGGGCTCAGGAACACTTCAGAAAACCACTGTCAGTAACTACAGTTTGTCGCTACATCTGCAAGTTCAAGTTAAAACTCTACAATGCAAAGCGAAAGCCATTTATTAACAGCACCCAGAAACGTCGCCAGCTTCGCTGGGCCCAAGCTCATCTAAGATGGACTGATGCAAAGTGGAAAAGTGTTCTGTGGTCTGACGAGTCCACATTTCAAATTGTCTTTGGAAACTGTGGACGTCATGTCCTCCGGACCTAAGAGGAAAAGAACCATCCGGACTGTTATAGGCGCAAAGTTCAAAATCCAGCATCTGTGATGGTATGGGGGTGTATTAGTGCCCAAGGCATGGGCAACTTACACATATGTGAAGGCACCATTAATGCTGAAAGGCACATACAGGTTTTGGAGCAACGTATGTTGCCATCCAAGCAACGTCTTTTTCGTGGACGCCCCTGCTTATTTCAGCAAGACAATGCCAAGCCACGTTCTACACGTGTTACAACAGCATGGCTCCGTAGTAAAAGAGCGTGGGTACTAGACTGGCCTGCCTGTAGTCCAGACCTGTCTCCCATTGAAAATGTGTGGCGCATTATGAAGCGTAAAATACGACAATGGAGACCCCGGACTGTTGAACAACTTAAGCTGTACATCAAGCAAGAATGGGAAAGAGTTCCACCTGAAAATCTTCAAAAATTGGTCTCCTCAGTTCCCAAACGTTTACTGAGTGTCGTTAAAAGGAAAGGCGATGTAACACAGTGGTAAAAAGGCCCCTGTGCCAACTTTTTCGCAATGTGTTGCTGCCTTTAAATTCGAAGTTAATGATTATTTGCAAAAAAAAAAAAAAGTTTCTCAGTTTGAACATTAAACATCTTGTCTTTGCAGTGTATTCAATTGAATATAAGTTGGAAAGGATTTGCAAATCATTGTATTCTGTTTTTATCTACGATTTACATAACGTGCCAACTTCACTGGTTTTGGGTTTTGTATATATATATATATGACAACGCTCAAGATCGGTTTCAGTCAATTTCGGACGTCCAATATGGCTCCCGGTGCTCATTTTGACCGAAATTTGTTCTGGGCTCTGGAAGCCACAATTATTATGGTAATGTTTTAAAATTTTATGCAGGCGAATATATGTATATATATGACAGTGCTCAAGACCAATTTTCGTCAATTTCGGATGTCCAACCGGCCATTTTGTCCCAAATTTGGGGATCGGGGATATGCATGACTCTGTCCCTGTGGCGACTGAGTTATCTAGTTTCATTTTTTCCAGTGGACCAGACCTTTGGTGTTCTGTTTGTGCAGCACAGCCTCCTCATGGTTCTGTAGGTTTTCTGTTAAGAGATGTTTTCCTGTGGTAAACTGAAGTTATTCCAGCATTTCTGGCATTTCAGTTAGCTTGACCCACTTTGCCAATTCTTCTTGGACCTCTCACTAACAAAGCCTTTCTGGTCATAAAACTAAAGCGCATTGCACATTTGTTTGGCTGACACACCATTCAGAGTGGACTATGCAGGCTGTAATTCACGACAGCCATTTCTGAGAAATTTCAACCACTCGTTCTGACAAAATTAAGAATTATACAAAACAACTTGACTGGCCTTCACAGAGCCCATACTCTCATCCATCAAACACCCCTGGGATGGACCTGAAACCTGACTTTGGGCCTGGCCTGATCGCCCAGCATCACTGTATGACCTCATTCATCCTTTTGTGGATAGAATTGGAGCCTGCAGAAATGTGCTAACATCTAGTGGACAGGCTTCCCAGAAGAGAGCACGCTGTTGTTGCAGCAAGGATGACTGACTCCACATTAATGGCCATTATTTTGGAGTGAGATGTTGGATTAACAATTGTCCACATACTTTTGGCCGGATAGTGTATCTAGTGCTTTGTTGTCTTTTAGTGAAATGGACACAGCCCTAAGTCCTTATTTAGGTAATCCCTATGCATTCCTTTAAGTGATCTCAGTCAGTCATCAGTAAATCCTTATTGATCATCAGATGTTTTAAAACCATGACCATAATTCTCTTCCCATATGTTTACTGCTATAAGTCCATTGGAGAGACACTATGTGTATCTTTTCCTTGTCAGTCAATCAGGAACTGCCCGCAGATGTCACATGATCTCGCTTCATAATGGGTCTTTAATCCCTGTTCTTCTGTCAGGTGTTGCTAAGATACTCCTTGCTTTGTGGGCCCACTCGGCGTCGCAATGGGAGCAAATGGCTATTTCTCGCCTTCTCGGGTCCTCAGATTCGAGCAGTTATGACCACCCCATTTCCTGCAGATATTACAAGCTGCAGGTATTTCTTAAGCTCCAACGTAACACAGCTGATATGAAATAATGGCTCAGCATATATTTATCTGGCTGTTGAATGTTGAATGTGCTTTTTTAGGATTGGGGTAAAAACCTTCAGGAACAGGTTGGTCATACCTGCTCTCGCTGTTGAATGAGGTGTGCTTTGTTAGTAAGCCTGTTTCGAGCCTCGTGGCCCATCGGCCCGGTGCTTAAACCCGGTTTCTGTGGCATGAAGCAACTAGGAGTATTACTACTCCCCCAGGTGGGATGCAGGTACTCCCCCCAGGTTTCCCAGGTTGGTCAGGTTTCCCTGACTATTTGCTGGTACCCATTTATACACCTGGGTGGAGTGAGGGAGTGAAGTGTTTTGCCCAAGAACTCCCTGCGAAGGCCATGGCCAGGGCTTGAACTCAGGACATTACCAAGCCTACTTGACCACTGCTGCATCTCCTATGCTTTGTTAGGGTTTGAGTAAAAACCTACAATATAGTATATCTTTTGGAACATAATTGGGCAGTCCTGCTGTAGTTGTTGGATTTGGTTTGTTATCTTGGGGCTGTAGTGAAAGCCTTCTGGATGGTAGATCTTAAGGAACAAGGTTGAGCAGCACTGCTGTAGCTGGTGGTGTGGTTTGTATTCTTTGGGTTGGACTGAGTGCTTTCGAGAAGGTAGATCTTCACAAACAAGGTTTGGCAGCCCTGCTTTAGCTGTTGAATTACATGTGCTTTATTAGGGTTGGAGTAAAAACCTACAAGAAGGTAGATTTCCAGGAACAGGGTTGGGCATCCTTGCTCTGATTTTTGACTCATTCAAGGGCCTATTTAGCAGTTTTTGTGGCCAACAGGCTCATATTTGAATGATTAAGATTGCAATGTACTGAACTGAATCACATTGTTATCATAAATGTAACATAAACATGCTATCTGAGCAATGAGAAAAGGCTATACATCCAACCACAAGAATGCATTAAGACTGATTTGATCCATGGCTCTGTTGTTTGGTGGGTAAGTGTGGTTAGTAAGTATGTTATGACTAAACCTGGGTCAATTTCATCACTGGTTTATATGGAAACTTTCATCCAACTGAGTGGTGGGGCTATTCTTGTAGTTTTGAACCTATAATATTTACAGAAAAGAGCAAACTTCCAGACCTTTTGGTTGACTCAGATTCACTAGGCAAGATCTGTAGAGCACAGAAAAGTATTTGAATCGCGAGCAATATCATAACTGACTCAAGTCTGATGGCAATGTTTGCGTCAAAGTAGCCTCTGATTTGTTTCTTTGTTCTCCTGCGGGCAGTGGTGGAGGAGACCCCTGGAGAGGGCACTCGATGGTCCATCCTGTCTCTGAACGGGGTCCTGTACCGTGACGCGGGAGAGTATCGCTGCAGGGCTAAAAACGTCGCCGGAACCTCCGAGGCATCCATCACCCTGTCTGTGGCGGGTGTGGTCACAAGCACCCCGCCCCAACAGCAGCAGGTATCCGGGCAACCAGGCGGGACCAGCCAATCACCGACTGGTTCTCCCCTGGCAACGTCTGTCATCCCAACCGTTGCCACTGCGACAGGCCCCACCCTCACCCCCACATTACCGCCGGTCCCAACCAATCAGGGCCAGCAGAGGGCACAGGAGGGCCGTGGCGGAAAGAGCCAAACCGCCACAACGACAGCAAGAGGCGGGAGACCGAGCCTGGCAAATTCTGCTATTCGGGGCGTCCGGGTTGCCGAGGCAACGGCGGACAGTGTAGCACTCCTCTGGACGGTGGACAAGGCTTGGGGTGATGCCCAGCTCACGGCGGTGTACTCCCCATACGAGGAGAAGGAAAAGCAAACGATCACTGTTCAGGCCTCCTCCGGGAGGATCGTATTGACTGGGCTCAAGCCCCGGATGCGGTACATGGCCTGCCTCGTTGCCAAAGAGGGGCCGACCCGCAAGGACCAGTGCATCACCTTCTCCACCCTGCAGAGGGAGGAGGTGGTGGGGGAGGATGGCCTAAACCTGCCCCTCCTGATCCTCAGCGGAGTGGCCTGTACGGTCGTCCTGCCCCTCATCGCCTTCCTACTCTACAAGATCACGCGACTCTGCTGCCAGAAGGCTGGCAGCCCCACTGACCTCGACCAGGACACCTACGTCAAGTTTGAGACGCTGTCGCTGAAGCAGAGGACTGTGGGAAATGCGGTGCCCAATGACCTGTGGACGCGGCGGCAGACTCAGGAGTCGGAGAGGATGCTGCTCTTCTCGCGATCAAGCATCGATTCGCAGATGACGTACAAAAGTGACAGCTCCCGCTCAGAGTACCTGTGTTAGCAGCGAGAGGCAGCTACAGGTCTGATTACCTGTGCTAACACCAGGAGACGGCTAAGTAATTGTGTTACCTCGTAACTCATGGCCACTGGTCTCAAGATTTGTGTTAGCATTTAAAGCCAGCAACAGAGCTTATATCCTTTGTTTGCATGGGGAGCCAGCATCAGGTCTTTATACCTGTGTCGGCCCAGAATGACTACCATGGGTTCCAGTTACCATTTTGACAGCGAATAGCAGATGGCCACAAGTCTCAGAACCCGTGTTTGCAGTGAGCAATGGTCACTGGTCTTTGTACCTGATTTGGGACTCAGAGAGTGCAACAGGTCTTATTATCTGTGTTAGCACTGTGACACAGCTACAGCCCTGTGATAGCACTGAGCAACAACCTGAAGTCTCAATTATCTGTAATTGCTCCTAACTGCTCCAGGTCTCCAAACCTGCATCAGCAGTGAGCAACCGTTTCAGGTCTGGGCAATTGTGTTAGCTCTCAAAGAGTACTACAGGTCTTATTCCCTATGAGAGCACTGGGAGAAAGCTACTGGACTCGCTACGTGTTAAATCTGAGAGATGGTTACAGGTCTGAGTACCTGTATTTGTGCCAGAATAGGGCTA
This sequence comes from Gymnothorax reevesii, assembly GCA_029721435.1. Classification (NCBI taxonomy): domain Eukaryota; kingdom Metazoa; phylum Chordata; class Actinopteri; order Anguilliformes; family Muraenidae; genus Gymnothorax; species Gymnothorax reevesii. Next base: position 9,906,651 of record CM056574.1, read on the forward strand.
CAGTCCTCAATTACCTGTGTTGGCTCATAAGGAACAATCACAGGTTTGGAAACCTGTTTCAGCGCTGGGAAACCATACAGATTTTACCGATGCTAGCATTATAACAAAGCCATAGGTTTTGGTATCTGAGTTACCCCTAAATGACAGCTACAAGTCTCGGTTATCTTTGTTGGCTCCTAATGGTGCTCAACAGGTTTAAAAACCTTTGTTTCCACTGAGCAACAGCTACAGATCTGGAAACAGGTCTTAGCACTGAGACACAGCTTCCAGTCATCTGTGTTATGACTGGGAGGCTGTTCCTGGTTCCTTCGTTAGCCCTGAATGACAGCTACAGGTCTCGGCTACCTTTTTCAGGTCATTACGGATGGCTACAGTCTTCTAAACCTGTTTTGGTACTTAGCAACAGTTTCAGGTCTGGGTACCTCTGTTTATACTGAGAGGTGACTGCTGGAATGCGTACCTGTGGTGGCTTTGGAAGTTATATGCGCACTCCAAGCTTGGCTCAACCTCAAGGTTATAGTTGTTAAAAGGGAGTTGGTCATTGGCTCCTGCGCTTAAAAGGTCAGTGTTATTTATCTGTCCAGTGCACTGTTGTCAAACCCTTAAACAATTTCACAAGTCAAGAATAATGATGCCTTACCAGGTGATGATGATGATGATATTTATTATTATTATTTGTAGTAGTAATTGTTGCAGTAGTACTCTGGTAATTACGAGGGGTGTCAACGTTTACAATTTTTTCTACACGTGTACACCGATGTGTACCCAGTTACACGTTGGAGATTTATGAGCTTTTTCTATCGCAGTTGCGCTATATAACCACAGAAAGTAAAATGAGTTGAAAATAAAATCCTCTAACATTTTGACAGATAAGAAAACGTACAAGTGAAAGCTGAAAAAGGGTTTACCTTTTTTAATCATTGTTTTAACTATTGCTCACTTTTGTACATTTTTTTTTTAAACTTAAAGTGCAAACTGCATCCCTCTCTCGCAACGGGAGCTGCGTAATTGGCGAGAGAAAGCTACTCTAAAAGAAGCCAAAGTAAGCTGAAGTGAGAGGAAAAATCTTCACCTTTATATCCACAAAGTTAAAAAAGTAGAGGGGGACTCTCTCAATTATTCACCAAAATTGGCGAAAAAATGTTTTCTTCCTCCTCTTTAGACGCAAGGATGTGTGATCAGGTTGTGAAAAGCCGACAGAACACCAACCAACAATATAACGTACAACAACACGCAACAATATAGGCTAAAATAACAAGCCATTAACAGTTTTTGTTTTCAGCTGCACGACCTTTGCACATGGAGAAGATGATGAGCACCGCCGTCTTCTCAAGTCCTGTGCAGCCTATTCTTGAAGTGGCGCAACACTGGCTGTGGTTGCGGGGTTTTTTTTTTTTTTCAATCAAGGCAACATTGCGCCACATGCATTTGTATGCGCTAGTGAGAACATTTAAGTGTATAGTTAGTTAATGTTATTATCTGAAGCTTTCAGGCAATATTATCACCCCTAAAAATAGAAAATATGTATTGGTGAGAAACGAACAAGGAGGAAAAAATTATGTGTACACGGTTATTGATTTTTCTAAACGGTTATGATTTGTTATCCGTGTAACCGTTTACACGTGTAGATATTGACACCCCTAGTAATTACCCCACCCCACCGGAAGGGTGAGGGCACGGCGTATTGTCCTTGGTTCGGTTTGTTTCTGTGTTTGTTTGTGTGTTAACACTTTAGCAGCAAAACCCATGGCCAGACTCACCCCAAATTCGGTTTTGGGATTGCCACCGACTCAGAATAGATGCCTATTCAATTTTGGAAAAGTAGGTCAAAGTATGTGCGAGGGGCGGGTTTCTTGTGCCTGGCACCACTTGTTTTCGTTGAAAATGAATACATGGATTAGTCTTTGAGTAACAATAATATAAGCCTAATAATTCTCTAGAAGTGCTCGAATGTCAGTGACAATGTCACACTTATACCATTAAAGCTGTACGGACACAGGCCCCACCTTCTCAGTATCATTGTACCTGTGATTGGTAACTGAAAGATGAGACAGAAATGAAGCTTTAGGAAGTGAGCAAACTAAGGTCACCTACACTGCGCTAGCATTAGCTGCCAAACCTAGCAACTAGCCATACATGTTACAAAAGCTACCAAACAACAAATAAAACGGTTTTTTATTATCATAAATAGAGTGTACAAGATAAGAGTCTTGCCTTCAGAGAGAAGAGTACGCCAGATCCAGCCGCAGGATGAGGGAAGCAGAAAGACTACAAAAAAACAAGTTAGGTCGCTACGCTGGGCTATCAAACACGTGTAGGCACCAATTATTACAGCTACAGTTTCTAAGTATTGCACGCTTTTGAACATTGTGTTTCAGATGAATGGCTTTTACATTATTACAACTGGAGCCCGGTCGCTGTAGCTAAATAAATGTGCAGATCAGTGCTAATGTGGAAGCGTGTTAAAAAAAACTACCTACCAACACAATGCCAACAGACCTTCCTAACACTTATGCCGCTTTTATGGGGGTTACAATTATTACAACCAAACTCCTTCACCTTTATCTTGGTTGACATTTTTTTTCTGGTGTCTTTATGCTGTTTTTTTTTTTTTTGCTAGTAAAGCAGTTATTCATTTGTTGACAATGGAGGCACTGGAAGTTCAGACAAAGAGATTTTGATGCTTTGGGATTTTCACTGTCTCGGTCCACCATACAGGGACCTATATTTACTGTCAGACCACTTCAATAGCCGAAATGGTGTCATGACATTTCTTACAAATAAAGCACAATAATAGTTGCCAACTGCTGCTTTAAGTTCCTCCACAGACCTGGCGCAGGAGAGCATGCGTAGAGGAGAGGGGTTGAACGGCATGCGAATGAGAAGTGATTGACACTGCGTTCGAAACTGCCCCAGCTCTGATTGGTCTATTTTGGTCGGGCATGGTGGATTCTTGCCAATGCTATGAGAAGCACCGGGAGAAGTTAAGTGTACCTGATTTTTTAATAGATTACCTGTCTGGTAATATAGTCAGAATAGAGTGACAGTTTCAGCAAATATGAGAAAAGTTGATTTTATAAAAGTTACCTGCTGCACGTTTAAGCGTACACAAATTAGAATTTTAAAAACCGCACCACAAGATGTGGATTTTGTATTATAGTTGTACAATAATCCTTATGCTTGTGCTTTAGTGTGACAATAAGAGCGATCTGATATACAATACAGCACAGCGCCAGGCAGATATGACGGCAGAAAATCACGGGTCAAATGTAAAAATGTCGACGAGAGAACTTCCGCTCATATCCGCGGGTGGTCGAACGCTAGCTAATATAATCCCGATTTATAGCCTTTCTTCCAAAAGGTGAACTCTGGCTTTGAGTCTTATTTGAATTTTGTGGTATTTTCGCGTTCATATCTGTGTATCCAAGATGGTATTCGACTGTGAAGCTGCGCAATGCTCATCGCATTTCGTCATTGGCTTGGCGAAGCTGGTCTTACTACCGAAAGTGCGGATGTCGACAAAAAATCCCCTTCCTTCATCTCATCTCCAGATTTACGACAGTTTTGCGCTATATCAGATCGCCCCTATTGCCAGATAGTTGTAGTTACTGTGAAACGCAGATAATACCAAGAGTTTGTCTTCTTTATGGAGATGGAAAGAAAATTTGATGACAAGGCTGATTGCACTGTTTTAAGTGCGGTGTGTGTGCGTGTGATGTATAAATTCAAGATTTTTCTACTAAATCTGTTTTGCTGCCTTCTGTTCTACATGTAAGTCACAATGATTTATTCAACTCACAAGGAAGATTAAAATAAAAAAAAAATCATTTTCATAAAAAATAAATATTGATAGATACAAATTTCAAATTTTTACTGAGTGGTTTCGTTCTCAAATGTATTTAGATTCACTATTTAAGATTCGTGTGATGGAGATAATTCATAAATATTTAGGAAATCTTTTTCTGGGCGTCATTCAGTATATTACATGTTAATTAAAATTTGTTTTTGTGTGTGTGTGTATGGACTGAAATTCTGATTAAAAGTTTCTTTCACACAAGCTATGAGTACTATTAGTAGTATTTTGTTATTAAGTAGTGTAGTATGTTAAACATTTTTCTCTCGGGTTTCTCGTCTCACAAGTGTAAATTCAGTAGAAAATGTTCCTGGATTATCCTTTGCCCATTGGGCTCTAACAGAAGTAATCTCTTGGATCAGGCAGCTATCCCAGATCTCTGCTTCTCTTTAAAAATCTTATTAAGGTCCCACAGTGTTTATGGGAAGGAATGGGCATTTACTGCAAAATCCTGAATATGATTCAGATGTTTATAGACATAATTGTACTGTACATCAGTCAATTTCTCTGATTCCTCAGCAAGTTCTTCTCATATTTTCTTGAATGTCGACTGATAGCTCATTTTTTTTGATGTGAGGGAAAACCTGTGGGTGTGTGGTAGCACTTGAGTGAGCGTGAGGTGGGTTGTTGCTGCATCGCCAATCTAACCCTGACTCTGGTCTGTTCATCAAGTTGCTTGCCCTTGTGTTTTTCTTTGCTTCAAGTGACATGAGTGTTGGCTGTTGGACATGACACAATGTGGGCCAATCAGTTGGAGGATTTTGTGCCGATCTCCATCATTTATTATTTAATTGACTTCATTAGATCTTGGTCTTAAATTTGTGAGAGCATTAGCCACAGCTTTTGCTTGCATGAGCAGAAGCTCCTTGGAAAACTACTGTAGTTTTCTGAGCTGTCAGGCAATTAAAACTAATGAAATTGTTTGTGAATAAAAACAGCCGCCCAGATTTGTGCAAGTGCAGTTGTGCTGCCCTGGGCTACCGTTTAAAATACATTCTGGTGGGACGTCCACAAGTGCTAATTCACTGAAATGGGTCAATCCAGAGGGTTGCAAGTGCAATTTAGCTTAATGTGTTATTTCATTAATTATGAAAAAGATAGTGAGAGACCATTTTGCCAGTATCATCGCAGGACACTGAATTATGACTCATTTTTCGTCAGAGGAGTACAACTGTGTAGCTGGACATCTACCGTCCAGTTGGTTTTCGCTCCCTCCTTGAGAGAGCACCCCTCCTACTGTTAAAAATAATACTGTAGTGAGTGGAGTCCAGCCAAATCAGAGATTAAAAGAAAAATAAAAAAACTTGTGGGCTGGTACAACTCCAGGGGCTGGTTGAGCAGCTCTGTTGTAGTGACTGGTGTCTGCGTAGCTTCCAAGTCTTGGCAGGGAACAGTGCCTGTGGCTTTACTGGAGAGAGTCAGACTCTTTTAGTGCTACTTTGCAGTAATAGCTTGATCCTTTAATCCAGGTAATGGCTCCTTATTGCAGATCCAGACGAGCATAAAAAGCCTTTTGTCCCAGAATAACTCTGCCTTACGATATGGCCGCGGGTTTTAGAAAGCAATTGCCGAGAACCTGGGGAACGTGGCTTGTTCATTTGGGCTCATTATTAGTCCAGTTATATAATTTGGGATTAAGGCGGGAGTCATTGAAGGCCATTGAGGCCATACTTAAGATGGGCTTATGCCTGGTTGGATTCACAAATTATTGATATTCCTGATTGTGGATAACTGATACTTTACAAGAGCAGAACCTTATCTGACCTGCACTGTTGAGATACTCTCTTCCTTAGACCTTTGAACTGCACTCAAATATCATTCTGGGCAGAAGTAGGTGTCAAATGAATGCAATTAAATGATAAATGCTGCTAAGACACAAATAACCATCGCTACATGATATTGCTGTTAACCCACACAGAGCAAGAGTAATTTGATTTGTGTTATTTTCAAAATTTTATGGTTTTTCTCTCAAGGTAGATGAAATGCAATTCAGACGTTAGAAATTGTCTCAAATTTAAGTGTATTCCAGAGAAATTGAAAATTTTATTCACCAAGGTAGCACTACATAGATCAGTAAATAAAACCAAGACATTCTGGGCACAAGTAGCCTTCTCAATGGCGCGAAAGCATTTGTTCATTTGATTTTTGCTTATTGGCCTACGTTGCTTTTACGTGTTCATTTATTTTTGCTTCCATCAGTTTCTCTACAGTTCGACCACTAGAGGGCACGCGTGTTCTTCAGCTGCTTGAACGTCAACTACATGTGCGTCTGTGCACATCAGAATGCTCGTTACGCGTTTATGGATTTTTAAATACAGGATTTCAGTCTACTGGGTGAGTCATTTTCACAGCTAAGACTCCTGCTGGTAACTTTTCTGGGGACGAGTCTGCGGTTAAAGAGCTCGACAAGTCTGGAGCAGCATGAATTCACACCACTGAAACTGTTAAGAAATAGCCCAAGGTTCCTCGAAGTCAACCTGGCAGGTTAGTGATACAAATGTAAACTTAGAATCCACTCTTGCTTCTGAAAACTACACTGGAGATTTAGAGATTATGCTGAGTGCACTAAGCATGACCTGTCCTGTCATTCGGAAATGCTCTAACAGCAGGGGGGAAAAAAGCAAGTTAAGAAAGAAGCCCGATCCGTGCACCTTAACGTCCACTTGAAACACCATGTGGATTTTTAATTCAGTCGTGTATGTTTTTACGGCGATCTAGAGAGCAATACAAGTACAATCTGTAAGTCCTGGCAATTATTTGTCTCAAGTAAATCGTTTTTATTAATGTGAAAGGGAGAAGAATTGAGACAGGGCGTCGTTACTTGGCACAACACCTGCTCTGAGTCGGGAGTGTTAGTTCGGGTTGGAGCAGGTAAGAGGAGATAATCCATCTTGGGGCTCAAGTCCTCCAACTAACTGCCCCTTGTCACAGAGGCACAGCTGCCCGTATAAAGCAGGTCCTGGCTGTCGGAGAGGCGCAGTGAGGCAGTAACGGACAAGCAGGGAATTAGCCACACACTCAAAAGCTTTACACTGATCCTTGAGGTCACCGCACCATACTCCCTAGCCCCCTGACCTGGGAGAGCATTTCATCCACCGAAGGTGCTCCGGGCTTAGCGGCGGCTCTTATGCGTCTTTAAGGGCTGACACGTGGCTAGAGCTCCTGGTCATCGATAGCCCACCGCACCGACGGCAGTTGTGTTCAATAACTTGATGGCATTGCGTTTTTTTTTTGACTGCGATGTTGTGAGATGAAGAGGATTAGGCTCAGCCCGCGGGGAAAAAAATCACAACTTTATTGGTCCCTGATTCCCAAAGTCCTGAGGATTATAGCCTTAAAATAGTGCAGTTCAGGAACCTTATGAGTTGCGGATTCATGCAGTAGGCCTACATGGCAAAAAGAATGTCGATACGCCTTGGTCTTTCATAGCGAGGCCGATTGGAGTCTCGACGCCGTTACATAGAATGACATCTAACTATAGTTCGGTACTCCCAACAGTTTTGGGCCAGACATGACCCTGTTTCAGCGTCTAAATTATTCACTGAACTGTACAGTGACAGAAGGCCATGTACAAACTGAGACAAATCGAGATTGGCGTGGGGGAACTTGACTGGTCTGGAGTCCCCTCAGCAATGTCCATACATTTAGTCCAATTCCTTCCACGAACAGTGGGGACTTGCAAAGCGAGAACTAATTCCATGCTAATTTGGAGAGACGCAGGCGGCTACCCTGATCTCTAGGTTTATCAGACTACTGACTGGAGAATATCGTTGCCGTAGCATCCGAAGCAATGAAAAGTATTGCGTATAACTTAAATTTCGTAGTTTTCCGGAACAGTGTCTTAGTGATCAGTAGGCCTATTGTGCTTCAGGATGCTTACATTTGAGGTTCATGGTTTCTCTTCACTGACAAATCGAATCTCAGATGAGTTAGCAAGAGGCGAAGAAATATAACTCCGCATATTAGGACGAATGACTACCACGTCCTTTTGTGCCGCACGATGCTGCACCTATAGTTTTACATCTCATCACCAGAAGATGGCGACAACTGCCAAGAATATGTATAAGTTGGACCCTCCGCCCTAATCATTGACACCTGAGAGTCCACATTGCGTCTTCGGAGACCATAGGTTGTTGTTATTGGTTTCAAGTGTGAAGGCTACCATACACATTTCATTTTCAGCAATGTGTGCAAAAAGCACAATACACTGTGCATACTGGTTGGATGATTGATTTAAAATGCAAGTATTAAATATAAAATGTACGATATACAATTAAGTATCAGTAAACGTGACCACTGTATAGGGCATGGGATTTTCCAAATTCAATTTTGTCCTTAATTCCTAATCGAATCTACGGTCGCATCCTGGATCACTTTGGAATTTTATTCGGTTATATCACTGCAGACATTATTTAAGGTTAGTTGACTATTTTATGGATTTATTATTTTTGTTTTTATGTGATTTATATTTTATGGGTAGTGCAAATTATGTCTAAGATTCTGTTTGATGCCGATATGATTGACAGGGGTAAATAAAATGGAGTTTATCTCTCCGTCAAACCCCCAGACTTAATCCTTCTGTCGGGTCATTGCAATCATGACAAGGAGAGGTTTATAAGCATTACATTTAAAAAAAAAATCATACAGCTTCTTCTGTTTACAATAAACACGTATTTCAGTACTGTGCTTTAGCAATTGACTGTCATTTTTTGGGATCAATAAATTTGTAAGTTGATGGGAGGTTTCTGTTAAGTTGAGAGATTATTTTAATATATTGCACAGATGGGTGTTTGGAGTATTGGTGTGAACATGTCAAAACGTGCTTAAACAGGATTGTCTTCCTGCCTACTTGGAACTGTCAGGTCCCGACAGAAAAAGAGATTTTATCTTTGCAAGACTCGCCTGATTGAGTGAGTGAGTGAATGAATGAATGAATCAGGCTGGGGAGAATTTCTTTCGGCAATATTAGTCAGAAGACAAGTCCGCAAGAATATTTTTTCCTCGGTCATTCTTTACGATACAACCCCCCAGCCCACCACTTGGTGTTTGATGACCCCTGAACAGAGTGCTAAAAAGAATGGCTGACAGCGGTTTCTTAAATCCAGACGTTTTAATTCGGCACGTGCAATCTTTCGAGATGCGACGTTCGCGCTGTGCTTCTGTCGTAGAGAGCTGGAGAGGAAACTGATGCGCATCTCCTCTCCATCAGACACGGTCCTGTCTCCCACTGCGCAGAAATGAGAGTGACGCCGCGCAGTTGTCCCGTGATTGGCTGTTTTCTTTTCTCTCTCTCTCACAAATCAGGAAACGCGTTTTCAGGTTGGAGCGACACAATCACAGTACAGTCCACAGTCCACTAGCTTTGGATCGTGAAACAATATTTGCATTTTTAGTTCGGTACAACAGCGCATGTGATTTGAAAGGTTTCAGAGATGTGATCAAGCCACAGAAAGTCAGCTTTAATTCGCTTGTATTTGGATCCATACTGTGAACCATGTATAAAGTGCAGCCCTTTCATGCAGTGTCACTGTGCAAATAAGTATGGCCTGCATTGAACATCTACTTCACTTAAATGAACATGAATAATGATAGTAACTCGTGTGACTGTGGGCAGAAGCATCAAACATCGGTATTACAGGTCGGATTCTTGCAATTGTGCCATTATCAATATAGAAGGAGTTATCTGCTTAATGGAAAATACACAAAGCATAGAGTTTGCTCACTTTTAATACACAAATCACCCATCCACAGATCTTAATAGCAGCTTCAGTCAAGTAAACATGGCGTGAAAGAGACAGAGTTATGCTGACAAGTACATCTAGACAAGACATTCACCAACCCATGAGCCTATTCAAATGAAACACACTGTGCTTAGTCGTTTACCAGGCTGCCTTTCTTTATGTCTGTTATACATAAGCAATTTGGCTGTTTAAGCAATTAAACTGGTGACTGTCACTTGTAGTTCCATGGCATTTCTGAAACTAACTATTTTCAAGGAGTTTTCCAATTCTCAGACAACAGGTGCGCTGAGTAGAGAGCATACCTCTGGCTACATCATAGTTTATTTTTCTTCTTCTTAGCTTTTCTGCAATGATGACCTAGACCTTTGAGCTTGACCTATGAAAATTTGGTCATCTCTTACTGTCTTCATATAGACTTTCCATCAAAGTTCCATTAAAATTGGTCTGGAACTTTTTCCATAATGCCACTTCCCAAAGGACAGAGACTCGCAGACAGACAAACACACAAAAATGGGAGACTAAAACATAACTTCTGTCCAACTTGACGGAGGTCAGGAATTATCTCATAACGGACCTCTGCGAACCAGAATGTTTTTTCACAAGGAGTATTGAAACCAGTTAGGGAGATGATTTTTGCTGGCGATTATTTGAGGGGATAATCTTTCAAGCTCTCTTATACTTGGTTTCTCGCGTTGAAAAGCTAAGCCACCTTAAGTTTCTGTCAAGACAAAGAACACTGTGATTGGTCAGAATAGGCCCCTTCTCCCTTTTTAGGATTAATATTGTTCACTCTCTCTCAGCTTGCAGCTGTCCGCTGCTTATTTAATCAGCGTGAGGTTGGCATGACGACTAATGACGGGAGATGTAATTGGCTGGGGGGGGGGGACTCCGTAGACGAAACAAACATACACACACGCTCATCAGGTGGAGACTTGGGTGTTGGCATGGTAACTGCACACTGATTTACGGCCCTCTGAGTAAATACGAAAACTGCATGTGCTCTTGCTCATTACGACCCCTCGGTTGGGTGACCTCTCGCCTCTGACGGCAGTACCCCTCCCAGTCTGTCGCTCTCTACAGGCCAATGCTTCCCATACACCGACTCCCCCAGGCTCACTTTTGTACATTTACGTAACCTCATCTCACACCACCCTCAAAAGAAGGATGTAGCGATGTTCGTTTGACTTGTACATGGCGGATTGAAGTGTTCTTTCGGGGTTTTAATATAGCAATCTCCATTTTAATGGCAATATTTCTGAATGGAATGAGCTAATTTCATTTCAAACTTTAAAAAAAAAAAAAAAAAATCAAGATTCTCACAAGGAAGACATGACCAAACCTATTTGACCAACATTTGGGAAACACTGTCATGAGATTTACAGCAAGAGGCTCCACCCATCTTGGGCTCCACCAATCACAGCTTCGCTTTCTGTCTCACTTCCCTGCCATCGGGGTCCACCAATCACAGCCTCCCCTTTCCGCCCAGCCCCGCCTCCACCCATCTATCCTCACCCCGGCCTGCTGTAAGCCCCACTCCCCTCACAGGCCCTTCCTGTCCGCGGTCTGGCGGGACTTGCAGCCGTAGGCCTGGCGAAAGAAGTGACAGAAGAGGACGAAGTAGCTGAGGTACATGAGCGAGGACCAGACCACGTTCTGCATGTGCGAGGGGCATTCCCTGCCCTGTTGCATCCAGGAGAACACCAGCCCATTCACCACGCACCCCACGGCCATCTGCGTGATCTGCGTCGCCGTCACAAACATGGCAAACTTGCGTGAGACGCGGAACCCAGCCGCCCGGAGCGCGTAGTACGAGTACATGACCGCGTGCACCAGGTAGTTCATGGTCATGAACCAGCCGCCGCCGGCCACCATGTCCTTGTAGGAGTACCAGGAGTAGAGCAGCACGGTGATGTGGTGGTACCAGTGCAGGAAGATCAGCTTCTGCTTGCGAAGGATGATGAACAGGGTGTCTCCTGTCGCGGGGGAGAAGAAGACAGCGAATGTCAGATGGCAGGTTCAACAGAACAGCTTGTAAATATCCGGACAGTCAGTAAGCGCATTTTCAGGACGATGAAGAAAATGCAAGTTAAAAAAAAAACGAAAACAGTCATTATCTCCACCAACAAGGTCACGCGTTACGTTTGGTTTGTGGGTAAGTATGTTCGTTTGATTGTTAGCAACATTGTGGAAAAAGACAGTTCTGGACAGATTTTTATTACATTTTTACCAGAGGTTTGTCTTGGTCCATCTAAAAGTGATTTCATTTTGGGAAAGATTCAGATCAAATTCTGGATCCAGAAATTTCTTATTTACTTGTGTGGTGGTGCATAATAACGTTACTCATATGTGTCCCACGCACGCGGGGGAATGTCGGGCCCTGGTAGAGGTATGCGCTCTTTGAGTACTCTTATCTTTGACCTGTATTTAATCAAAAACAGCACAATATTTATTAATGTTTCATTGTATCAACTTTGAGGCCTGTGACAGGAGGAAATGAGGTTGTGTAAAAGTGACTGTACTTCCTGAGGTGATAACCCGTTATTGAGCCAAATACCATGAACAGAGAACACAGTATCACCTGGTAATAATGTTGGGCAGTGATCTGTCCCAGACTTTCAGCTTCTTATGCTATAAGACAACGTGAGGGTTGGAGCGCCAGTCAGAGTCAAGTCTGACAAATAGAAATTTAAGAAAATAAAAAATAATGAGGTCAGTCAACTGAACAAAAATACCCAAAAGAATACCAGCAAAATAACTACGAGTCATAAATCACTTTTCACGGAATAAACCAACACTGCCGCGATTCCTAAGAAGGTGACATTTATTCACGTAGTACAATATTTACAAAGTCCGTAAACAGAATAACTAAGAAGGTTCAAATTGCAGTGTCACACCAAGGTCTCCAACCAACACCAAACTGGTTACGGACTATACCCCTAATCTGGCATATTTTCACTCATCCACTGACTCCCAAATTGAAAAATGCCAGTGCATGACCGGAGGATGCGTTTGGTTAGCCGAAGACGGAGCTGCGTTAGCTTACCTAGCTCTGGCGCTTTGCTGAGCACGAAGGCGTACGCCCAGAATTTGCTGACGGGCCCATTGTAGAAACTCTGGTCACAGACGGACTGCTTGAGGCCTTTGGTCATGAGGATGAACACCATGTACCCTCCCGTGCGGATGGCTCCAAATATACTGCAGTCCAGGAGGGGATGCGGGGCAGACATTACATTACAGAACATTACATGGTGTCAGTATGCATTGCATTACAATGTAGTGCATTACAATGCATTTCCAATCCGGTATATTACAGAACATTACATTACAGTACATTACACAAGACATTACATCAGATTAGACATACCAATATGTCACAGAGCATTACATTGCAATACATTACATTAAATAACACAGAATTGCATCAGAGCAGACACAACACCACAGTGTAATACAATGCATTACATTGCAGAGTACATTACTGAGCATAACACTACATTGCATTACATCAGCGCCAATACACTGCAGTACATTACATTTATTCAAAAAAACCCCACACTCAATATTAAAACCATTGTTGACACATGACAGTTACGCTAATTTTGTAGCACTGAATGGCTTGAACACCAGTCGCAAACATCCAGCATATTATTTCCACCCCTGTCCTGCAGCTACTTGACCTGTCAGGTCAGGGTAAACGACAAACAGGTGAGCTGCACTAGCACACTTTATCCCAGCATATTTTTCCAGGGCGTTTTCACTTCTGTAGCTCTGAACTGTATCAAGCATATGGTTATTTTTTTGTGAATTTGAATAATTAACCTGCTTGTAAAAATTTAGTGAAACAAATATTTTAAACAGCATTCGTATCGTGTGTGCAAATATACGTGAAGAGCTGGAGTGCATCTAATGCAGATTTTAAGGTTGGAAAGGTTGCTAGCATCAATGCTAACTACAGACCGGTGCTCAGCTCATAAAGCTAGCTGGTCTGTCAGTTCATTTGTGAGAGGGAAAGTGTCTTATTTGATGTTGTTAAGCATCCTGATGGAAGAAGAAGAGAGTGTGGTTATATTTTCGTGGAATTGGGAGAAATACCCAGGAGAAATATACATGACGAGGAGATGTGTATGTTGCACCAGACCACAGCCCAATCCAAGCCCAGAGAGAGACCCAGGAATCAGTCAGTGGTCTGACACAGAACCATACTAAAATTGCCCTTTATTCAATTTGCTGTGTATCATAGAAATGCAACGCGATCTCATCCCGACTCGCCATATAGTGACGCATTTTGCCCAAGTATTGGCATACGACAGCAATGGAGCCTTTTCGCTTCTGTGTTTGATGCCATTACTAAACACTAACCCTAAATCCTAATCATCTTTAAGGACACCAAAAGGCTGTATATTCCTCGTACTTCGATGCTTGGGCAAAGGCTCCACTATCTGACGCGTGGGGAGCACGTTGGCAGGTGTTGGGGGGTCTCACCTGAAGAGGGCGAGAGAGAGCGACCAGAGCACCAGGGGTTTCCGCAATTCAAACTTCTCCCTCTCCTTCATCAGTCTCCGCCCGCCCAGGATGCAAGCCGCGTACAGGGCCGAGTACAGAAAGGACTTCTTCCTGATAGGACAGACACACCCGTCAATCAGGCGCCCTCTCAACCAATCGACTGTGACCCTTTGAAGCGTACACAGCTTTTCAGAATGTTTTTGTCCCCCGCCGCACAGAACGCGCGAAGCGGCGGGACATATTATTCACGATCGTCCGTACGTCCCGAATCTTGAGACATATCTCAAGAACGAATTGACGGATTTTCTTCAAATTTAACGTCAACATGTATTAGTCTGATACACCGGTGCCAGTCGATTTCGGTGACCTTCGCGCCATTCTCAAAGTCACACCGAGAGATTGTGGATTTTCACACTGATAGCGTTGTCACGAGATATCTCAAGAACGAATTGACGGATTTACTTCAAATCTTATGTCAACATGTATTAGGGTGATACCCCGGCGCCAGTCCATTTCGGTGACCTTCGCGCCATTCTCAAGGTCACACCGAGAAATTGTCCATTTTGACACGATTTCACATTTTGTGGCGGGGGACAAAGACACGTTAGTGTCAAATACTTGTTTTTTTTCCCTATTAGTCAGTGTTATACAGCTCTATTTGAGTGGCTGACAGCAATAGTCTACTATCTGACTTTTTCCAAGTTCTGAGAAAATAAGATTTGAAGTTTTGTTTGAACAGAAAAATCATTTTATTTTACACTTTTCTGGAGTCCGTTACGATAATACGCATATTTTGTTTGCACAAAATAAAGTGATTTTTCTGTTCAAACAAAACTATATATTATTTTAATTTGGGAAAAGTCAGATAGTAGACTTTTGCTCTAAGCCTCTAATTTCTCTGAGTTAACTACAGACATGGTTACATCAGCATTGAACAGATCGAGTCAGAGCAGTCATAATTTAATTGAAGTCAGTAAATAACACTGTAATATTATACTATAAATACAGTATATACTGTTGATGTATAGCGCCCTACATAATTATTGACAGCCATGGTTAAGATGTCTTCTTTAGCTTCTAATAAATTCAATTTATTAAATAATATAGGACCACAATGAAGAAAGGAGGAAAATTCAACCTTTAATTCAAGTGCATTTATTCAGTGGGAAAAAAATCCCACATTAAGAAATTATTCTTTTACATCAAATCATGTGTGTCACAATTATTAGCACCTCTGATGTTAATACTTTGTACAACCCCATTTTGCCAAAAAAACTGCAGCTAATCTTCTCCTGTAATGTTTCACAAGATGAGAGAATACAGAAAGAGGGATCTTCCACCATTCCTCTTTGCACAATCTCTCTAAATCATCCAGTGACCTGGGCCCTCTCCTCTGCACTCTCCTCTTCAGCTCACTCCACAGGTTTTCAATGGGGTTGAGGTCTGGGGACTGAGATGGCCATTGCAGAAGCTTGACTCTGTGTCTGGTGAACCATTTCTGTGTAGATTTGGCCACATGTTTATCTTGCTGAAAGACCCAGTGACGACCCATCTTCAGCTTTCGGGCAGAGGCCACCAGATTTTGATTTAAAATGTCCTTGTATTTCAAAGCGTTCATGATGCCATGCACCCTAACAAGGTTCCCAGGGCCTCTGGAAGAGAAACAGGCCCACAGCATCACCGATCCTCCCCCATACTTCATAGTGTGCAAGAGGTGCTTTTCTGCATAGTCATCTTTTGTGTTACGCCAGACCCACTAAGAGTGTTTGTTGCCAAAAAGCTCTATCTTGGTCTCATCTGACCAAAGCACACGGTCCCAGTTGAAGTCCCAGTACCGCTTAGCGAACTCCCTACTTTAGCGTTTATGATTTTCAGTGAGAAGAGGTTTTTTTCTGTGCACGCCTCCCAAACAGCTTGTTGGCATGTAGATAGCGGGTTGTTTTGGAGACTTTGTGACCCCAAGATGCTACCATTTGTTGCAATTCTTTAACAGTGAGCTTTGGAGAACTTTTTATCTCTCTTACCATCCTCCTCACTGTGCGTGATGGCAAAATAACTTCGCGTCCTCATTCAGGCTTGTTTACCACTGTTCCAGTTGTTTTAAACTTCTTAATGATTCCTCTGACAGTAGATATGGGCAGGTGCAGGCGAGTGGCTATTTTCTTGTAGCCATTGCCTGACTTTTGAAGGTCGACACACATCTACCTTACTTGAATGGTGTGTTCCTTTGTCTTTCCCATGTTGAGGAGTGGATAAGAGAAATGGCCTCTTTGTCACGTCATATTTATACCCCAGGGAAACAGGAAGTGATGAATTACTAATCATATGTTCCTAGATACTCTGATCAACTTTGTAAACTACTGTAGAAATGACAGAGATACTTCAATTACATTTATTTCCGAGGAATTGTTAGGGATGCCAATAATTGTGGAACAGGTGATTTTACGAAAAATAATTATTTTTAAGTCAGGGATTTTTTTTTTCCCCTTAAAATTCACTTGAGTTGAAGGTTACGTGTTTCTACAATTTTCAGTGTGAGAGTATGCTTCTGCAATAAAAATTTAATTTATTTTAAGGCTTTTAACACATCTTAACCAGGGGTGCCAATAATTATGGAGGGCGCTGTATATACATTTTTTTTTTCAACATGTTTTGAAAACTTTGACCCCCAAAATCACATAAGTGTTATTTAGTGACTTAGGTTCTTCTTGCACACAGGTCTTCAATTCTTGATCAAACATTCTAGCCAGGCATGCGAACTTTAAATAATGAACATCACAATCCCACATTTGTAATCTTAATCCTTAACCACTTGTTTCCCATATATTTACATTACCGCAACTCGCGCCTGCCCAATCTCTTATCAGTTGGCTTATCGAACTTGCCCGGAAATGTGTGTACTCATATTACTGCCGACTGGCTCGAGTCCCGGAGCTGCGTCTTATCGCGTTGCTCGCTTTGCATCTAAACACACAGAGCTGTTATCATGAATGCATTTCGCTTTGCATCTAAACACGGACAATGGTTTGAGTTCATGTGACTGAAGTTACGTGCATACATTCCATTACTTTCAGTTTGTAAATTTTGTTTCGTGCATTTTCATTGTGATCACATGCTGACAGCCAAACGAACTGTTGCTGGTCCTGCTGTGGCAGGACAAAAAGCTTGTGAAGATGCTGTCAACCCGCGGGCCACATGTGCGACACAGTGAAGAGCAATCATCAGGGTGAGCGAATGGTGAAACCACGTTGTATTGTTGATAACAACTATGGTATGAGCGGTGTTGATCGCTGTAATCGACTGGCTAGTACGCAGCCGCCGACTGCGAAAAAGTTGAGACTGTGCAAATCTTTGTAGTTTAGTGTAGTTTGTGCCAAGAACAGTGTAAGGAAAGAGTCACGCTACGTGTGTGTGAGTTATGGGATTCCATTATGTGTTGAACCGTGCTTCCAAATTTACCATACTGTCAATAATTTTTGTGTATTTTTTTTCTCATGTTGTCGTCATTCTGTCACCTTGCAATCTGTTTCTGTGTAAGTAATAGATGTATATAGTGTAATTGTTAGCATCCTTATTGTATATATTTTTGTGAAATTTTACAACTTTTGATGTTGAATATCATCTACACTGAAAATACTACCATTGAGATTTTACTAATGCTGTAATGTACCCTATAGGGACTATGTTTCCAGAGAATTTCAGATCTCTATATTGCTGGGTAAACAAAATAATGCAGCCTAAACATAAGCACAATCTGCAATGAAATGGTCTGTTTTGAGTTTTCCTCCAACTTTGGCTCCGTCTAGCTTGAAAGTGTAGATACTACCAAAGAAATGCTTGATATTCCTGAAAATAGAGTTCCAAAAGCACAACAAATGGCATTTATCACCATGGAACATATCTCGGTTACTGAGAAAATATACTGCAAACATGCACCGAAATTTCAATTTTGACCATCTTTCCGGCCATCCATTGCACTAACGCACAAAGATACGAAGGTACTATTAACTGAAAATGATAGTTTTGAGATGAGTAAACACATAATAAAGCATTCTTGATTGGTATATGTCTGGGATATTATTTCATTCCCATTCCCATTTTCAATTTTTACAGTGATTTTTCAAATAATTCCAGCTCAATAACATAATTACCCAGCTTGGCGCTGATGTGGTGCTGTTGTCTATCCAGATTTGGTGTGTCACAGGTTATGAGAAAAGTACAACGCATCTGGTACTGTGGACCCTTAATTGATGTAAAATGTGGTGACAAAAACAAAACTGAGGCACTTTAGTGGCTTCCAGGCGGTGCCACCGGCAGATTAAGTGAGATACGGATCTAAAAATTTGGCTTCATCTGTGAGACTACCATATCGAGGGCTGACTGCAATAAACAGTTATGTCCAGCTGGTATATATTGGACATAACTGATTATTGCAGTCAGCCCTTGATATCTACCTATGGGCCAAGTTTCATTCAATTCCAGGGGGGTCAACTCATCAACTTCTTCAAAAAGTGCCATTTTCTCACTGAATGGCTCTTAAGACGCATACTAAGCTGGATTTTTTTTTTGTTTTGAAAATATTCTAAAGGACCCAAACTAACACATATCTGTGACGCCTTAGCAATCTCATTTTTGTGTGCTTGTCCCACATATTATGCTCTCACCTGTATTTCGCATTGTACAATGTGATGACATTTCTAGTAGTGGTGTACTTATTCTGAGGAAATCAAGCAGGAAAGTGATACAAAAAGTTAACGAGCGCTATCTAAAACAGGAGTCAGACTTGGAGTGACTTCCTGAGCCTTCAGTAGCTCAGGGAAAATGGAGATGGAAAATTAAAACTGTAAAATGGATTTCACAAGTAAAAACGGACATGAATGGGCAATGGTTAAGGAAAACAGTCCGTTGACTTTCCCAGAGTAATAGCACTAGGCTTCAAATCAAGCATTGCATGCCTCAAACAGTGCAGAAAGCTCTGGTAATTTCATTACCACCGTTGTAAACTGGTGGGACTGGATCAGCCCGCTGTCATTGACCTATGGTATACAATTAAATACTTTTCTTCCATTGCAAAAAAAAAAAAGAAAAAAAGACTTGATTGGCTGAGTTTTGTAAGTGACTGATGAGACATGCCCAAACAGCTTGAGCCGGGAACAGCCTCAACTTTTTTGCTTCTAACCAAGGTTCCCAACAAGGGCTGCTCCTCCAAACTGTTTTTTCTAAACAGGGCAAAAAGCTGATAGTTCTTTGGCCTGTAAAGTAAGTCTGTGCTAGAGTAGGTCATGTTCTCCGTTTTACAAGAACTCACCCAACTCAAGATCTAAAAATGGCAGATATTCTCTGAAGGTCACTGTCCGCAGAAGCTGCTGTCGCTTGTAGCTTTTTTACTAGAGCACCTAGACAGCATCCATTTTTCATTCACTCGCTGCAGGCACACTGAGGTGTGATCTCCTTGTACGTGTGTGAGTGTGTTTGTGTGAGAGAGTGAAATGCACTGCCCCTGCTCCTGGGATTGTGCCCATTACGCACATCTGGGTGGGTCTCAAATCCCCTCTACAGCAATGCAGGGATCTGTGTTATTTTAAAGGATGAAGGGTATTCGGGGGGGGTGCCCCTTGGCAAGGACGTACGAACAATGGAAAAGAACAACATCCCGGAGGGAGAGCTGGAGAGAGGGGGATGGCCAAAGGGACAGGGAGAAAGAGTGAGGGAGGGAGAGAGGGATCCCTGCCTCCAGGCAAGGACATACAGACAATGGGAGAAGACATCCCTGATAGAGACAGAGAGAAAGAGAGAGAGAGAGAGAGAGAGAGAGCAAGAGGAAGGGGGTATAGGAAGTCTCACCCTCCAGTGTTTTTCCATATTTTTCCGCAAGCCAATTCCATGGAATACATCACTTTCTCCGAATGACTCATGTCTCACCCAATGACAGCTTAGTGTACAGGACAATAAACTCCCATGACGCCACAGAACTTATAAACAGGCCTGACTACGGTGAAGGCGAATGTATTTTGGTGTATTGAAATGCAGTGTTGTAATTCAACGAGATAAACCTTGTGATCCCTAGCAGGCGAGCGGGACTGCAGCGAGGTGCTAGGCGGAGTTGGGCGAGGCCAACTGATAACAAAATCTCCGTTTCAGCATCACACTCACGGCTTTTTTTTTTTTTTAATTAATGGCATACTATGAACCAGCTGGTATAACCTGCCAGAGCGGATATTAATGAAACTCGCGATAGCGAAATCTCCCCAGGCACCGACAGGAATGCGCACCTACTCCACGCGGCGTATCTGCCAGATTCCCATTCGCCAATTCATTCCAGTTCCACCACTGCCCTGCCTACAGGTAAATTCATGCATACCCTATGTGCCTAGGAGCAAGAGTACACAATGAAAACTGTTCAAATAAGCTCTGAAGGCAGTCAGAATAACTTCAATTCAGGGTAGAGCTGGATAAAGGTCCTACAATGCATCTCTTCCACCCAAACCTCTGCTGGCTGATTTTACAAGATTGTTGTACCAGTATGCAAAAGTATTGAGCTGATTGACAAACCCAGGTGACTGTTTCAAAATATGTGAGTGTATCTTCACTTTTGGAAATTTCAGGGGTGCTATGCTGGAGAAGGGGAATGACTAAAGGCCCTGATTCAAACAAGCTGAAGCCCGAGTTTGCGGTGCGATGAGAACCCTTTTCTTTTCATCTGATTTTTCAGAGATCATTTTTTAAATCATCTTTTAATTTACAAGAACCAGTGAAGAAATCTACTTTGAATAACTAAAAGACGGCTCATCTTCCAACGTGGCTAGATTTGCACATATAAAATGAAACAATGCTGATGCAACTTCCTTATCAAATAAAAGAGGCATTAAACAGGAAAATTTCAATCTGCACGTTTTAATCCTTCCTCCTCTCCTGCACAGAGAAACAGCTCCAGTCCGGCTTGTGCCAGAGACGGAGTCGACTGCAGCAATATTTCACACCGACAGCTGCTTTGTAGACGAAGGGAAAAGCAGTGCTGTCGCACATTCAGAAGAGGCAGCTCGGGCTCACTGATTTCATCAGCGAGGAAACTTCCACTTTGTGGTACTGAGTGATTAAATCGACAAGAGTGGACAAGGAACACACCCCAGGAATCACAACAAAAACAATTAGAAAAGTCTTTAGCTTTAGCTATTTAACTCAGGACAGGTTAAGGCAATGCAAGCCTCTCTTTTACAACTTCGTCTGTCAGGGGCATTCAGTAAACCCCAGGTCAGTCACATTGACTGCTGAATGCCCGTTTTGGAACCTGCCATTTAACCCAGTTGGCTCCAATCAAAGTTGGCGCACTTCGAGAAGCTTATAATTTTGATTGAAGTAACAACATTGAAACATTACTTGGCTTGCCTTTGAACGTTTGGCACTGTCTTGTGATTACCTTTTCTCCCAAAACTCTGAAGCCCTTGTCCTGCTCTGAGGTTCAGGCTTGGGATGCCATCACTTGGGTGTGTAGAGCGTCGATCCTACACAGTTATAAACTCACTGAATTGAACAGTTAAATAAATGCATTGTTTCCTGGTTATTTTAAGTGTAAGTGGATTTAACTGTGGTTTACACTTAACAACATGGAACTCTGCTGTAAACTTATTGTAAAATTACAGTTAACATAATTGGCAAAAAAGCTTCCAGTTAAATTAATGGGCAAAAAAGGTGCAGTTTATAACAGCGTAGTACTGTTGTTGTGAAATGGGCCATCGCTGTGAAACTGTCTCATTTGTTGTCATCTGCTGACCTGAAAGTCTGGTACCTTTGGGGTAAAAATCCTCATACAGGATTTTTCAGAATCTGAAGTTCATGAATCTTGGTTTAATGGAAGTCTAAACGTATTCATGAATCAATTTCCAAACACTCTGAGAGAATAATGTAGCTATGCTGGTGATCTATAGCATTTAGCCACAAAGTTCACATTAATTGGAATTAGCGTGTCACGATACTCGAGATAATAGCTCCATGGAGTCTGATTGAGTCCACACGGCTCTCATATCAGCCTCCCTCTGGAACCAATCAGGGTCTCAGCAAACTGTGGAGGAGCCACAGCCATACACTTTCCATGTGAGAGACGATACAAGCACTTAACTATCATTAGTATGCTGGGCACACCATAGTGGTTGAAAATTACCCAATATTATTTTCTGTGAACACCTGATAAACACTTCAGGCTCTCTTTCCTTGATAGGGTGAGGAACACGGTTATCCAGGAAGACTTAAGAATAGAGTCGCTGCTCTTCTGCGTTGAGAGCAGTTAGTTGAGGTGGTTGGGTATTTGGTTAGGAAGCCCCCTTAGCACCTCTTTCCTGGGACCCAGGTGTAAACCTGGGAGCTGATGGAGGGATTAATGGTTTGTGGGTCCGCAGGGATGAACAGTCGGATTTTCCTGGGGTGAGAGACGTCCAAGACTGATTTTTTAGCCCGGTTGCCACTGTGAACAGAGACTGATCAAGCCATTTGATAATGGATGGAAGGATGGATGGACGGGCACTTGGCAAATACACTCTTGTTCTTATTTTCAAAACTGTTTTTCTCTATCCGAATAGAGCACATGACCTCAAGACAACTGTCTAGCACTGGAGTACAGCGCTGTCTTCACCAGCATGGAGTATCTCAGCTGGGCTAAGAGCAGTGAAGTCATATTCCATTAGAATCAGCCTTTATTCTTGGCCCGCACATGCCTGAAGTTAGCTGTGACCTACTTCCTGCCCGAGAGGAAGCCAGCTTTGGGCATAATGCTGAATGTTAAGATAAGCAGCACAGTTACGGAAGACCGTAAGAGTAAGCCTTTACAATTTAAGATCCATCTTTAAAATGCCTTTGCCAAGTTATGTTTTTGGTTCAGATGTGTGTGAGTCAATTGCAGAAATACTTTGGTTGCGTTTGCAGATTTGTGTACCATAGAAGAGACGATTATTTCTCTTTCGGGCTTCTGCCTCTCCGAGTGCCACTCTAGTTTTCTATGTTGCTCAGTATTTCTGTGTCACACCATATTGTTAGTATTCTCTGAGTGGTATTCTTTCTCCAGATAAGCAACAGCTAATTCATGCTCTTAAGGAAAGGTCCGCGTTCATCAACTAGCTTCATCTTGAACGGAACTCCGGTTTTTGGAGTGTGAAAAAAGACTTGGGACCACCAGCGACCACAGATGTCACTACATTCTCCAAAACTGAAAAAGACTCCATAAATACTTCAAGAATTATTGTTAAAGGAACTCACACTAGAGAGGGAGAGATAGAGAGAGATAGAGAGAGAGAGAGAGAGAGAGAGAGCGAAAGTGGGAGATATCGAAACAGCTAATAGCTTTTACAGGCAAGCGGTGCTCAGCATCTTTCTGGAATCTTCCGATAGGTGAATGAGGCCACAATAAGCCTTACCTCCACATGCACCTGCAATGAAGGCAGCGCCCCCTGAGGACAGGCAAAAACAGAGAGAGTGGAGGAGAGGAAAAAGATAAAGTCCAAGAGAGACAGAGAATTTGAGAGGGAGACAGTGATGGCACAAATCACTGTGAGCGAGAGAGAGAGAGAGAGATGAGAACAGAACAATGATGACACTGCTCTGTTTTCTTCTCTCGCGTCCGTTGGTGTTATTACCACTTGAGCGGCCCGGCTGCTTGGCTGTGTCTATCTGAATTAACTCCAGAAAGAGTAGGATGAGTCACAGGCTAGCGGTCCAGTTCAATCGCTAGGAAACCCACTGCAAATTCCAGTAACTATGGCTGCCAAGCTCCTCCAGTTTCCCAAATAGTGCTGCTTTATTGGCTGTGTTCGGCGGGTCAGCTCTGCTTATTGGCTGTGCTCGGCAGATCAGCTCTACTTATTGGCTGCCCAGTACTATATGACTCCTTATTGGCTGACTCGCTGTTCTGGAGTTTGGAGCTCCAAGGAATGTTTCATGATGTTGTGATGTCAGAGCCCAGACACATATGCAGTATAGTCCGGGGCTCCCCAAATCGCACGATCCTCGAGTGCTGGAGTCAGATTTGACGACTCTCGGGTGAAAGAGTGGCAATAATTGTTCTACAAACAGTCTGGAAGGAGAGAACACCAGGGGTGGATTCATCCCCCGTTCGATTCATACTCTCATTTCGCAACATGCTGATGCTATTTTTCCTTTAGAACACCTGTGTAATGCCGGCTCTGGAAGTCGCAAATTAATATTTCAGATGTGGGCAGCGAAAAAATTCACCCGTGGCAAGCGTACGAGAAACGGATCCATTAGGCAACCCGCGCGCACCATTCCGGGACAACTGCCCCCGATGAGGCTTCTCTCCAAACAAACAAATTAATAAATAAATAAATAACACTTAAATATGGGAGAATTTCAGTTTGGTTCGGTCTTTACTGCCTGGCGGCTGAATGTGAAGTCATAAAAACGAGCCACAGACAGTGGACTACATCAGTGAGAATCGCCAAACACAGCTTCAAGCAGAAGAATTACAACCTCTTCGCTTAGATACAGCTAGAAGATTTAGTATGAAAGCGATTGCATCCTTCATAGAGCCCATTGTAGCCCTGCCAGATTCTCAATACTTTTTTCCCACTGGGTCTGTTGCAAACATACACCTAATACGGTTTAATTTTCTGTCTAACAAGTTAGATTACATCCACTAATTCTCAACCCTCAATTTCAAAGCTGTTGAGCGCATTTAAAAAGCAGTGACTAAAAAAGTCGAGATATTAGAACAACACTGATGGCCATGTTCCACCAGCCATCTCTCAAGTTTCATCCAAGCCTGCTGCCAATGACACTATCACTGTAATCCAAATATTGCAAATTGTTACCAACTTTAATAAACTTTGAAAATAAACACAGTAAGTTCAAAATTCCTGTTCGAGACACTGATGGATTTACCTGAACAGCCAAGGCCTACAGTGGACATGGATCCATTAACAGCAGCTGCTAAACGCAGAGAGACATTTTGAATCTAACTGGAACCTTTTCAACCTTTGCTAAACTCTCTTTTAACCTGAATATGACTGGAAATACTTTGAGCATAAAACACTCTTTACCAAGCGACTGCCGTTATTATTGATAGACGTCACAAAACATCACCTAAATCTCTCCCACAAAACCTCTCCTTCACTCTCTCTCTCTCTCTTACGATCTCTGTCAGTCTTCCTTCGTCTTTGTGCCGCCTCTACATCCCACAATCCATCGCTCTCCTCTCCATCTCTTTTACCTCTCTGTCTCACTCCACACACACACACACACACACAAGCTGGGAGCAAGGTGACACGGAGGCGTCAGAATGCGTCATGAGTCAAAACATCGACAGGGCGCTAACAGAAACGCCCTCTCTCCTCCAGGTAGCACTTTCTCTCAGGCCAGTGCCCTGAAACACACACACACACACACACACACACACGTAAACGCATGATCATAAGCACACACTCTCAAACATAAACATATGGTCACATGGATGCACATACATGCACATACACACATATATACACTGAGATTCTCCTTACATGTGCCCACAGAGGCACATACATGTACACGCGATCACAGATATATACACACAGACCCATAATTGTGCACTCACGCACATTCACACACATAGACATATGCACACGGATTCTTTGTGCATATGCACACAAACAAACACACACACACACGCACACTACTTCATTTGCAATCTGCCGGCTGTATATTACACACTCCAGTGCATCTGCTTAAATAAAAGTGTGTGATCACAGAGCTGAATGAGTCCTGCAGGACGGTGCCACCGTCCCCAGGCCCTGGCTGTCCACACCGCAGGGACCCAGCAGGTGCTTCTTTTAGCTCCGCAGCAGAGCTGTCAAGCAGTGTCTGGCTAATGAGATGGAACAGAGGCTTCGTTTAGCTTCATGACAGGAGGAAGAAGTGACATCATTCAGGAGGAGCGTCATTCACGTACCGTTATACATTTAAATTTGGCCAGCAGTGAAGATCTTCCACAAAAAACCCCCACCGCCAGTAGCGGCTGTTTGCTGCCCTCTGATCAAGGAAAGATTTCCGTCATGAGCAACAGAACCTGACTAGATCCTATTTGACAAGTCCTCCCTCTCAGTATCTCGCATCATCTCTCAGTCTTTCTCTCCATTTTTATCCTTACAAGCTTGGTGCAGCACTCATTAAGATGAGCATCATCAGAGTATGTAACAGTTGGGCTGTCAGAGCTTTAGTACAGCTGCCACATATTTTACTGGGCTGTGAGAAACTGTAGGCCCAGTCTTTACAGAGCTCTGCGCTCAACACTGAGCCTCTGTCTCTCGCCGGAGATGAATTCATTCGATCAGGATGCGTCTTCAGGGGCACGATGAATTGTTGCATGGCGCCCGGCCGCTGTGCAGCGCAGGCAATGACTGGTACCAACCAGACCCTTCTGCAGTGAGAATGTAAATGGGGTCAAAGGGGTGAACCATTCATGTCTCATCCTGCCCTGTTCTCAACGGCTGAAGCGATGCACGTCTGGGCTTGGATTATACTTGTACCTCCAGGGATAACGGTTACTATTGGAAGTTGTGTTGGAGGGCCAGTAAGGGGCAGTGTTCCCTCTGGTCAAGCTTAGCCCACTACCAGAGTGAGGGACACCTTTGCCACGTTCGGACAATGTTTTTTTGCTTCAGAACACCTTGAAAATGACCCGGGAGTATTGACATGGCAGCTATGATAAAGTGTGTTTGAATTCTCTAAATGTTCAGGAAAGGGGCTTCAGTACCTCCTAACTTATCACCTTTGGCATAACACTGAACCATCCTTTACGAAAAGAAAGGAGATACCGACATCCCAATACTGTATGTAAAGAGATGACCATCCATTCAGCCAATCAGAAAAGCTAATGAACATGTCAGACATGAGTTGCATGATCGCTTCTCCCAGTCAGAGTGCTTTTGGATTCTCTAAGCAGCGTTGTTATCCTCTTAAAAATGGCGAGGAATTAGATTGTAGCACTTTTTTTTGACTATACGAATATAGTGCTCGTCCTGCAGATGAGACGTTAAAACAAGGTCCTGCCTGAGATCATTAAAGAGCCCATGACACATCACATGGACATCACATGGGGTTCCCTTGAGTCCTTGCTAAAAAAGGTCATTTCAACATGTAATCTACTTCTCCCCTGATTTAACTGACGATGAAAAATGCCCTCTCGCTCTACCGCAGGTGGTGGGTGGGAAGGGCTCTGGAGAAAAATGGCTGCCGTGCATCGCCCAGGTGGGTGCAGCACATTGGTGGAGGTCGATGCGAGCTTTTTCCACTCCACGATGAAGTGCTTTCAGTCACTGATGGTTGGCGACAAAAACGATGCATAAATGACAGGATCTATCCAGCAACCTATCTGGGTAGCCTACAGAATCTACAGGGTTACCACTGTTGACTCACCACCTCGATATCTGGGTGATGACTGGTGAAGATTCAACCTCTGTGTCCCAGAGTAACCGAAGAGCCAATCACAGATCAGCATGAAGGTCACATGGCCAAAGCCAGAATGTGCTGGATTCAAAGTGGATTACAGTTTCTCTGCATAAAGCACAAGCGTCTTCAGGTCATCTGCTGTTCAATACATAGTAGGACAGGGCTTACATTATTGCTCGTGTCTGTTTGTTTTTTTCTTTTCTTTTCTTTCTGACCATGAATAAAATATTTTGAAGATAAGTTGCTGATTAGGACCAAAATTATCAGGGAGGTAGGCAATATTTAGTCCAGGAGGTGATTTAATTCTTGGGACATTTTGACATCCTATTATGATGTTGCATTGTATGAACTCTTTTCTTGGAGATATCTTGGGAATTAAACATTGTATTGACTTGATGTCCAAGCTAATAATTTCATCCAAAAATCTAAAATATTCTAATTTAATGCTGAATATTGATAGTTTTTGAGATCTCCTAGCGTCAATTATTTTCCTGTTGACGTCACAGGTTAAGTATTTCTTGAAATCAATGGGTTCATCAGCCCTCTAGAGGAGGCAATATTTTTTTTCAGAGGGATGAAATTTGCATTGTATGCAGAAATAATTGAGTCTCAAAAATGGAAAATTTTTAGTGACATACAGCTTTTATACGGTGTCATTGTGATTTAACATCTTTCAAAAATATTATATAAATTGTTCTTCTGTGAAACAAGAGGCTCCTCAGAGCCTGTACTCGGGCCGGGTCTAGGACTGGGCCAATCCACAGATATATATATTTAGAACAGTAGATTGCTGATGATGTCATATTTACATTATCCAAAGTGAATCACCCGGTCGCCACATTAATACATCCAACTTCTTCATAAAAATGGTTTCCTATGAGGCCAATTTCAAATAAATCAATATAAGCATAAAAATGCCGAGATGTGCGGCTTCCTTTTGCAGCAAGTCATTTGAAGGGCTGCATTAAAACGTTTCATGCGTAAGTTAACGTTGAAGTGCAAATTGTCACTTTAATAGAAAAAAATCATGTTTGCTTGCTAGCTAGTTAATTGGCCGTCCCATCGACTTAAACAGACCGCTGACTAAAGCAAACGCTACCGATCGATAACGGTCTCCAGCGAGCTACCTTGGTACCTTTACCGTCGCGGGGACTGCATTGACTAAGCAGTCAATAAAATGAACAAGGTGGCTAACAAGTTTGCTACTTGTAACTGACATCCAAGGACAACATTTCTTACCTGCATAATATTTAAAACAGTGGACAAGTCGCTTTGTCTGTTCATACATTGTTCCAAAAGACAAGGAGGGGAGAAAGGCTTGGCCGTTAGAAATCAGGAGAAAAAAAAAGGTTTCTATTCCCACGATCATTTTTGAGGGGGCAAAGATGACGCTTGGTAAAGGAGTAGCCAGAATTAACTAGCGCTTCCTTTTAACAACGTTGGCATTCACTATATGATACAGTATGAATTCGGTCAACGGGAAATATGCTCAACCAGGGTACAATGAAGTGAGGACACCAGAGAGTAATTTGATAACGTACACGGACAATCATCAACATTTCTGAAACGGCAAAAACTTCCAAGCAATGATGTTATCAGTGGGTAATTAAAAGCCTGGTGACGTGAACTTTTCTGCCCGCACTTCAACGTTGACACCGAGTCACATTTCGATCTTCCCACTAGTAAGTGTGCCGCTTTCCACCCTCCAAAAAAGCACATATTTAGGGAGAGAAAATGTTGCTCTGCACAGCGATACCAAAATCATCGATACCAAATTTTGAAAATACACTGCTCAAAAAAATTAAGGGAACACTTAAACAACACAATGTAACTACAAGTCAATCACACCTCTGTAAAATCAAACTGTCTACTTAGGAAGCAACACTGATTGACAATCAATTTCACATGCTGTTGTGCAAATGGAATAGACAACAGGTGGAAATTATAGGCAATTAGCAAGACACCCCCAATAAAGGAGTGGTTCTGCAAGAGGTGACCACAGACCACTTCTCAGTTCCTACGCTTTCTGGCTGATGTTTTGGTCACTTTTGAATGCTGGTGGTGCTTTTCCTCTAGTGGTAGCATGAGACGGACTCTACAACCCACACAAGTGGCTCAGGTAGTGCAGCTCATCCAGGATGGCACATCAATGCCAGCTGTGGCAAGAAGGTTTGCTGTGTCTGTCAGCGAAGTGTCCAGAGCATGGAGGCACTACCAGGAGACAGGCCAGTACATCAGGAGACGTGGAGGAGGCCGTAGGAGGGCAACAACCCAGCAGCAGGACCGCTACCTCCGCCTTTGTGCAAGGAGGAACAGGAGGAGCACTGCCAGAGCCCTGCAAAATGTCCTCCAGCAGGCCACAAATGTGCATGTGTCTGCTCAAACGGTCAGAAACCGACTCCATGAGGATGGTATGAGGGCCCGACGTCCACAGGTGGGGGTTGTGCTTACAGCCCAACACCGTGCAGGACGTTTGACATTTGCCAGAGAACACCAAGATTGGCAAATTCGCCACTGAGGCCCTGTGCTCTTCACAGATGAAAGCAGGTTCACACTGAGCACGTGACAGATGTGACAGTCTGGAGACGCCGTGGAGAACGTTCTGCTGCCTGCAACATCCTCCAGCATGACCGGTTTGGCAGTGGGTCAGTAATGGTGTGGGGTGGCATTTCTTTGGGGGGCCGCACAGCCCTCCATGTGCTTGCCAGAGGTAGCCTGACTGCCATTAGGTACCGAGATGAGATCCTCAGACCCCTTGTGAGACCATATGCTAGTGCGGTTGGCCCTGGGTTCCTCCTAATGCAAGACAATGCTAGACCTCATGGGGCTGGAGTGTGTCAGCAGTTCCTGCAAGACGAAGGCATTAATGCTATGGACTGGCCCGCCCGTTCCCCAGACCTGAATCCAATTGAGCACATCTGGGACATCATGTCTCGCTCCATCCACCAACGCCACATTGCACCACAGACTGTCCAGGAGTTGGCGGATGCTTTAGTTCAGGTCTGGGAGGAAATCCCTCAGGAGACCATCCGCCACCTCATCAGGAGCATGCCAAGGCGTTGTAAGGAGGTCATAGAGGCACGTGGAGGTCACAGACACTACTGTGCCTCATTTTGACTTGTTTTTAAGGACATTACATCAAAGTTGGATCAGCCAACTAGTGTGTTTTTCTAATTTTGAGTGTGACTCCAAATACAGACCTCCATGGATTGAGAAATTTGATTTCCATTGATAATTTTTGTGTAATTTTGTTGTCAGCACATTCAACTATGTAAAGAACAAAGTATTAACAAAGAAAATTTCATTCATTCAGATCTAGGATGTGCTATTTTAGTGTTCCCTTTATTTTTTTGAGCAGTGTATTGTTTTACAGTAGGCGAAAATAAATGGGAGTGTACGCTCCTGGAACCAATGCTTCACTTGAGTGTACCCTATCAGTAATGTAGTGTTGTGTATATATACATCGATGGGACAATTGTGAAACCGCGTGCGCTAATGAGCAGGACAATCGTGACCCCAAGGAAAAAAAAAAAAAGAAGATCCGGAGCCGAAACTTAGACTCGTGGCCTACCGGGCCGAGTAAGAAGTCTTGGGATCATTGTTTTGGTGGGGTTATGCACTTCACTGAGTGCACCTCAAACTAGGCATAAAAATGAAAGCTGAACTCAAGCACAATCTGCAGTACCTAAAGTTCCACTGACATGGTCTCTCATTGGGCAGCTCATATAATGCTGCAAGTCTGATTGGTCAGAATCAAGTCTTCACTTCTGACAAGTTAGAGCACAGGACAATATGGATGAAATGAGAACAACACAGACCTTATTGCAAAACTGTACGTGCGAGCAAGAGAAACAGAGAAAAGTGTGCATGCATGTTTATGTAGGTGTTCATCTAAGTGTGTGTGTGTGTGTGTGTATGTGTGAGAGAAAGAGTGCGTGCGTGTATGTGCGCATCTACGTGTCTGTAGTGGCGCATGTACACGAGTGAAGAAGCTTGCTTGTGCGCACACTTGTGTATGTGGGTGTGTATATATGGAAGTGTGAGTGTGTGTGAGAGAGAGAGAGTGCGTGCGTGCACAGGTGTATGCATGAGTGTTTATGTCTGTGCTTGTGCATGCATTTATGTGTGTGTTAGCGTGTGTATGGGCAGGTGTGTGTGTGCGCATATGTATGCAAGACTGTGTGTGTGACTGTGCATGTGTACTTGTGTATGCACGTGCATGTGTGAGTACGGGTGCATGTGAGTGTTTGTGCATGTATATATGTGTGTGTGTTTGTGTGTGTGTGTGCGTTGGTATATGTAAAGGAACATGTTTTTGTGTGTATGTGCACTGATACTTGTGAGACTATATGGAGCATATATGTGTGTGTGTGTGTGTGTGTGTGTGTGTGTACATGTACACATGTCTGTATATGCGTGTGCATATGTGTGTCTGTGCGTGTGTATGCGCATGTGTGTATTTGCAGGTGGTGTATAACCAGCCATCTCTCCAACAGAGACATTACAGGCACAGTCTGCCACCAAAATGCTGAGTCAGTGCAACCGGCAGGAGCCAAGTGTGTTTCTGAAGATCTAACTAATGACACGGGGAGTGGCTTCTGCTCTCATCATCGCAACGAGAGCATCCTCTCACCCTCTCTCCTCATACACCGTTTACCAATCACACGATCGCATGATAGACCACCACTAATGGAGCGGTCTCAGCATGACTGCGTGTTTTATTCTAAGTGTTGCATGCATTCGCAAGGGGGTTGGATCTACCTGTGGTGACTGCGGACAGCAACCGTAAACTACAACAGGACTCAGTCAGCCGCGAAGCAGCCATCAAGTTATGTCTTCGCAGGGAGAACCGTTGAGCAAGATGATGGGAAGTCCATTTTTAAATGCGTATCTTACAGTCCCGTTTTGAATAATGGCAAACGCTGAGCAATTTATTTTAGTTTTTATCAAGCATTGTGATCTTCAATTTCCGCAAGTTTTCAGCACCATTTGTCACACCCTCTCAATTGCCACAGTTTTCAGAAAATTATAGACACATTCTAGATCGGCAGATGTGATGATGCAGCTGATTTGTTTTATTGCACATCTCACATGGTTACTCCAACACCAACCACAACTGAGATTGCCAAAAATTGAAGACGAATTTAGCATGCTCATAGTTTCCTTTACCGGGGCATACAGCATTCAACTGATATATAAATATGAGAAACGACAGACAGAAATCTTTGGGTCACGGACATCGGCCAGGGAGAAATTTTACTTTGGAAGAACCCTGTGTGTACAAACACCCATTCATAACGGTGCTTCCAAATAGCAGCGCTAAGACACCCGTGCGTAAAATCATGCCCAAAACGGTGTATGTAACAGCCTCAACAATCATTGTATTTCCCCGCTAATTACACAGCTTTTTCGGAGTCACAAGCTACAATATTACTGAGTCTAATCAGAACGAAAATAAGGAAACACGCAGGAAGCCTTCGGGTTCGAATTGGTGTATCATGGTCTAGCGTTGGCGAAGGACGCGTAATCAGAGCCTGGAATTAAGATTATGATAATGAGCAAGTGGGAGGCGCGCGCCCCACATCCCGATCCGCCGGTAATTATAGATCTTGAGATCGCTATTTGGTCTAAGAGCGAGCGAGACGGACCGGCGAAAAGCACATGTGTCGGCTACCAATCAGAACGTGTTATTTTGCACTTAAAGCGAATAATAGAGTGATTTATTGCACGTCTCGCCTCCCAATGACACACATTAACATTCTACCGGCGTAACAACTGGATGTGAGGAAATTGCTGACAGAGAGTCATAACACCAGCAAAAAAAAAAAATCGCAATAATCTCTGTTGAGCCTCAGTAGCCATAACATCAACGAATTAATCACGCACGCACGCGTCTTCATAACGTCAACACTATGTAAATCACTGAAATTGCTGAAGCAATGATGATGAATTCGACGATGCGAATAGGCTACAGCACACTGCAAATTCAAAATAAAATAATGTAAGCCCCGGCCATTGCATTATGTGCGCAAATACATAGCCAGGCTGCGTAGAACACAACTGTTGTAATATTATATTGCGCTACCTAATATCGCATTTATATCGCTTCGTTCACAGCTGTAACTACATATTATGCATTACTACACCATACATTATATCGCATACACTTCATCCCAAGTGCGCTTATAATTTCTAAGGGCACAGTAGCCTACTTACCAGTTCTCTTGCATCCATTTGATGGCTTCGTTCTCGTTGAACTGCCTTTCAAATTCGTATTCTTGCAAAGCCAGGACTGACATATTAATAATTTTTCTTTTCGTCCACGGATACCGAGGCAATAAAGAAGCCTAGTTTCGTGTTAAATCGAACGTCCCTTGTCTTATCTCTGACCGCGCATCGCTTTCTCGCCGCCCGGAAAGAAGCTAGCGCTGCTGCTATCGTGCGTTAGCTCGCGTGAAAACCCTCAGCTCAGGCCGGTCTCCTGCGAGCAGCACACGCCCTCTCCGTCAGTCAGCGAGGCGGGCTCAACTGCGGATTCGGGATTCACAGAGCCGCGGATTCCGCAAGTATTGCCAGTGCAGGAGTTGTCTTTAATGGGGATTGATTCTCGGGCTTTGGTCAGTGTTCTGGCTGGCCCATTCCAGCCGGCTTTCAGGTCCAGCTGAGCTCAGCTAATTGGGCTTCATTGAGATATGAGCACTGTCGGTATTTGACCTTCAGGCGGTCTTACGTAAGAGTAGGAAGGTGTCGTTCTTTGCCAGCAACTTGAAAGGGAAAATACATTTTCACTCGCATTTAAAAAAATGTTTAATTTATACTCTAAACTATCGGCTATATTTTTAACAGAATATTTATTGATAGAGCATCTTCTTTGCGTAGCAATCGAATTCCCCGCTTTTGAAACAGTTGTAAAGAGGGTATAAATCAGTGATCACTCAGGCTATAAATCTGTTGACCAACTACAGGCCTACCAAAGAAAACAGCCAAGCTGTAACAAAAGTTTGTCAGATGTCTACCTTTTTTCAAATAACCAGCAACACAAAATTGAAAACATGCGACATTCATGCTAAACTTTGCTCACAACACTTTGAAGTCAATACATTTTCACCAGAACCAGCCTGTAACAAACCCAGAGAGGAACCAAATTAGTTTGTAATTGTGTGTTGCTGGTTCTTTGAAAAAGGTAGACATCTGACAAACTTTTGTTACAGCTTGGCCGATTTATTTGATAGGCCTGAACTAGATCCATAACTGGAACCAGAGGCAAATCACCGGTTTGGTCATCAGAACTAAAACCATGCCTGAATGACTGGTCCACCTGGTGCATACAGCGCACAATATGCAATTGATGCAAAAAAAAAGAGCAATATTAAATTACTGGTGGTATTTGTTTAAAGGCTCGCTTGAATTTCCTCCAGGTTTTGAGGGTTGTTTTCAGAAAGCTGTTGAAGCTCTATCTGAGGTGCCGCACTATCCCAGAGGCCCACTGAACGATAGCTTCTCAGCTGCAGAGGTTGTGAGTTCAAATCCCAGCATTAAGGTCAGTGCTGCTGTTGGGCCCTTGAGATACTGGCTGTGCTCCGGGCCTCTGTTTAGTCAAATCACTTGTAAGCCACTGTGTATGAAAGCATTGGTCCAATACCTACTACGTCCTGCTCAGAACTTGCACCTCCAGTCTCTAACTTGTATGAGTTGGTAGGGTGTCACATTAGCATTCATGTTTTTGCATTTTTGTCAACAGTCTACCAGCTGCTAAGCCGCAATTATCGCTGCCTCTAACATCCCATTGTAGGAGTTGAAATTGATCTTCCAATTTCAGATTTGTGTGTGTGTGTAGTGTAGTGTAATGGTGTACAGGCAAATTAGGTGCACTCACACAGAGGTTGCCAGTTTGACTCTGCCGTACAGCTTCACTGTTGCATCCGTTCACTTAGAGAGTGAATTGCGCATATTAATATTCTGTTGCATGAATGAAATGGAAATAGAGGTTCCTTCAGAGAAGAATGTGTACAATGACCAGCAAATTGATTTTGTGCTCCCAAAAGATGAGGCACAGTTTAAGCCTCAGGCTTTGTCAGTTAATTTGTTGCATATCAACATTTCCATAAGTTCTCTTAACTGACCTCGACTACATGCAAAAATATGTACTTCATTAACATTTCTCTTTTGTTCACTTTAGGAGCAGGTTATTCGTCCTGTGGGGTGATGTTTGTATAATTGCTCATTAGTGACCCCTGCTGGAGAGTTGGGCATTCTCACACCTTGGTGGCGCAAGTAGTGACGGTGTCCGGCAAACTCTACTGGTTACCGAAGGTATTGCAGTTTATTGAGCATCAGGTGCGAAAAAGCAAAATTCCCCACTGAAATACGTTGAAAACTGTAAATTTGCTGTACAGAAGTTATTCTATTGACAGAGGTGGACAATACTGGTTCAGAAAGTAAAAGTCCTCCCCAATAATTAGTTCCAACCTCCTGGATTTGCTGAATAAAACAGCCCTTCAGACCACAGGTTGGACTAGTCAAGAAAATCAGCTGGTTGAGTAGATGGGTGGAAGTAAAACATGATGAGACTTTTACTTTCTGACCCCTGAAATGTCCACCTCTGTCTATTGAAGACAGTATGTTTATATTATAAAGTGTCTTTGCACTGAAATAATTACTCTTCAGCAATCTCTTCAGCTCTGCCCGCTGATTTCAATAATTAGCTCAACCTCTTGGTTGAAACATTTCTCTGTTTAGCAATTTCAGGTGGTTAGAACAAAAGAATGTGAATGACTTTTACTTTCTGAACCAGGATTGTTCACCTCATAGCACGGCTCCCTCTGAAAACTGCCAGTTAGAGCGACTGAGCAGCTCCCAAGAGAATGTGCTAAAGCAGTTAGCTGACAGTCTTCAGTCCTTCATAGTGTGTATCTCGAGGGTACGAACCCCCCTGCTCACATATATTGAAGCCGAACTCGTCAATAGCTCCTGTGTGTCATCAAAACGGAAAAGGCAGAAATTATGGTAAGGTTTATGAATTCTTGGACATTGACAATGGTATTATTATTTCAGCTGTCAAGCATAATATATGAGAGTTAAAATTTAATAGGAAATATGAGTTCAAAGTGAGGACATTCTGCTTCAGTTTAAGGGTTACCGCATCAGAATTTGAGTGGTCTGTGTGGCAATTATAGCTTTTTTAAGAAGTTCTCCTTGTTTGGGGACCGGAAGTATTTGAACAATGCTATGCTCAGCTGTCCTATGACCAGTTGCGCTTTATTCCCTAATAATTTCATTTAAAAGTGAACACATTAAAGGTCTACAGTTCATTTTAAGACGCCCTTTGGATTCTGTTGCTGTTAACTCACTACATGAAATCCAAAGGGCTGTCGGTGCCAGTAAAGCAAGCGAGGAATCGACTTGCAAAACCTGCTAAGTCAAGTTTTGAAAATATATTAGTTATCTCCCTTAGCCTCTCATACAGGCACCCGCGCATGTCCCACTGATAGCTCCACTTTCAAAACCTACAAAATCATGTTATAAATTGTAACGAAAAAAGCGAAACTCTGTCAAAACCCGCCAAGTCAAGGAGGAAAATTGTCAAATTCTGCTAAGTCATCAGCCAATGTGGAAACGTGATTCTCATTGCCTTACGGTGACAATCAAAGTATGGTAACACATTGGGTTCTTGTCTGTTGGTTTGGGCGTGATGTGATGATTGTGAAAGTGTGATGATAGTGATTCCATAAAACAGGGATTTAAACCCATAAACTCTTATCTATGTTGTCATTCTCACAGCAGCTATTCAACCACTGTGCTGTCTGTAGCATTGAGTTGCATGTAGAGTGGGTAATGAGTCAAATACTTTCACCTATTGAGCAACGGAGCTGGTTTAAACACTGTCAAAACCTGCTAAATTTCCACTCCTCTTTCAAAACCCGCTAAGTCAAAACTTTGTGTTGCAAAATTAATTTCTTTAAAAAAATAATGAATTGCCCCTGGGATTATGTCTGCAAGGCTAATAGTTTCAGTACAGTGAAAATTGGTATCTATGGAAGATAATTTCTATGCCTACCAAAAAAAATCATATTTTTCTAAAAAAGTGGACCGACCTGACCCAGAGGGCTTTGCAAGTGGACTCCTCAAGTCATACTTAGGCTAAAAAATCTTAATAAACTCAAGGGAGAAAAAGGGAAACCATAAGTTGTGGCCAAACTGAACTTTGTGGTACACTGTTAAAAAAGAAAGCTCTGGTGAGTTCAGGAATACAAAAAGGCCAGGTAGACCACAAATAACAACTGAGGTGAATGACAGAATTCTTCCTCTAGTTAAAATAAAAAAACCATCTCAGTTCCTGGCCAGATCAGGAAAATTCTCCAGGAGTAAGCCTTATCAGTGCTAAAGTCAGGAATCAAGAGAAGACGTCATCAGAGTAAATACAGAGGGCTGATTTTTTTATACACAAACAGTCTGTAGGGCTCAAAAACAGAAAAAATTGCCAAAAAAATCAAAAACCACCTATATCTTCCTGGAACAACATTCAATAGATAATTGAGACAAAGATCAACTTATATCAGAGATAGGAGAAGAAAGGTTTGGAGAAGTTAAAAAACTCCTCATGATCTGAGGCACACAACCCCCTCAGTGCAGAGTGGTTATGTATGGGCATGTATGGCTCTGAGCTGCTGCACTTGTAGTAACTGGTGATGAGACTGTCAGCAAAAGCTGGAGGGTGAATTCCGAACAGTACAGGGCTGCATTATATTCTTGAATTCAGCCAAATGCATCCAAACTAATAGGTAAACTCTTTACAGCGCAGATGGGCAGTGACAAGGGCGCACACTGCAAAAACCACCCAAGAATTCTGAAGACAAATAAGTGGAATGTTCTACCATAGACAAGTCGATCATATGACCTGAATGCAGTTGAGCTTGCGTTCAACTCGTTGAGGGCAAAACACACCAAGAACAAGGCAGGGAATGAGGGCAGCTGCAGTGAGGGGTGGGCAGAGCGTCACTGAGGTGGAAACCTGGTGTCTGGTGATGTCCAGGGGTTCCAGACTTCAGACAGTCAGTGATAACAAAGGGTTTATCACCGAGATGTAAAAATGACTATTTCATTATGGATCATGTCAGGTTAGCCAAGTACATTTGAGCTGCTAAAACTGAGGGGGCTTGGCATAACGTGGGTGTAATTCATCCATGGAACAGACAATATTATGGAAAAACTCCGACAATGAAGTTGATAGTCTGCACTTGAGGCACATCTTGATCGTTTCTTTTAAAATCCATCGTGGTGGCTCACAAAACGAAAACAATAAAAAGGCCAAATATTCCATCCATCCTTTACATACACCAATACCTCCTCACCGGGGTTGTGGGGGAGCTGGAGCCTGTCCCAGCTGACTATAGGTGAAAGACAGGGACACACCCTGGACAGCTCGCCAGCCCAGCATAGGGCGCATATGACATTCACACGTATATGAGCAATTTAAAGTCTCCAGTTAGCCTCATAAGCATGTCTTTGGCCCGAGGGAGAAAACCCACATGAGCACAGGGAGAGCATGCAAACTGTGCACAGAGAGGCCCCAGGCTGGATTCAAACCCACAACCTTCTTGCTGTGAGGCTGCAGTGCTTCCTACTGTGTCACCGTGCTGCCCTCAATGTACGTGAATGTATGTGTTTGCAAACTCTAACCCGAACTGATAGGCGGGTGAACTCTAACCTCAGTCGTATTGGTCAGCTCTCAAAGTACAATGCAAGACATCAAGTGCATTAACAGTCTTAAGAATAAAAAGAACAAAGTAAAAACCAACCCATTCCAGATAAAAACAGGCAAGCGATGAGCACGGCTGGTGGATGTGGATGGACTGCGAAGCGAGGCAGGGAAACAGGAAACTGAAAGTCGAGCCACGGGCCGGACCGTCAGCATTGACGGATGCAGAGTAATAAAACTGGACAGCCAAAACAAAGCATAGATTTATACCGCTGCAACTTAATGCCTCGTTCTCTGGGAAGTGTTTGCATTGTAGAGTGCATAAATAGAGCCTCATCTCAGGGAATAAATCGATCTGTTCAGGATTTATCAGGGATAAATATTTCCATGGATAAAAAGAGCTTGATGTGAATAATTGATGAGCAGTCT
Organism: Gymnothorax reevesii; assembly: GCA_029721435.1. NCBI lineage: Eukaryota > Metazoa > Chordata > Actinopteri > Anguilliformes > Muraenidae > Gymnothorax > Gymnothorax reevesii. Next base: position 9,946,303 of record CM056574.1, read on the forward strand.
ATTCCCGCGTCTTATTCGCTAAACAGTTTTGTGAGTTTATTTGTTGACTTGGCTGCCTCCTAATTTCAGAGGGGTCCAGCAGGGTTTTAACTGTGTTCTGGTGCTGGCAGTGTGGTCAGTCTGCAGGGCAGTTTGTGTTTTTCTTGTCCAAAAAATGTTACACTTCCTGGAAGGCAGTAGTTAATGAAAGCATTTGTCACAAAAATGCGCATTTAATTGGTTATGGGGTTTGATTTCGGATGATGGCACATCTCACGTTTGATATAGGGTTTCAATTATGTTTGGGTTCTCGAGAAAGGGTTATGATCAAGATTCAGTCTCTTACGGTTTATAATGGTTGGGTTGGAAAAAAAAACTAATTGAAAGCTACAGTTTTATGCACGATTAATTTTATTTGAAAAAAGTTCAAGTGATAAATTATTTCAAAATCCATCCAGCCAGCTTGTTCTTTTTTTTTAGTTCTGACTGCAAAATACCTTTTGAAAAAAAAAAAATTATTAATTTAAATGAGGGGGGCGTGGAATTGAAGTGGGCAGTGCTGTCTCCCCCACAGCCAGAAGGTTGTGGGATTAAATCCCGACCTTGGGCCTTTATATATAGTCTTCATGTTCTCACCATGGTTTTGCGCGGGTTTTGTTTGTGTTCTCCAGTATCCTTGCGCAGATCGTTGATATGCTCGTGCAGGTATGAGCGTGTGGGTGAATATGCTCATGCCCTCCCCGAGACTGCCAAACTATCTTAAGTGCATTCCTGCTTGTTGTCCAATATGCACTGGGGTTACGATTCACAACACAGTCAGTGTGAAGTTGTTGAGTACCCTTTACCTCCAATTGCTTGTTTTAACGCTGGGCTTCCCCACATTGTTGGCATGTTATTTTGCATTTTGTGTCTTAAATGTAGATAGTGTGGACTACGGTTGTCTTTTACTGTGTATACTGCAATTTTCGTAAAAATGTCTTCAAATAAAATCTCCTTCAACTCAGTGTTTGTCATTATTTTTAGACAGGTAATTTGTTGTTAATTACTAGCAGTAAAGTAACAATTAATCAGCCTTATTAATTCTGTCCATTACTTCGAAAGAATTTTGGTATGTCCGTGTGTGAGGCGTGTGGTGGACTGATGTGCTATCCAGGGTGTGTTCCTGCCTTTCGCCCATAGTCGGCTGGGATCGGCTCCATCTCCCCCGCGAACCTGACGCGGAAGACGCAGATCGGATGATCGATCGAAGGATGAGCAAAGAATATTTCGCGATGTTGTCTCTTATTAAGTGCAGTACTGCAGTTCTCCAGCAGGTGTCTCTTCATTGCTTCAGGAGCTCAGTCACCTCAGGGTGTCCACAACTTTCTGGATGAAATGGGGTGTTCTTCAACTGGTAAGAAGTTCGACAGCATTAATGTATAATTAAAATACGAAATACAAATAGTCTCTCCCGCACAAACACACAAACACACATACAAGGAATGTCTGTCTCTATTTGTTCCATGTGATTCTCGGTTTCAACTTGGATTGTTTTAGTGTTGATAAGAGAGAAATTATTGCGCTTTTTACAGTCTTGAGTTTGAGCACGTAAAAACGCACTTCGATTTCTGCTGAAGTGTCGGTCTTTTTCAAATGATGGAGATTATTTAAGAGGAAGAATGAGTGAAAGTTTTAGCAATCTGCAGCCAAATGAGAAACAAACAAGACTACGTTTATTTTTCAGCTTAGTGGATGAGAAATGTAAAAATCTGCATGTGCAGAGCAAATTTAGTCAGAATTTTATGACTGGAAAATTGGGAGTGATAAAACACAAATGTCAGCAATCCTGAACCTTATCTTAGGGACACGGAGAGAAGCCGGCGGCAATAAAGGAAATAATTAAATACGCACTGGTAGGTTAAAAGTCCATGTTTCCCCATGCGCTTTGAAATATAGCATGCCTCTCAGAGAGAGCTGTAATATGGCCGAGCTCTGTCAGTCATTCTCATATAGCCAATCAGATTTCATGCAGCTGAGACTCCCAGTACAGTGGAGTGGTCTTTTCAAATAAATCACAAAGGAACAGGACATCTTCACCCACAATATTAGACACCCCTAATTAGAGTGACTCTTTCCATTTACAGTCTCACCCCTCAACCCCCAGTTTCACCGACAGCAACATACAACCCTGTGTGGCAGAGCTGCTCAACCCTGTGCCTGGTGATCTACCATCCTCTAGGTTTTCACCCTAACCCTGACAAAGCTCACCTCACTCAGCATTTAACCCTGCAAAAAATGTGCTATTGGAATCCTACAGGACAGTTCAATAGAATTCTATAGAACTTTTGTACCTCGAGTCCTATAGAAAACAAGATCTTTAGGAAATTTCTGTAGGAAACAGTACCATAGAAAATGTCCATAGAACAGCTCTTGTAGAACTTTTTTTTTTTTCTAATTTGGCATCTTCAATCCCACCTGAATCTGGAAGGCGATAAGCAAAGCAACCATGTTATACTAAATCCTTCCCGGCAAACGAAATTTTCTGCGGCATCAAGAAGGTGGAGTGGCTTAGGACATAGGAAAGAGAGAGAGACAGAGGCATTGGCATGTTCCCGGCCGGTCTCAGCCGCCGAGAGGTGGCGCGTCATCTGCTCCGTCATCGGTCAACAATCTGTCACCAGCTGTCTGTCACTGACTAGCCCCTCCTATGGCAGCCATGAATGACGACTGTCGCTCAAGAGCACCACATCCGGTTACAGCACGTAGGAGACACTTTCCAGACGGCAACTCAAGCTGGTTTAGAGATGATGGGTCCGAGACGTCCGAGCACGAGCGCAAGTACCATTCCACGCCCTCTACGTGGGCCACACGTGCGTGCGCACAGCCCCGACAGAAAACCCATTTGTTACTCTTGCGCTTTTAATGGCACCAAGTACAATATACTATAGCACAACATACCCACTCAGATCCCACGTAAGCCAATATAGAGCACCCTACACGACCCTTATCGAGACCAGAGGAATCGTGAGGGACAAGGAGACAGGAGCTACTTCCCTGCAAAAAATGTGCTATAGGAATCCTACAGGACAGTTAAATAGAATTCTATAGAACTTTAGTACCTTGAGTCCTACAGAAAACAAGTTCTGTAGGAAACAGTTCCATAGAAAATGTCTGGAAGACTTTTTTTTTCCCAGTTTGGCATCTTCAAGCCCACCTGAATTTGGAAGGCAACCACTTTTTATTACATGTCCCAGCAATCCTTTCATAATTTGCATCCCCGTAGCACAATGACCACTTGTGAGCTACTCTGACCAGGGCTCAAACCCAGACAGTTCTGCTCCGTAATGCAGTGCTTTAACCAAGTGAACCATGTATAAAGATGGTGGGAATAAGTTTGAGCAGACCTCAAATTGTATTCAAATTAATTCTGAATCTGCATATAATCTGCAATCACATGCATGTGAATGGAAAGGAATAATTTGGTTGAATTTTTGAAATTAAGGGAAAAGTTCAAAAGGTCAAACTTTCAATGTAATTCTGTCTTCGTGAGCAAAAGAGGAACACAAGTTTTCCATTATGGCATAATAAAGTTTTAGTGCCTTACATTTATATTTTTGAATTACTGCCGAGGAAATGGAAAGAGGTCTTCATATACCGTCAGTGAAATACTGGTAAGTTGTGCGGTCAGTCAGTCAATCAATGGTCTGATCAGAGAATTAATTGGAGTTGGTATGTGCCTGGTACCCCATGTGCTTAAACAAACCTTAAAGTTAAAAGGGACAAGATTTCCTTGCTACTTCAGTATTGTGGATATCCCTCATATTGCATATTTTCATACACTGCCCTCCATAATTATTGACACCTGGTCAAGATGTGTTCTTTAGCTTCTAGTAAATTCAGTTTTTTTCTAAATAATATAAGACCACAATGAAAAAAGAGGCAAATCCAACCTTTAATTCAAGTGCATTTATTAAGTGGGAAAAAAATCCCACATTAAGAAATAATTCTTTTACATCAAATCATGTGTGCCACAATTATGAGCACCTCTGATGTTAATACTTTGTACAACCCTCTTTTGCCAACAAAACAGCACCTAATCTTCTCCTATAATATTTCGCAAGATGGGATAATACAGAAAGAGGGATCTTCGACCATTCCTCTTGCGCAATCTCTCTAAATCATCCAACGACCTGGGTCCTCTCCTCTGCACTCTCCTCTTCAGCTCACTCCACAGGTTTTCAATGGGGTTGAAGTCTGGGGAATGAGATGGCCATGGGAGGAGCTTGATTCTGTGTCTGGTGAACCATTTCTGTGTAGATTTGGCCAAATGTTTAGGGTCATTATCTTGCTGAAAGACCCAGTGACGACCCATCTTCAGCTTTCGGGCAGAGGCCACCAGATTTTGATTTAAAATGTCCTGATATTTCAAAGCGTTCATGATGCAATGCACCCTATCAAGGTTCCCTGGGCCTCTGGAAGAGAAACAGGCCCACAGCATCACCAATCCTCCCCCATACCTCACAGTGGGCATGAGGGGCTTTTCTGCATACTCATCTTTTGTGTTCCGCCAGACCCACTTAGAGTATTTGTTGCCAAAAAGCTCTATCTCGGTCTCATCTGACCAAAGCAAACGGTCCCAGTTGAAGTCCCAGTACCGCTTAGCGAACTCCAGACATTTGCATTTATGATTGTGAGTGAGAAAAGGTTTTTTCCGTGCATGCCTCCCAAACAGCTTGTTGGCATGTAGACAGCGCCTGATGGTTATTTTGAAGACTTTGTGACCTCAAGATGCTACCATTTGTTGCAATTCTTTAACAATAAGCTTTGGAGAACTTTTAATTTCTCATACCATCCTCCTCACTGTGCTTCGTGGCAAAATAACCTTGGGTCCTCGTTCAGGCTTGTTTTCCACTGTTCAAGTTGTTTTAAACTTCTTAATGATTCCTCTGACAGTAGATATGGGCAAGTGCAGGCAAGTGGCTATTTTCTTGTAGCCATTGCCTGACTTGTGAAGGTCGACACACATCTGCCTTACTTGAATGGTGTGTTCTTTTGTCTTTCCCTTGTTGAAGAGTGGATAAGAGCAATAGCCTCTGTGTCACGTCATATGTATACCCCAGGGAAACAGGAAGTGATAAATTACTAATTAAATGTTCCTAGATACTCTGATCAACTTTGTAAACTACTGTAGAAATGACAGAAATACTTCAATTACATTTATTTCCTAAGAATTGTTAGGGATGCCAATATTGTGGAACTGGTGATTTTATGAAAAATAATTATTTCTTAGTCATAGATTTTTTTTCCCCTTAAAATTCACTTGCGATTTTTACATTTTTCTACAATTTTCAGTGTGAGAGTATGCTTCTGCAATAAAAATGGAATTTATTTTAAGGCTTTTAATACATCTTAACCAGGGGTGCCAATAATTATGGAGGGCACTGCACCATTAGTCTGGTCGCTCACTTCTAGAACCCGGGTTCACATAAGGTAAATTGACTCTTCAACAGAGCATTGCAAGGATTCATAAGATTTATTTTTATTTTTATTTTTATTTAACCCTTATTTGAGATGTCTTTCCCATAAAGCTTTTGTTCTATTAGAAGGTCCTAAAGACCATCAAAGTCCTATAGAACAGGTTTTTCAACTAGGGTGTAAAGTTATAGGAAAGTCTTATAGAACAGCAATAATCTTATAGGACTTTCTTTTCCATAGAGGTGCGCTATAGGTTTCTAGCAAATTCCTATAGAACACACGGAAAATCCTATAGAACATGCTGTTCTCCTAAAATGTTCTACAGAGTTCCTTTGATGTTCTATAGAATTCTATAGAATTGCACAGAAGTCCTATAGAACATTTTTTGCTGGGTTTTGTTACCTGATGGTGGTGAACTCTTCTGGCAACAGTTAAATTGCGGTACAGGCCTCAGGGGGGTTCGGTATCCTGACTTACATCTGAAGAGATGAAGCTGGGTGGAACTTCGCCGCTTGGCCCTTCACCCCAAAATTTTCCCAGCTGTTTCTCTTTTAGTTGCTCTGTCAGCTGTCTGTGTTAATTTCATCTGATCATTTTCAGCTGGTACCTCAAACCAGTAGCAGCACGGAGTACACTAATACTTAAGTAATCTGTTACAAATTACAAGTATGAAGAACAAATTACATTACGCATTATAAATGAATAATGCATAAACCTTGAGACGGGCTTTTTGTTAGCGACTTCGGGGCGAGATCATTCAGACTGAAATGCACTAGACTGCAGTGAAAAAAATCATGTGTCACCTCTAGAAGGTCTAACATTCAGTGCCTGGTCCTGTTGTGTCTCTCATACACTGCAAAAAATGAAAGATGAAAATACTAGGTAAGATGAATTTACTTATTTTAAGACTTGAAACACTTATTTCTATCACCATTTTTCTTAGTAAGACAAAAAAAATTGTCCTTGATTTGAGGTAATTTTGACCAGCTTACCAATAAAATAAGAAAGTTTCACTTCTCAAAAAAATAGTTATTTAAAATCAGTAAAACATTTTCACTTTACGTTACTATTTGCTTGACAAGTGAAACTTGACTTATTCCATTGGCAAGTTAGTCAAAATCACCTCAAATCAAGAACATTTTTTTTGTCTTACTAAGAAAATTGGTGATACAAATTAGCATTTTAAGTCTTAAAATAAGTAAATTCATCTTACCTGGTATTTTTAGCTTTCATTTTTTACAGTGTAGTGTATTACTGCTTCAAACAGGTGCCTATAATGCTCACTGATCTCATGTTGTATATCAAATATGCAGCCAAGTTTTAAAAAAGACATCATCAATTAAAATAGCTTACAATACAGCAGATATGTTGTTTTCATCAACTACTGCTGTTTTGTGGCCAATAAAACAATATTTTTATGAGGTTTTAAATACCAATAAACTAACCCTGTACTGTTCCCTGTTTTTTATTGAGCCCTGCGTTTGATGTTCGCACTGCTCCTGACTGACAGGCTCTTGATAAGAGCACACAAAGGCAGATACAGCTAATCAGCCAGTTACCAGCCGCAGATTATCGTCTGAACCATCAAGATTCAAGGACAGATTTCGGTAAGATGGTCAGCTCACACCAGATAAATTGCAGAGTCACCGTGCTTGTGGCACTTCTGTAAATAGTCTATCCACACGATAATAATAAACTCATATATAATTTGTTTTCACACCACATAGGCCTGTCCACGCACATGATGCACTTTTCTATGCAAATGAATATTTATTCAACATATTTTACATTGATTCACCCAAATGGCTGCCTTTTCATTTTCAAAGTAATAAAATAGAGACATGTGAGAGTTGTATGCATGTTTGAAGATATAGAGGCCTAATACACTTAAATGGACCATGAACTTCACGGAGGGTAATACCATTCAAAAGTAAGAGGAGTCATGATATCACATCCTGTAATACTGCCAGCTAGCTTCCACTGAGATTGTTATTTACTGGCAATTACCAAACTGACATTTAGAATTAGGAACAGAGTTAAACTTAGGTTTGTAGTTAGTTTGGGGCTCGGGTTAAGGCCAGTGGTGGAGGAAGTACTGAAGTTCAGTATTTAAGTATAAGTACAGATAACCAGCAAAATATATACTCAAGTAAAAGTAGAAGTGCTGCATTCACTATCCTACAGTACCTAAGTAAAAGTGAGAAAGTACTTGCTTTCAAATGTAGTTAAAGTACTCGCACGATAGGATGTCTTTTGATTTCTAGGCCTATATTTCAACAAAAAATTGTATGGGGCTGTGTCTTTTTAATTATTTAGAACATCCCTGTCAGGTAAAATATAACCTGCAGAATTAAAGAGTGAACTGTATCACAGAGGGTGAGCCTAATAAGTATGCTAACCTTTACAATACACCAAAGTTGTTGCTGGTTAAATGACTAATGATGGAATCTGTAGAGACATAAGACACGGTTTCTCTCCACACGCGATTTAACAGCAATGAAATCATGGGGTAAATTCAGCAGAACTGAGAATTGGGGTGAACAAAACATCCGTTTTAAACAATTATCAGTCCTGACCTGTTCTCAGTCATTTTCATGATTAACAAAAGGTTCACTCCGAGAGCGCTCCATGCAAAACAGGTGCTGCTTTTTCTCCCCGATTTGGTAGGATGACAATCATTCATCTGGACACGTATTTCCTGAATTTAAATCAACGTCAAATAGTTTGAGTCGCATGCTTTTAATAGCCTTTTTCACTGCCAAATGCCACGTTTTTTCACTCAATACTAAGGGTAATTTTGAATAACGTTGATTTAAAATAAACAAAAGCGTCTAGATGAACGATTGTCGTCTTACCTAATCGGGGAGAACAAGCAACACCTGTTTAGTGTGGAGTGCTCTCAGAGTGAACGTTTTGTTAATCATGAAAATGACTAAGAACTGGGGTGCTTTCAAAGCAAGGATGTTTTATATTTCACTGGATATACAACTGGAAAATGGCCGCCCATTCATTTCAATGGAAATTGCTCAGTGGCGCAGCACGCCGACATGGGGGCCAAGCTTCCGGATCCTCACGGACATGCGCTGTGTGATTTTTGCTCACACATGCGTAGTGTGGGACTCATAAACGCGCTGGTATCCGAGGTGTCCATGACAACGGCTCGGGCTCGTGGAACTCCTACCTGGGGTGCGTGTTCATGATCACGTTTCACCGGAAATGGAAGTCTGACCACAGCAGACTGCACCCTGATGTGCGTATGAGCGGAACGGAAAAACAAAACAAAATAAACAAAAAAAAAAACATAGCCGCCGGTAAAGGTTTAATCATGGTTTGAGATACCATTTTAAAACACAAATGCAATATCAGATATTTAAAACAACTTTAACAGGGAAGTAATACTATGGATTTCAACTCAAAAATGTCGGCAAAATAGTTGACTTGCTGTTGTGTAAAGTGACATTGCTCAGGGGTGCGCTTCCTGAAATCACAGATGCTAACTTCCATAGTTGGATCTATTGACTGTCAATGGACGAATTACTTAATTTCTGCAACTACGCTTTTGGGAAACGCGCCCCAGGCTCGTGTCCTCTTTAGTTCAATGATGAATAACCACATCAATGGAGTCAGATGATTCTTGCGCGTCTGCGTGCGAATTCCATGCTCTTTTCTGGATTCAAGACAACAACACAACGCATTGCACGTGCCTTATAAACCGATATGTATAAACCGATAAGTCAGGAGACTTAAACTTCTGCCAATTCTGGCAAGCTAATTTACTTTTAGCTTTCGTAACTTATCACCATTCCGTGGAGTATCGTAAAATGTGGGTCTACGCCAAAATGTTACGCACGTTGTACTGCGTTATTTTTAACTTTGTTTTAAAGCTCCTTTTTCTGTTTTTCCCCAGATATCTGAGCCTCTTGCACTGAACAGTTCATCCATGAATTTCTGCATGTCAGCGAACCAGAGGCCGTGCCTTTCTATCCACCCCCCCTATTCCCTTTCCAATAAAGTCTGACCTGATTATAATTTGAATCTCATTACATTTCTAAGTGCAAGTTAACATCGATTGTAGTTGTGGTACACAATTTTATGATAGTAATGCGTAATTTCGGCAAGCCTTTTCAGGCCTTTTTTGCCTGTGTCCCAACTTTTGTGAGACCTGTTGCAGCCAGAAAATTTGAAAGAAGCTCATTTTGTGGATAATAATGTAAAATGTCTCAGTTTAAACATGTGAAATGTTACCTATGTTCTATTGTGAGTAACATTGGCTTATATGATCTGAAAGTCATTGCATTTTGATTTTATTCACAATTTACACTTCGTCCCAACTATTTCGGAATTGGGGTCTAACATCAACTCGATTTTCGTCTCATGCTCAACTGTTGCAGTTTTTAGGACTCGTAGCTATTATCTTCGTTCAGATGAAAATCAGCCACACCGTCGAATCTACCTGCATCACTCCCGTTGATCTCAGATCCTGCTCACGAACATTAGATGTTCGGATTTCATATACTCACGTTTCCACCTACCAAAAACTTTGATCTAATAAAGGCTGTACCGCAAATAATGAGTATGTATGTTCAGTGCTTGTTCGTATCATACACAAAAAAGTGATAATTTTGGATCTCATCTGTCAAATTGCTGAGAAGTTTTGTCTTCAAGTATGAAGGTCTGTAACTAATGTAAGAATAAAGAATGGTTAGATAATGGTAAGAGGAGAAAGACCACCCCTCCTGTTATCAGCATTCAGTTCAAAAGCCAGCATCTCTGATGGTATGGGGATGCATTGGTGCATAACATGTGGGACACTTGCACGTTTTAACAAGACTAGGTGCAACCTAGTATACTGCAGGGTCGTAAAGTGCTGTATGAGAATGTGGGCCCAAGAAAATGGTGCTAAATGGGGCAAAGCTCATGCAATTATATGAAGAGCAAGTTTAGTAATGAGCTGGAGCTGATAAAGCATTTACGGAGTGGGTGGGGAGAGTGGGAGAGTGTGAGTGAGGGAGTGGGAGGTTGGGGGGGGGTTCTTGAGTAAGGAAAACACATCGAAAGCAAGTTATTCATTTGAATAAACAAGGCGCTAGAGTAGGAAGGAATAGGAAGGACAGGGTACCAAATTGCAATCTATTCGTTCGTGCTTGTCAATCGACTTATTATGAGTTTCAAGATGGAGGTGACTGGAAACTACATCGAGGTACTGTTTGCATAAATAGAATTTTTTAATAAACTACCAGTGCATTTTTAAAGTTCTTAGTGCCTTGTTCTAAATTTCAGGGCCCTCGGAATTCTACCGATGAAGTGTGGAGCTACTTTGAGCCTTGTTAATGATGAAAAAAAATAGATTTCTTTGCATGGCAACGCGATGCCCGATTCACAACCATTGTAAGCCTGTTGGGAGCTTCGGCTAAAAATCCATTTATTTTGAAAAGTTGTGTTGTGTTTTGGCCTTTGGCCAGGACTGTATTATTTATGGTTTTAACAGTTTCATGTTCAAGAGTTTCATAGTTCATAGTTCATGTTCATGTTCATGTCATAGTTTTAACAGTTTCTTGTTTCAGGATTTCACATTCCATGTCCATGTTTTTACCTTTCCATGTTTTTGTTTTCGCCAGGTCTGCCATGCCACTCCACCAGGGCCAGCTTCACTGCCAGCAGCTCCCGGTTCCCGACGTCGTAGTTGGACTCCGCAGGCGTCAGCCGGTGGGAGAAGAACGCGCATGGGTGTACCTTCTGATCATTGCTGGATCTTTGCAATAGGACCGCACCAACCCCGACATTGGAGGCATCCACCTCCACAATGAACTGCTTGGCGGGGTCGGGGGTGGTGAGGATGGGCGCGGTGGTGAAGCGCCTCTTCAGCTCACAGAAGGTCACCTCAGCTTGCGGAGTCCAACGGAACGGCACCTTGATGGAGGTAAGGGCCGTTAGGGGAGCTGCCACGGTACTATAATTCCTGATGAAAGGCCGAGAAATGCGAGTTCAGCACCACCACTACCTCCTTCCTGGGGCACGTCATCTCCCCAAACCACCTGGGAATGGACGAGGAGAAGGTCAAGGCTGTGGTGGACTGGCCCGCACCCAAGGACCGCAAGGCCCTACAGAGCTTCCTGGGCTTCGCCAATTTCTATCGGCGTTTCGTCAGGAATTATAGTACCGTGGCAGCTCCCCTAACGGCCCTTACCTCCATCAAGGTGCCGTTCCGTTGGACTCCGCAAGCTGAGGTGACCTTCTGTGAGCTGAAGAGGCGCTTCACCACCGCGCCCATCCTCACCACCCCCGACCCCGCCAAGCAGTTCATTGTGGAGGTGGATGCCTCCAATGTCGGGGTTGGTGCGGTCCTATCGCAAAGATCCAGCAATGATCAGAAGGTACACCCATGCGCGTTCTTCTCCCACCGGCTGACGCCTGCGGAGTCCAACTACGACGTCGGGAACCGGGAGCTGCTGGCAGTGAAGCTGGCCCTGGTGGAGTGGCATGGCAGACCTGGCGAAAACAAAAACATGGAAAGGTAAAAACATGGACATGGAATGTGAAATCCTGAAACAAGAAACTGTTAAAACTATGACATGAACATGAACATGAACTATGAACTATGAAACTATGAAACTCTTGAACATGAAACTGTTAAAACCATAAATAATACAGTCCTGGCCAAAGGCCAAAACACAACAAGTTGCGTGCGTACGGAGGTGGGGTATTCGACAAAAGTTAGCACTCATTATCATGTTTCAATACACCCCAAGTCAATTTCACACCGGAATTCTCCTTTAATAAACATGTTTGAATGAAGGAGCTGCCATGAGTTTACATAAAGCGTTATTTGATATTGGTGATGAATGAATATGGTTAACTATGTGACAAAAAAATGAAATGCAATTAATTTTCAATGAATTTATGACCTATTGAAAGCTCTCAAAGGCCTTATAGTTAACAGCAAGATCATGAGAATTGGCCAAGAAATAAGAAAGCTCATTCTATAATTTAATTTCATTTTGTTTGATTTGGCTGAAAAACTGATGTGATTTCCACTAGTCCTTCATCAGAGGATTTATGGTCAACAATTTTCCGCCAGAATTCCTCTCTGGCCTTATTAGCAGCTACAGTGTTGCTTTTTGCTGTTTTTTAGATATTAACATTCTTCATAACTGTCCATAATCATGACCCACTCCTCCTAGGAGATTTTCTTTATTTTATTTTTTTTAAGAATTCATCCAGAAACCACTTGCATTACATCCAATGAACAAGTGCATACATCAGCCAACATGAATGCACTAACATAAATGTCATTATAATTTCCCAAGTGTCCACCTGAGTATACGCATGCATAATCATGCAGTCTTTCAAGTGTCCAACCAAAGAGTGTAAAACTTCTTATGGGTCTCCCATTAAACCGCTGGCGGCGCCCCCTGGTGGTGCAGGGGGAGATAACCCGGGATATCCCGAATCAGGAATAGCTTCCTCGGAGAAAGATGCAGAACGTAATCGGTCATTTTATGAATGGAATGGGGTCAATTGCCGCATGAAATGCTCTTTTGTTGAAAGCGCAAAACCGACATTAACCAAGAAAGATAACTACCAACATTGTGGTACCCATTACATCTGATTGTGAGTTCAGGGTTTGTTGACCCGGCTCACTCAAATATACAGCGCCCTCCATAATAATTGGCACTCCTGCTTAAAATTGTGTTCTTTAGCTTCTAATAAATTCAGTTTTTTTCTAAATAATATAGGACCACAATGGGAAATCCAACCTTTAATTCAAGTGTATTTATTCAGTGGGAAAAAAAAATCCCACATTAAGAAATAATTCTTTGACGTCAAATCATGTGTGCCACAATTATTAGCACCCCCGATATGAATACTTTGTACAACCCCCTTTTGCCAACAAAACAGCACCCAATCTTCTCCTATAATGTTTCACAAGATGGGAGAATACAGAAAGAGGGATCTTCGACCATTCCTCTTTGCACAATCTCTCTAAATCATCCAGCGACCTGGGTCCTCTCCTCTGCACTCTCCTCTTCAGCTCACTACACAGATTTTCGATGGGGTTGAGGTCTGGGAACTGAGATGGCCGTGGGAGAAGCTTGATTCTGTGTCTGGTGAACCATTTCTGTGTAGATTTGGCCACATGTTTAGGGTCATTATCTTGCTGGAAGACCCAGTGACGACCCGTCTTCAGCTTTCGGGCAGAGGCCACCAGATTTTGATTTAAAATGTCCTGGTATTTCAAGGCGTTCATGATGCCATGCACCTTAACAAGGTTCCCAGGGCCTCTGGAAGAGAAACAGGCCCACAGCATCACGATCCTCCCCCATACTTCACAGTACCATACTGCATATTCATCTTTGTGTGTACCGCCATACCCACTTAGAGTGTTTGTTGCCAAAGCACACGGTCCCAGTTGAAGTCCCAGTTCCGCTTAGCGAACTCCAGACGTTTGCGTTTATTATTGTGAGTGAGAAAAGGTTTTTTCTGTGCATGCCTCCCAAACAGCTTGTTGGCATGTAGATGGCGCCTGATGGTTGTTTTGGAGACTTTGAGACCCCAAGATGCTACCATTGGTTGCAATTCTTCAACAGTGAGCTTAGGAGAACTTTTTATTTCTCTTACCATCCGCCTCACTGTGAGTGGTGGCAAAATAACCTTGTGTCCTCGTCCAGGCTTGTTTACCACTGTTCCAGTTGTTTTAAACTTCTTAATGATTCCTCTGACAGTAGATGTGGGCAAGTGCAGGCGAGTGGCTATTTTCTTGTAGCCATTGCCTGACTTGTGAAGGTCGACACACATCTGCCTTACTTGAATGGTGTGTTCCTTTGTCTTTCCCATGTTGAAGAGTGGATCAGAGAAATGGCCTCTGTGTCACGTCATATCTATACTCCGGGGAAACAGGATGTGATGAATCACTAATAAAATATTCCTAGATACTTTGATCAACTTTGTAAACTGCTGTAGAAATGATAGAAATACTTCAATTATATTTATTTCCTAGGAATTGTTAATGATGCCAATAATTGTGGAACAGGTGATTTTATGAAAAATAATTATTTCTTAGTCAAAGATTTTTTTTTCCCCTTAAAATTCACTTGAGTTGAAGGTTACATTTTTCCACAATTTTCAGTAAGAGAGTATGCTTCTGCAATAAAAATTGAATTTATTTTAAGGCTTTTAAAACATCTCAACCAGGGGTGCCAATAATTATTGAGGGCGCTGTAGCCTGTCTATGATGAACTTGCTTCGTGGTATACCCCCCAGGTACCCAAGAGTGGGATCAAATTCCAATGGCTAAACTCAAGAAATTTGTCTCAATGCTTAGACGCCTCCACTCTGTGGTAAAAAGAAGAGGGGATGCTACACCATTGTTAAACAGGCCCCTGTCCCAACTTTTTTGAGACCTTTAGCAGCCGTCAAATTTGAAATGAGCTAATTTTGTGGATGAAATTGTAAAATTTCTCACACTCAACATTTGATATGTTATTTCTGTTCTATTGTGAACAAAATACTGGCTGGTGTGATTTGAAAGTCATTGCGTTTTGATTTGATTCTCAGTTTACGCTTTGTCCAAACTATTTCGGCATTGGGGTTGTATATAATTTGTAAGTTTATTTGTGTAAATGAGATTTTCTTTAAAACAGTATTATCTCTGTGTCACTGGTTTGGATCCAGCATCGAGACCAAAAGGTTCTAACCTGCCAAAGCCTCGGAAATGTGCTCTAGGTGTTGTGATTCTGCTTTATGCTGTCATGTTGAAGTTCTGTGCCTGGCTTAGCCATGTATGCTTTCAGTGTTTTGTGACCACTGCCTGCCCTTTGACCATTCTTAGGATCATGTATTGTGTTTTTGGTAATTTATATTTCATGTTTTATGATTTTTTCATGCCTCAGTTTCATGCCATGTTTTCATTTCCATGCATTGCACTTCGTCTACCCTGTCTTGTCTTGTGTAGGTCTTTGCCCACGGTCCCTAGTCTTGCATGCCACTCATTCGGGTGATTTATTGGTTTCTGGGTTTTCAATCTTCCTTCATTATCTCCTGTGCTTCCTTCCTCTCTCTTTTACTATCTACTAACCATGCTAACAGTTTGTTGTTTTCGATAATTACTAACCCTCATTTACATTGTATATTTGGTAACACTTTATTTTAAGGGGTCTCTGTTCCTGTGTATCTACCTAATTAATTACAGTGTAATTACCTATGTAACTATATGTAATAACATGTACTTACATTGTAAATACATAGTGTATTTTGGTGTACTTAAAGGTCCTTGTTACACTTGTAATAAGAAATGCTTGTTACAATACCTTGTCAAAGTGGCCTCTCTCTTTGGGGAAGGGGAACACCTGCAAGAAAAATGGGTGAAACCACAGCCCATGTTGCCTTTTTCTATCAATCTTCCTCCTGCCTCTTGAGTCTTGGAACATGTATGCTGTTACACAACTTAGTAAATGTAACAGTTGTGTTAATACACCTTTGTTACTCCTTGATACAGTGGAATGAGCACATTAAAATAAAGTGTACCTGCTGGGATACCACAGCTCTTACACATTAACTGCCATAACCAGTGTCTTCGATAGTGTACCACGTGTGCTGTTACACAACATAGTCTATGTAACAGTTGTGTTAGTACAGAATTGTTACTCTTTGATACAGTGGAATAAGCACATTAAAATAAAGTGTACCTGAGATACCTCAACTCTTATAAATGAACTGTGATAACCAGTAACAGGGAGCCACACACAACACATTGAGCGTTTCTGGAAGACAGCAAAATGTGAGATTTGGCGAGCTAGGGGAAATCGAAGTGAAAAAATGTTAAAGACCCATTTAAAGTTCATTGAATGGACTTACTGGCTTGGTAAGAGGCACAGAAATGGTGTCTTTGGGCGGATTGTCCATGACATCAAAAGATATTACAAGGTGTGATTGGCTATAGGCTACAGGTTATAGACTACAGTATGAGGGATATGGCATTTTATGTTCATTATAGTTTTTATTTCTCTGCTGTAAACATTTAGGTGGCGGCCGACACCATAGCAAGCATGATAAAGGGGGACACGTTGGGTCAGTTCACAGAGAAAAAGTCCTAAAAAAGAAAAGGCAATACCACAGTTACATCAATTAAAATTTTACTCAATTCTATGTAATGTTTAAATGTACTCAAATAGGTTACAGGTACAAAGTACTCTTACACACCTACACTGAGATCACTTATAACATAGCTTATAGTCACATAACACTGGAGTTACGATTTCACCATTTGTAATGAAATACACTATTTGTAATAAAAATATAAATCATTATGTTGTCAACTTGTTGTGATTGTAACTCTGTTTAGGTTGATCACATTCAAAAGGGTGGAATCAAATAAGATTAACACAATGAAATTACTTTTTGATGCAAAAATACTTGAGTACCAAGGTCAACACCAGATTACAGTTTCTATCCCAGCAGGTACACTTTAATGTGCTCATTCCACTGTAGCAAGGAGTAACAAAGGTGTATTTACACAACTGTTACAAATACTAAGTTGTACTAACAGCACAAGTGGTACAAGACTGAAGACACTGGTGATCACAGTTCATTTATAAGAGTTGAGGTATCTCAGGTACACTTTATTTTAATGTGCTTATTCCACTGTATCAAAGAGTAACAAGTGTGTACTAACACGACTGTTACATAGACTATGTTGTGTAACAGCACACGTGGTACACTATCGAAGACACTGGTTATGGCAGTTAATGTGTAAGAGCTGTGGTATCCCAGCAGGTACACTTTATTTTAATGTGCTCATTCCACTGTATCAAGGAGTAACAAAGGTGTATTAACACAACTGTTACATATACTAAGTTGTGTAACAGCATACATGTTCCAAGACTCAAGAGGCAGGAGGAAGATTGATGGAAAAAGGCAACATGGGTTGTGGTTTCACCCATTTTTCTTGCAGGTGTACCCCTTCCCCAAAGAGAGAGGCCACTTTGACAAGGTATTGTAACAAGCATTTCTTATTACAAGTGTAACAAGGACCTTTAAGTACACCAAAATACACTATGTATTTACAATGTAAGTACATGTTATTACATATAGTTACATAGGTCATTACACTGTAATTAATTAGGTAGATACACAGGAACAGAGACCCCTTAAAATAAAGTGTTACCGTATATTTTTACTAACTTACTAACATGCACTCGGGATTGTATAGCTGCACATACTAATTGACTAACGATCTCTCAGCAGTCGCTCAATTCTAATCTCCGCCTCCTTGCCTATCCCTAATTATCTCTGCTGCAGTTTTCCACTTATATCTCATGCTTTCCTTTTCTTTAAACTATGCACTTTTAGTACTCCTTAACCGGAGCTGTTGTTTGTTCATAGGATTTTCTTGTGATCCCTGTCTGCGTTTTGGCATTTGCTTAATTCATGCAATTAGATTATTCCTCATGTGTCACTCCTGATTATTGTTTCATTGATTGCACCTGTTCTCCCTGGTCATGTGTTTCACCCGGATGTGTATTTAAGATGTCTGTTCAAGCACTTCCAGTTGTCAGATCGTTCTCCCTAGTTTTCTTGTGCTACATTTCTTGCCTCGATTTCTCAGTGTTTATCTTTCTGACTGGATTGCCCGATTTTTGATTTTTGCCTTTGTGTTTTTGGATTACTGTTGCATCTGTGTGTTTTGACCATTTTTCTGCCCGACTACGAGATCTGTTTGCTGCCCTGGTAACGATTCGTATTACGTCCTGTGGATTCTGGCTTGTCTCTCTGATAGTACTATTCCTGTGTACCAGACCCATTTCTGTCCGACTACGATTACTGTGATTGCTGCCCTGGTTTTTGATACTATATTTGCCCAACTGGATTTCGACTTTTGGATTGTGGACTTTGTACTGTTTTTGGGGTCACCCCCCCCCCTTACCAATAAAACTAGCTCTACAGCATTTCCTGGTTCTCGCATCTGGTTCCTGATCGCAATACAACACTACGAAAGACTATATAACAGAATGAAACGTGTCACCACCCTTGTATGAAAGTCCTCTTTGTGTCCATTCAAGAACTTGCATATCAGAAGTGATGTCACATTAATTGGTTTGTCTCGTGGATGCTCCTGTCCCCGGCTGTGCATTGTTTTATTGCTACTTCCTCCTGTACTTGTGATGTATTTAACCCTTTCCACCCTGGACATGCCATCGATGGTATTATTGCCCTCACCTCACTTGAAAGCAGATTACTTCTCCAAACCTGTTAACATTTTCACTTCCTGATTAGCAACTAAGTGTTCATTCACTCATTTGCGAGGATCATTCATTAAAATTACCGTCCCTTTCTCCTTATCTTGCATTATTGTTTATTGCAACATTATCACGCATTTCTCTATCCACGTTAATGGTGACATAAAAGGTCCTTGTCTTTCGACGGTTCTGAATTCAAGTAGCTTTTTTTTTTTTTTTTTAAAACGTCCCACTAACTACTATAATTAAACCTAACTATTGCATTGTCTCCCTAAGCATTTGATTCTTGGTGTGGATCATAACATCCCATAATAGGAACACATGAGAATGCTCAGACTTACAACATTTTGAAAGAGGGTCATTGAAAATCATACAGATTTGTGCTTCATGACCCAGGAGAAGTGTTTGGAAAATTTAGTGAATGTGTGCAAAATGCTTTATGCTATCATGTTATTACATCACATTAAACATTTAAGTAAAAGTCAATTCACCAAATTGAAGTTTATACATAATTTTATATTGCATACTTTTATTATTAATGTCATGCAGTTTATTAGCCATATTCTTTCTCGGTCATTTATTGGAAATATTTTTAGCAATTATTAATTCCATACATCTTAAACATAACTGCAAAATCTCTCTTGTCCACAGAGCGGAGAATTTTCAATGTGATTCGACGATATAAATCCATGAATCACAGAACAATTAAGATTGTGAAATATAGTGCTTCATAAACTTATAAGTGCACGTGGCCCTGATCTCAGAGCCAGCTGAGGTAAACCTGTAAACTCAATCACAAGAGCTTTTATTCTGTATATAAAGTGTGTTGATCGAAATAAGGACACGGGCTGGAACAGTATTTTTTTGTTTGTTTTTGGAATCCTCCGTTTTTTTCACTCCCAGATCCGACAAATGTGCAGGTTTACAAACTCTGCACCCACATACAGCATCTGTCATCTCATCTCTAAAAAGGGTTAAATATACTTTTCCTTTATCTGTCATAAGGTAACAGGCTTGTGTACGGAGTAAAGAGCATTCTGTCGTAAAAAATATTTAATGACAGGCTGGACCGGGGGGGGGGGGGGTCAGAAGGGAGGGAGAGAAGAGGGACAGAGAGAGAGAGAGAGAGAGGGAGGGCGAGCGAAGGAGAGAGAGAGAAACTCCCCATTTGCTGACAGTGCTCGTGCACGTGAGGGCTGATTAACACTGGCTCTGATTTATGTTTAACCAGGCGGGGCTGTATGAATAAAGCAGCCAGCTTTGGTCCCCGTACTGTCAGCCTCAGACTTCAGTCCACACGGCACAGACCTCTCGTACAGTCCTCCTCACTCACTCTCTCTCACTCTCACCCTCTCGACGTCTCTCCTCTGAAAAGCAGCTGGCAGGCAGATAGAGAGTACTAGGGACAGTCAGAGAGTTGGCGGAGAGTGTAATTTTACTGCTTTTTGTTGTTGATTTTTGGGGAGCCCCCCTCCCTCTCAAAGAGAGGTACAGCTGTCATCTCTGGGCCCTTGACCTAGCGGCCTCTTCTCCTTTTGAGTTCTGAAGCAGAGGGCACTTGAGCGGTAGGAGAGCGTGATTTTTGGGCTCCCACCTCCTTCCCACCGAGGTCATGACGGAGAGCATGGAATTCGAGAAGCCGGAGAAGCGGTACTGCATTCGCCTGAAGCACGCGCTCCTGATCTGCGGCGTTGTCGCGGTGACGGCTGTCGCCGTGGGGCTCGGCGTGGGCCTCTCCCGCCCCTCCTCGTCCTCCTCCTGCGACGAGGAGGCGACCCCGAAACCCACCGCACCCCCCACTCCGCCCTCGACTCAGCAGCCATCAGACCGCGGCCCCTGCCTTCTCTCAGAGGAAACCGGCGGGGGCTGGACCAATTTTCGCCTGCCGAATTACGTCCGTCCAATCCACTACGACCTCCACCTGGAGCCCGATCTGAACACGGACACGTACACGGGGAGGGTCGACATCCACCTGAGGGTGACGCAGCCCACCCAACACCTGTGGCTGCACATCCGGGAGACGTTCGTCAGCTCCCCGCCGACGCTGAGGCGAAAGAAGGGTGCAGACAGTTCAGACATCCCCCTAAACAGATGCTTTGAGTACAGGCTCCACCAGTATGTGGTGGTGGAGGCCGCCGGTGAGATCGCACCGACCGCCGCAGACGAGGTGTACATCCTGACCCTGGACTTCCAGGGGTCGCTCATCGGATCCCTGGTTGGGTTTTACAGGACCACCTATATGGAGGCTGGAAAACTGCGGTAAGTGCGCCCCCCTGACCCCAAAAACACAGAATAATCACACCGCCATATTTCACTCGAGTCTGTCCGTCTTCACCCCTTTCGCAGCACGAGGTCACAGATTAACGCACAGACGACTAAGCTGTCCGACGCTGACGTGACGTTCGCCGCCGGTGATCAAACGCGCCAGAGAACACTACATTTTCTAAAAAATAAACGTAAAAAATGTTTAAACAATGACAATGTCACAGCTTCTCTTCTTTAAAGGCGGCACAAACGTGTCTTTAAATGAATGACTAGATAACAGCTCACGCCACCACAGAGACGGAGAAAAAATGATGAATGTACAAAACTGAATTTAAATTCAAAGTCATTCACGGTGGAGGGGTAACTGTTGCTGCGAGACGAACAATAAAACTGCATTTACATTATGTCACACTCACTTGGCATTGGCTCTTGGCCTCCATTACAGTGTAAAAAGCAAACAAGCAGGAAGAATTTTAAATGTGAGAGTCATAGCAGTTTCTCTGCTTGCTTGGGCCAGTGGAAAGCAGGGGTGCTATAATCAGAGTTTAGTGTGCACAGCACAGGGGCACATTAGGGTTAGCAGGTGAGGTCAGGAACGTCCGTCAAAATACTCTCCCTGTGTACAATTTCCAAATAATTATGATCCTCTTGCTGAGTACTTGAAATGAAACTTAAGCTCTGCCCAGACAGTTACGGTCACAGGTTCGCAGTGGTGTCCCTTTTTTTTTCTTTTGCTCTTAAATGCAGGTCTGCTTGAGCCTGTGTGCAATAACGGACAGAGGAGTACAGAAGTAGTAATTAAGTTAGATTCTGTGTGCAAACCATGGCTGTGGAGATAGTCCAATCACAGTTGCTCACGTATTGCCATATTTGTGAGTTTTGAACCAATCACATGCATGCTCATTCATGCAGCCCCTCTGCAGGCAGGGTCAAAGGTCAGGGATGGGCCAGCAGTCCAGTGCTACCCAAAAGTTCCAAGCTCCACAGGAGCTTTCCCACAATGCACTGCAATGTGTGTGCTGTCCAACCATATGCCCACACGTGCGTGGACACACACACACACACACACACACACACGCTCATGCCTACACACACATACATACGCACATCCAAACACAAACTACACTTTTGTATTTCAGCATCTCTCAAGTAAATAATGCTCTGGCGCACTTTCATACGTAGACACACGCTGTTTTGTCATAGGCACACCTGCTCGCGCCTGCACTCAAACACACACTCTCAGCGGCACTTAAACACCCCCCAGCACTGGAACAAATCTCAAATACTTGCTCCAGATCGCACTTCTTGCTCCAAAATAGCACGGCATTGACCTCAAGCAGCTCTAAAGTAATCACATGACCTGTGACTGGGGGTGGAGTGGATGCATCTGCGAAAGTATTCCGCAACTTCCTCTGGGGACCTGAAAAGAGCTCTTCATTCTGCTTTTTAGTGTATTACAACCATTATTAGCTCGCGGGAGGATGGCTCCTTTCCATGGCAGTTCCCGTAAACCCGACATCGGGAGACCAATGCAGACGGTGTCGATTAAAACCGGCAGCTAGATTTTAAACCCAGAATTTCCCAGAATGGTTGTGGCAATGAGTCAAACCACGTTAAACGAGAACTTCTATCTCATCTCTCGAATGTCATGAACCAATCCCCTGCCTTGGCAGCTGCCCCGCGTGCATCCGAGCACACGGGAAACTCACTACGGCATCTTGGGCCCAAACACTTTCCCTGACTTCGTAGTAATTTTCCAGGAATTTGTTCAGAATGAGCACGGATTTGGCACCGGCTGTGATCGGAATGCAACTTTGCCTTTAACTTTGGTCGAACACAACAGCGTGGGGTGCGTGGCTGTCCAGGGCACATCTGATTCCGTACATGACCGTCTGCAGGCAACACGAGCCCAGAAAAAATAAAAAAACACGACGTTCAATGAATTGCGATGAACAGCGTGATATGTTCCGCAGTGCTGAATCTACTTAGTTGGTTCGGCCTCACTGCCAGTCGTGTATTACAACATGCTTTTAATTGTCTTGACTTTCAATGACAAATATTTCTTAGAGGAGGTAGACTAAATACCGGTTTCACTCGATGCTGATTTTGTTCTTCATTGCAAGGATGAAAGCTAAAAATAAACTGAAAGAGATCATAGCATTGGTATTTCTCCAAGTGTCTATGTGCTGTAACCAAAAGTGCGAGCATGGTCTTTAGCCCTGTTCACTAGACCTGTTCCTGGAGATCTACTATCCTATAGGTTTTTCCCGCTCCAACACTTACAATGCCTGCCTCTTTCAGCAGCCTGAGATCCCGTTGAGTAGCTAATGCATCGAATAAGGGTTACAAAAGCAAGGTTGGAATTAAAACCCACAGGGTGGTAGATCGCCCAGCTTGGAACTTGGCAATCGCTGGTCTAAAAGCTGTTGGATACATTATATGAATTTGACTGACGTTCATCCTCAGTGACTAAAAGAACTTTTTTATTTTTGCGCAAACATCCATTTTATACCCCTTAAGCTAGATTGAAGGAAGTTAGTTGTAGTGATGTTATACATTATATTAGGGCCCGATCCATTATACAACAAAATTCCCAAGTGAATGTAGTAACATGATCTGTTATATTTCCAGAAAAATTGCCGCCACTGACCACGAGCCAACAGATGCCCGGAAATCTTTCCCTTGTTTCGATGAGCCAAACATGAAGGCCACCTATAAAATCTCAATTACGCATGACAATGCGTACAGTGCATTGTCAAATATGCCTGTTGAGGTAAGGTATTTAAATAATAACATGCGTATGGGTGAATACTGAATTGCGAGTGCCACAAGGGTCAATTTTTGGCCCTCAATTAAACTAGCATTTATCAAAATGGAGTTTCAGGGTCACCAGTGGCTCCACAAGAAGATTCATATTCCATAAATGATCTACCAAATTTGCAGTATAAGTTCCCCATTTAAGTAATTTTAATAATACAACACTGTAACTTGAATCCTCTCTTTTTTATTTTTGTTGTGGTGTATACTCACAATGAATAAGGAATATTTAAAGATACATTTTCTCTGCGATGGAAAAACATTTAGCAACATCTTAATGTTACTTCCCAGGGTCTGCATTTAAGATTTTTTTTTCTGTGTCACACATTAATTCATTAGATATTCTCAAATGTGAAAAAAGGGATGCTGAAATATGGCCCAGGAAAAGATAACCCGAATAAAGATTTGAAAAAGACTGAACCTTGAATGTTTAACATTTCCAGCCAATGCTCAAGCCAATGCTCACTAATTTCTTAGTGCTACAGAAAGGCTTTTTTAGATAGTTGTGTACTATCTGTGTTGCTCCCATCCGAGCCTTTTACTTGCTGCAATGTAATGGGGTCTAAACCCAAACTCCCCCTCTATTCCCACAGGAAACGGTGGTACAGCCAGGTAATAAGAACAGAACCTCGTTCGAGCTGTCGGTCCCAATGAGCACCTACCTAGTGTGCTTTGCAGTGCACCAGTTTACGTATGTGGAACGGCACTCGTCCCGAGGAATACCTGTAAGCTGTTATTTCTTTCATTTCTGATAAAAGAATTGCAGAGTGTGCGTATATATTTGCTGCAGGGCAAATACTTCCTGTTTCAGTTAGGAGCTTCATGTCTGCTGACGCTTTCAAATCAGAATTTAGCGTGTCAAGCTAGCGCGAAGTTTAGCATGTTTATCGCGCTCGAGGACTCTGCTCTTTTCAGGCGATTAGACTCCAGCCGGCAACCTTCTAATGAACAAATTAAGGAAACTGCCGGAGATGATGACTAATCAATTTCCAGGACAATTTGTTCAGCATGGAAATGCCCTGGCTATTATGAAAACTTTTTTACACAAAATTCTATGAACAACTATAATAATAATAATAATAATAAGGGAAGCAGGAATAAGGTGGCAGTGGAAGAGAATGGATTTAGATAACTGGCATCATACAAACATGGTAACTTGTTTTCGATTAAAGCTATGTGGGCTGCTTTATTCAAAATTTAAAAAAAAAAGTGAAACTAATGTTGAGTTTTTTTTTTACATCTAAACTTTATTTTAAACTATTTAAAAATGAACTAGTAGGGCAGTCAATAGAGCGCATACCTCTGCCACGCCCATGTCTGTATCATTGGTTCTGAATCCACAAAATATTATCCACATCAGCAATGACTATAATCAATTCTACATTTGAGTAGATGCTATTTAACGCTGAAATTTTATGAAAATTCGTTCATTACACACGGGACAATCATTTTATTTTAGTACATTTGAACTTCTTCTGGGTCTAGAATCCACCTACCATCTTACAGGGCTCGAAATTGCGACCATTATGCGACCAAAATTAACACTGTGTGACCTTTGAATTAAAATAGTCGCAACTGTGCGACCGCTTTTCCTCCCAATTAAACGCTGCATTTCCTGTATATTTGGTAGTGAATAGGCATGCAAACCGCTGCTGCACCTTGAGTAGACATCGGCACAAGGGCCGCGGGCAAATTTTTTTTTCGTGGGAGAAGTCTGGGAACATCATAAATATTCATGAGGAGCCATCATCTGATTGGTTGGCTGGGGCTATGGTTAGGGTTAGTCTACCATAGTCTGGGGCCGTTTAGTGGCTGTTTTGGTAAGCAACCAGAACCAGGGCCAGAGAGATCTGGAATTCGAAGGATGCGCCAAGCTAATAAAAATGCAGTGAAACGTTTTAATTTAAAGAATATAATTTTGTACGTCCATGTTTAAATGAATAAAATGTTTCAAAACCGGAGACGGAAATCGATGGTGCGCCAGAATTTAAAGTTTTATTTTGGTGAACACTTTTACTTCGGTGAATTCCGGATCCACTCTCTACACCAGAAGCAGAATCCAGACAAAATTCAGAGTGAATTGAAACCAGGGGTGCATCTCAAAGCTTAAGCTGCATTCTTCGAAGTCTGCAATTTTAGGGGTCATCACTCACTTCCAATCGCCAAACAAACATTAAGGGTTAGGGATAAGGTTAAATTTAAGATAAGGCTTCGGTTTGGGGCTTGGTTTATCGGTAGGGGCTGGAGTTAAGGTTAGGGTCAGGGAAACCAGAGACGACTTGGTAACGCGAGGCTAGTCCAGTGTTTCAGCTTCAGTTGAGGCAAGTTGTCGCTGGTTTCCCTAAACCTAAGCTGAACTCTAACCCCTAACCTTAAACCTAGCCCCGAACCGAGATCCTAAATTTATCCTTATCCCTAACCCTAAATGTTTGTTTGGCCGACAGAAGTAAGTGACGATCCCTAAAACTGCCTGGACTTAGGGATACACCCACTGGCTTTACTAGCTTACCATGAACACCAAGCAGGCGTCACCAAAGGAAGTCAACATCGTCACTGGCCAATCAGATGACGGCTCCTCATGCATATTTCTAAAATCCCAAGACTTCTCGTACGAAAAAAAAATATCGCGTGCCGGAGCAGTGTGCGTGTGTTCAGTCAGCCTCCTCTGTGCTTGTGGCGTGCATCGAGGAATGGAGCAGACAAAGGCTGCGTCCGAATAGTTAAAAAATAAAGGCCTATCGTCTAATTACTAACCACTTTCAACCTCTGTGTAAAACGTCATGAGGTAAAGGAAACGTGTAAAGGCATCTCTTTTACAGCTCAGAAGAGGAGCCGAGCCAATAAGAGAATCCGAATGTACTTACACTAGGCACAGTGATCGCCTGCCGGTCATGTTTGTTTGTTTTCGTGATTGGCCGGATGGACGGTCATCGCAGAATTGCGGGATAGCATTTCCTCCCTTCTTTTCGAAAAGGGTAGTTCAGTGTACCTTGTGCCAAAGGTGATAAATTAGGAAGCATTGTGGCACCTTTACATTGAAAGAATCCGAACACCCTTATCATCTCTATCACGTAAATACTTCCGGATTGTTTTCTAGGGCTGCGTCCGAATAGTTGAAAAAAAATTAGGGCCTATCCACTAACCCCGAACTACTTTTCTTTAACCTTTGTGGAAAATGTCATAGGGGAAAGGAAAGGTGTTTGAGGGAATTCCTCACGGCTTAGGAAGACAACCGCACTAATTAGAGAATGCACTTAGACTAGGCAACGTGATCATGAGTCCCCTGCCCATCAATACGCTTCTTTACGCGATTGGTCGGATGGGGGTTCAGCGCTTTAAATATTCCTGATGCGCAGAATTGTGGGATAGCTTTATCTCCTTTTACGAAAAGGATGGTTCTGTGTACCTAATGTTGAAGGTAGTAAATTAGGAGGCACCGGGGCACGTCTCCTTAACATTTGAAGAGTTTGAATCCACTTATCATGGCTGCCACGTAATTATTTTCGGATAATTTTTTTTAGGAGTCAGGAACTTTCCTAGGCAAAAAAGACTACTCGGACGCAGCCTAGGAGTTGGGAACTGTCCTAAGCAAAAAAGACAACTCGGACGCAGCCCCCGTGTGTTCCCTTGAGCTGACCGTGACCATTCTGACCAATCAAAGAGGAGCTTGACGTTCTAAACCTCAGTGCAGATTTTAGAATAGTGAATAATAGCAGTTAATCACACCATTTTGCAGTACTGAGAGTTACTAATTATACCTATAGGCCTACACCAGATTTAGACGGACAATTAAACGAAGAACTATTGAATATTTTTTCTGGTACCGTAAACGTAAAAAAAAAAAGAGTCGCTAACAACGGTGAGTCGGACGACTTGGAGGCGAAATGAATAGATAATATTTGCAAAGATTAGCCTCGAAATTTTCAGTGGCTGGAGTGTAAAGAAGATGAAATGCTCTGTGTTCGTTGTAAAGATTATGGCTTGGAACTCACCAGTAACAGCGCGTTAACTACTGAATCCTAACACTTTAAATGTGAAATTATCTCCAAACATGGGGAAAGCGCGAAACCCAGAAGATGCTGTGCTGTGTCAACTCAGCGTCAACGAGTAAGTTCGGTGTTCTGCCAATTTTTGCTACCAATCAAAATATGCCGCCTTGCGGTTCTGCGCTTGCGCAGACCTGCAATCTTCCTCTCGGTTTCTTCAGTCATCTGAAGTGACCTCTAAAAATCATAAAAACACTATTTTTTTCATCGCGTCTTTTGACTTGTAAGCAGTTACATCTTTGCATGTACGTGCTGGGTGCTGCTGAAATTGCAGAAATTAGAAGACAATGGCGTTCGGCATATATCTAAACAAACGTATCCAACTCATTATAATATCCGCTTATGTTATAATAAGCAAACAAATGACATGGTTACCTCTGTAGACTGATCCCTATTGCAATATTAAAGCGAAAACAAAGACTTTACAACTTTATGTCAGTTCTGCTTTTAACCCAAACACAGTTGAAGATTATCTGGATCAGTGTGGCAGGTCCTCCTCTAGACATAGGCCTATTTAATGCCTCACAGGCAGTGAGAAAATGGATGGAAGGGCAGAGAGCAATTTTTGGAAATTTTTGTTAATCAATGAACTCGAGACTGTCATATTGCTTAATGACTTTTGTTTGCTGGAAACAGTTGTATTGTAAATGTGGAGTGTTATGTTGTAGTTTTTTCAAACATGGAAAAAAAAAAAAAATATATATATATATATCTATTGGTGCTTCTTAGATTTTGGTGCGTGCGCTCCTAAATTTTGGCTCACACTCCTAACTTTTTGAACTTGGGAGCGCAGCGCCACCAATTAAAAAAGTCAATTTCAAGCCCTGATGCTACCAAATTTTGTGCCTGTCAGTTCATATCTTTTTGAGTTATCCTGCAATCAGACAGACAAACAGAACACGGGTAAAAACATAACCTTCTTGGCGGCGGTAATGATTATTTTCAAGGTTATTGGCAGAACAATACAATCGCTGCAGCTGTTTTTTTTTTTCCTGCCAAAGTCATGAGCCGTGGAATGTATATAAAACAGCTTATCAGGGAAAGATTCTGGACATACAAGCCAGTGCAACGTCTTGCTCCTGCTTGTATAAGGAGATGGCGACTCTGGGCCGGATTCCTGTACTATAAAGTTTTTTCCAGACTCTGTTTGACAAAAAAGTGATACTAAAAAAAAAGAAAAGAAAAAGAGAATAAGTTATTTTACAAAATTTGAGATTCCCTGGGACCTCTTAAACACCAAAAACTGAGACGTGACAAATTAAACATGCATGTGAGCTCCATCCTCTGAAGAATTATAAGTTTGAAATGGTGGTTTAAGGGCTTGAACCTCAATTGCGAAGGGCCACGTTTAATGATGTCATGACAGAGAGGATTGCTTGTTCACAGACCTGTGTTCACTGGTTGCCTACATCATTGATGTTTCCTTTTCAGCTGCGGATCTACGCACAGCCCTTGCAAATCGCCACCGCAGAATACGCAGCCAACGTCACCAAGATAATCTTCGACCACTTTGAAAGCTACTTCAAAATGCATTACTCCCTTCCGAAGCTCGGTAATAATCTTTCCTCTCTCTGCATGTCAGCCTCATGCTGGTTTTTCCATGAGGAAAAAGCCATCGAAATTTCAGTCTAATTTCAGGACTCTGGGGACACTGAAAGAGTGGACATGCCTGC
The DNA here is from genome assembly GCA_029721435.1 of Gymnothorax reevesii. Classification (NCBI taxonomy): domain Eukaryota; kingdom Metazoa; phylum Chordata; class Actinopteri; order Anguilliformes; family Muraenidae; genus Gymnothorax; species Gymnothorax reevesii. Next base: position 9,975,772 of record CM056574.1, read on the forward strand.
AGTGTAAGAAATGTTCACTTGCTGTTGTACTTGCAACATCAATTTATACCATTCCCCCCATAACCTACGTTTCAAATATTCTCAATTCAGTTTCAATGTAAGCATTCCCTGCTTGTCAAAATTATACTTGACATTACTAACCAATATTTCCTTTTCACTCTTGTGCACTGGTGCCATATAGCTTATTTATTTTATTTGTCATGCATTCCATCATTTCATGAGTGATAGATTTTCCCATTGATTCCCAAGCTTGACATCTCAGCCTGAAGGACGTGGGATTCTTGGCTTTTGCTTGTCACAACTGCGTCGCACTTGAGAGATTTTCCTTTGAAAGACTATGCATGTTATTTTCCACAAGACCTGCCTCAAAAAAAGGGGAAAAAAGTCCACTTAAAATGAGAGTCGAATACCAGAGTGGAAGATCGAGGCCTATTTAGCGGGCAGCTAGGGACCCGTTTTCATGGATACGAAGTACACATCATGTTCATTTTTTATTATTTCTTTTGCAGACAAGATCGCTATCCCAGACTTTGGGACCGGAGCCATGGAGAACTGGGGCCTGATTACCTACCGTGAAAACAACCTCCTGTACGACAAGGACGAGTCGTCATCTCACAACAAGCAGCGAGTGGCCAGCGTCATCTCCCACGAGCTGGTGCATCAGGTGAACCATTTTCCCACAATGCACTACAGTAATGCACAAGAGTCGGTTTTATCTTATTTCCGAAGGTTATTATAGGCGGACATCTCAGTTGGTGGTACATGATTCAAACGCTTCATCTTAGCTGGCAGATTAAGCTCTCTGAAGCTGACGTTTAAAACTGCGCCATGCTCGGTAACTTTAGAAGATTCTCCACGCTATTCCATTTTTGGATGGGCAGATTTGGAGATGTTTATCAACCAGCAGTTTTTGTTTTCTTTCTTTTGGTAACGGTGTTCTTTGCTGGTTGCAGCAGTCGCAGAGTCTCAGTTTTACATCAGATGGTGTGTGGACATTCCCCAAAAATGTTTACGTTTATGTTTATATGAACAGTTGCCATGAAAGATTAGACTTTCATGATGTAATGATGTTATAATGACCTTTTGTGTGACGATAGTAGAGAAATAGAAAACAAGGGAGAGGAAGAGTTGGCTAGAAAAATTCAGAGAGAAGCACAGAGACAGAAAGAGAGAGGGAGAGAGAGATTGAGAAAGGAGGATAGAGGACGTGGACTTGACCCAAAGGCCCTCTGAAGTTGCCTTTTTAAACCTGACACGTTGAAAGAGCGACTCGTCGGGAACGCTTCATCGTGCGGCTGTTTGTCATGTCAGTCGCCTCCAGCGTTATTAACCATGATGACATGAGTAACTGTCCCAGCCCACGACCCCCTGAGCTGTAAGGTCACGAGCGGAAAGGTCAAAGATGAGCGAAATACTCAAAGATTCGGGAGTTGCGCATTTCAGCCAAATCAAGTCATGCTCCTATCTCCTATTACATGTTTTTAATAAAAGATGGCATTATGTAATTTTTTTAAATACTGAAATAAAGATGGAGTGTTACATACACATGCTCATCACTTTTTTTTTTTTAAATGTATTATGTTTGCACATGATTACTGGCAACAGTTGCGTTTGCACATGTGCAGTTGACGGTCCCTAAGTAGGCGTGGGGCTACCTTTTAATATGAGAGAGAGAGCGGGGAGTTTAAACGGGATGATGGCAGGAGGTCGGGTTGTTCCGAAGCGCTGCTGCAGAATGGCTCCACGGCAAGTGGGGTTGACTTTCATTTGTTTGCCACCTGTACACCACGCCGGGAGACGCAACTGAGCCGTCTCGTCTCTCATTAGCCCACATCACTTTTTGGGACTGAGGTTATCACACCAGCCGCTTGGCTGTTTTTAGAAAAAAGGAAAGAATATATAAATAAAAGATTAATCAAACAAAACTGAACAAACCCCAAGACCAAGAGGGGAATTTCACTGCGCGGGCTGTTCGCTGCTGGCACAACGGGTCTCCTCAGAAGACATCCTTTCCCCGGGGAGAGAGGGTAAGCCTCGCCTCTCTGAGGGGGTTCATCAGGTGCCAGTGCATGTTTAGGTTATTTTTTTTTTCTCCCTCCGTGCATTCACTCGCACATACACACGCACATACACACACCGACATTTTTCTTTTGTTGCCACCCTGCGCTCTGTATTGAAGGACCTACGAGCTTGGAGAGCAACTGGCTCGTAAAAGGAGGGATAACTGTAACTTCTCAATGACCTGTGGGCCCCAAAGGTGGAGTTTTATACAAGAGGCGCAAATCAAACAAGTAAACGTGATGCGAGCAGCAGAAGCACTGATTCAGTACATCCATCCCTCCGCGCCGAGCGCGTCTGTCCACAGGGGGCGACTGAGGTGGGGAATATTCAGCTGCGTAAGAGGTCAGAGGTGAGCATGTGCCGTTTCTGTGTGGGCTAGTTTTTACTTTTATGTTTCAGTCAGTATTTCAATCCCGCAGCAGACTAAAGAGCTCAAACACTTTTATTTTTCTCTAAAATTTGAAGCTGCTATTGTAACTACAAAAGAACCAGCAGACAGTGCAGCCCGCGACCTGCCTGGGATGAGTTCGATGCCGCTGGTCTTCAAACTTTATCTGTTTTGCCTTAGCGCAGCTACAGTGCCGCCTTCATGCTCTCTTCAAACACAAAAAGAGAGTCATACCCCGCAGCCATCACAGTTTTGCGCCCAGTCCCTAAAACGCTTATGATGTTTGAGGTAATCGGGTCGGATTGCGATAAAGTGGCTAAAGGCTCAGCGCATTTATTTATTTCATGGAATGCCCAAGGTTGCAGGATAGTTCTCAGTGGTGTTCCAGTGGGTCATTTGCTTGGCAGGTGTTGCAGGGCCGGTGGAAGAGGCCCATTATGTGACCGCAAGTTTTTCTTCTAACCTAAACAGACAGAGTGAGAGAGAATGAAGGGGAAGGGAGAGATAGAAGGGGAACAGAAAGAGAGACTTGGGGCTGGGGAAAGGTAGAGAGAGATTTAGAGAAAGAGATTAAGAGAGATGTGGAGAGAGATTTCGAAAAAATGAGGGAAAGGTAGAGAAGGACAGTGAGTGAGAGAAGCAGATAGATTAAGAGGCGAAGACTGGAAGAAAAAGGGAGGGAGTGAGATAAAAGACTGTAGGATAGATAGAAAAGGAAGTAGACATTTACACGTTGCATTTATACCAAGGCCCTAGAGGTGGTTTTGCGCTCTAATTCGTACAGATAAACGTATGCTGAATATCAGCAGAGGCAGCCCCACAGACGCGACTTTTGTGCGGTGTAGTACAGAATAATATTACGGGCTCTATGGGCCTGCTCACTCCCCGTAGCTCGCGCAGGAATATGGTTTTCATTACACTGCGAGATTCTCTCGGCTTCGAAGTGTGAAGTGGTGGCCGTTGCCATCTGCGCTAACGGTTCTGTTAAACAGATGTTCATAAAGAAGCGCGGCGGCTTTGGCTGGCAGGGAAGCCCAACAGTTGATAGCCCGCGGTGTTAACGTCGATGTTTAAGAACCGCATGTAAAAAGGAACAACGTCGTGGGAAATGTTGCTTGTAAAAGATGATTGATGCTCCTCGCACGTCTCTTTCAGCGGTGTGAGTGTGGATAGTGAACGGCCCCTTGCTGAAGCTCCTCCACTGACCTAACCACAAAGCGGTACTCCCGCTGAGAAAGCATTACACCCAAGAACGAGTGTTTGTTTTACTTGAATGAGCCATTTGATCTTGGTTCAACCTTAAAAAAGGTTAAAGTGAAATTTAAGATGTGGAGTGGATCGATGGATGGGAGAGTGGATATCTTTCATAGATAGACCCACGACGAGTATCTCCTATTGTATATAAATAAAGGTATTGTGATATAATTACTTTAAAACACTCTTTAATTCCAAGTGTTACATCTGTTACAATTAACCACACCTGTGGAGTCAGTTGTAACATTTAATTTCCGCAGCTTTCGATGCAATTTCACTGGATCAGTAGGTCTTTGAAACAAACTTATTCATTTGTAGCAGAAATGTGCATGTTGCTTATATAAGCACATAATTAATCTCACTCAATTTTTCTTATTATTTAGTCAAAACCAAATTGTGTTAGGTTGTGCCCCACTCTCCTTGCCCACCCATTGTATAATCTTAAAGAATACTAAAAAAGTCAGCAAGGGAGTTTTGTGGAGTAGCGTGTGGCAGGAGTGACATCCCTTTGCCGACGAGATCCGAGAATGATGAACGATTATGTGTCACAGACTCGCAAGGCACCATGCCTTTGCCATGAAGCTTCTTTCACTCTTGGGGCACTCGTACTTCAATTTGGGGGTAAAATTGTGTTAAGGTTAACATTATTGGGTGACCAGAGTTATGAGCAAGTGACGTCACTATTGTGGGCTGGGGCTGCTGGAAATGATCATAATGGGCCAATGTTAATTTTTCGATACCAAATTTTAGATTTTAAGCAGGCCAATCATGTTTTCTAAAGATATGTATTTTACATAGTTTACAGTATCATTGGTGCAAGCTATTATACGTCCATCAGTGGTGACGCTATTGAGGGAACGTCCTACCATCTTCAACAATTACCGAGCTATATGAGGGTCTGAGGGGACAGAATGCAGTCTGTTAGCGCTTCTACAACTGTCAAGTCTGAATCACTGTGCCTAAATTGAAAAGTACTCAGCGGATAACAACAAACCTCTAAAATTGACTAACTGTACCACAGGGTTCAATTTTAGGACCTTTACTTTTACAATGTATATTAATCATATGGTCTCTTTTGAAAATGGGTGTAAGGTGCACTATTATGCAAATTATACAGTGCTTTGTACTTTCTGGCTCTTCAATGGATGAGGCGTTATCTGCCTCGCAGAGAGCTTTTCATTCCTTTCAGCGGTCATTTCTAGAACTTCAACTTGCTTTAAATGTAGAAAAAAACAAATACATGGTTTTCTCTAGATGCCGTTTATAGGGAGAAAGTACTTTTAAAATGTGCACTTAGAATGGCTCTGTAATCAAGTGAGTGCCAGTCTACAAGTATCTTGAGATATTTATCAGTGAAAAGCTGTCTTTTAAAACACGTTGACACGCTAAAAACATATTGATAGGAAAAATTGGGTTGTTCCACAGAAATAAATCATGGCTCTTATTGGATAATAGGAAATTTTTTATTCAGCCCACTTTCCTCTCAGTGCTTGACTATGGCGATATTATCTACATGCATGCAGCTCTTACCATTTTCACACAGCTTGACATTGTCCATCATGCAGCATTTTGCTTTAGCCTTGGGGATCATTCTAGACTGCGTTAGTGTTCTCTGAATCAGGCAGTGGGCTGGACATCACTGGAAGGGATTTTCTGTTGAGACACTGTTTTAATTAAATAGAAATAGATTTAAAAACTGTATTAGATAAATTCAAACTGCTGCAGAAAATCTGATAGAGGTGAGTGGTTAGCAAGGCTAAAAGAGGAATAGCATAAACTCATGCGAATGATGAGTCTTGATCAGCATATATTTGGAAATGAATGTGGTTTCACAGAATCCCACTCAAAGTCGAGGACTGGGGGGGAGGTGAGTCGCTCACCTCAAAGGGCATTAACATTCCTTGTTTCAAACAGATTTCCTGACAGAGATTATTCAGAACTAGCTGACTTTACTGCAGCAGTGGCCTTGTGAAGTTCAAAGGTTCACAGCTGATTTGAAACAATAGTTAGCTTTGTTGAGTCATTTTCACCCAATAAAACGCCAATATTTAACTATTTAGACAGAACTGTCAATTTTAATACTAGTATTGATTTGTTTCATTACAGTTTTGTCATATAATATAGCTTACGGCTCAAAAGGCATGTTTATCTTTGCAGTTACACTTTAAAAGGTAAATCAAAGATAAATAGCACATGACCGCATTCCCAAGATCTCAGTGACACAGCCTAGGGTTCTCTTGCAGGTGCTCATGTGCTTTTGGTGTGAGGCAGGAATTCATCATGGACATCAGGCCTTGTTTTGAGCAAGAAGCTGCTGTCATGCTTGTCAGGGGTTTGTGAAAGTGTTTTTAAACCTCATCTTTGGAGCCATTGCGCTCTCTTGATAAGGCCTTTCGCCAAGTATAGACACACCTAAGGAACAAAAACTGTTTCATGACAGGTATAAATTTCACAAATTTGGGCACTGATTGCCATCATTACCTTTGTGTACTTCAGAGTAATGTGGCGAAAATAAAACTTAAAAGGTAATGTTTTATCGACTCTGAAAAGAGGCCACTTATTGCCGTTCATTTCTATACACGCTGTGTTCCCAAGAGATAAAAATGACATATATTTTTAATTTGTGTCCTTGGAAAGACATGGCTATTGATAAGACTTGACATAGGTCTGCATATACCACGTCCATAATCAATGCCAAGGAGTTTCCTGGTGATAAAACTATGACCTCAGTCCATGAATATAACGCCAATGCAGCTTCCACTATTGAGTCTGGAGCAGAAAAACATAGAAATATGCACTATATATAATATACTCAAGTAATCACTTGGATATAGCCGTTATGGTAGTCTGTTAGTTAACATAACTAATCAAAGACAGTTTATGCAGGTATGGGGGTTTTGCCTTCGACCAAGTTTGCCGCAGAAGTAGTGGCAGTATTTTTACAGTGTGAGTGTATATGCGCGTGTGTGTGTGTTTGTGTGTGTGCGTGCGTGCACTTGTATGCGCACGTTTTTCCCCATCAGGCTACTCTTAGTTTTCACACATTGTTATCCATTCCCCGGAACCAAACAGGAACTGATTATTATCTGTCGGACAGCTATCTCACTGATATCTCACAAGCTCACCGTCCCCCTGTTTACTCGGACTTTGTCACCTTCACAAAACTGACGGCATGTCTGCTGGAAAATTGTCGGAGACAGGCAGCGTAGTGACAATGTGAGATCTGTGTGTACTTGGGCCAATGGGTTCTGTGCACTTTGAATGCGGTAACCTGCATGCGCATCACTGAGTCAGAGGAGCTGACCACGAGTTTGGCACAGCACGTCTATCCACTGTCTCCACAAGGATCAGGATTACAGTGTTGGATGGACAGAGCATTCAAGTGTGCATTGACAGTCACCTATCATGTCACCAGGTGCACTGCCAATTACCCATTCAAAGCCATTTCAAAATCCATCCTTTGTGATGTCACAAGGGGGAGGGAGCACCCAGAGAAATTATGGAACTGATGCACTGCTTGGCTGAAGCTGATCAGTCATTACTGTCTCTGGGTGGTCACTCTACCATGTGATGTCTCAAAAAAATAAATAAATAAAGACTGGCTTGTAATAGTTAGTAGGTTGAGCACCTGGTGACAGGATAGGGGACCTTTGAGAGTGTTAACCCTTTTCGTGCTGGCTTGTCCTCCCTTTGCAGTGGTTTGGGAATATCGTAACCATGGACTGGTGGGATGACCTGTGGCTGAACGAGGGCCTCGCCAGCTTTTTTGAGTATGTGGGGGTTGAAGAGGCAGAACCTACCTGGAACATGGTGAGACTGCTGTGTGCTGGGGAAACAGCGAATCCTGAAAAACCAAACACATACGAACAGACACGCACACTCTCACTCACTCACTCACTCACACACACATGTGTGCGCGCACACCTGCACATATGCACACAAAATTGCTTTTCACCTTGAGCAGGTTGGCTGACTTTGATTTGAATGATGAACTTTTTTAGACTCTGGGAACTTTTAATGATACCAAAATACTCACTTTTTACTTTAAACATTTTCAAATTGTAAACATTTTTTACAGTATAGAGTCACTCGCAGATAGTCTGGTGAAGTATTGACCACACCATAAAGTGTTTTCTTCCACATGTTGGTGTTGTGATTAAAAGCTGAACGGAGTGTGTGCTGTACAAGCTGGGTCTCTGAGGATCTTTCTCACTCTTTTTGGTGCAAATTTAACAGTTTTTTTTTCTAAAAAGAAAATGAAAATAAAATTGGAGGCAGGAGGGTTTTCTGGGGTGGGCGGGAATGTTAATCAAAAAATGAAGACCACAAAGGAAAAATGATCAGAGCCCAAATTTAGCATGTTTATATATTTCATATATTATTACAATATTTATAATAATATAAGAATATATAATAATAACATATATTGTTAGAATATTTTATTAATTCAATATTTTTTTCAGTGCTTTCTTTCAGAGATCGTGTTAAACTCTTAATTCATTTCAATTCATCCACAACGTGAAAATGTGACTCTGATCATTTTTCCATTGTGGACTTCAAATTGTTTCTGAAATGGCCTTATTTGACTGGTCATTGAGCCCCTTGGTATTCGTGTCCCCGCCCTGTCCAGCGTGACATCATGATCATTGACGATGTGCTGCCCGTTATGGTCGACGATGCTCTTCTTTCTTCCCATCCAATCATTGTGGACGTCTCCACTCCGGACGAGATCACCGCCGTTTTCGATGCCATATCCTACAGCAAGGTGAGCCCTCTTCTTCCTCCAGGAGCAACACGTGCTCTTTTAAAACCCCCTCGTTTCCCCCTCCTCTCTCCTTCCCTTGCATTCCTTGCAGTTTAGTTTTATGTTTAATATGTCTTTTGTATGTATTTTAGATTATAAATATAAATAAAGAAATAAATTCTGTCCTTGCTTCGCCCATCTGAGAATGCAAATTTAAAGGTTGATCATGGAGAATGCGTATTAAAAGTTATATTTTTTTCAAAAATAATACATCCATGGTGCATTTAGAGGGGTGCAGAATAAAAGTATTTCTTTTCCGTAAAAAATATATATTTCATCTGAATTAACCAATTAAAAAATTTTGACGGGGTCCTTTAAGGAAATGAGGAAAGTTTATGAAGACAGGAATCAAGAAAATGAGTTTGATGTGAACCACGAGCTCCCATGCAGGGGGCCTCCTTTAAGGACATAAAAAATGGTGTTTTGACATCCTGCCTACAGGGGGCGTCTATTTTACGGATGCTGGAAGACTGGATGGGCCGGACTAACTTCAGGGATGGATGTCGGGTAAGGATAATCTCATCAGTTGCTCAAAACCAATGACTTAGGCTGCGTCCGAATAGTCATTTCTGCCTAAGAAAGTTCCTAACTCCTAAAAAAGGATCCAGAAATAACTATGTGGCAGCCATGATAAGTGCAATCAAATTCTTTAAATGTTAAGGAAAGGTGTCTCAGAGCTTCCTAATTTACCACCTTTAGCAGTGGGTACACAGAACCATCCTTTTTGAAAAGAAGGGAGATCCCACGCAATCCCACAATTCTGCGCAGCAGCAATATTTTAAGAGGTGACCATTCATTCGACCAATCGCATAAAGAAACGTATATGATGGGCAGCAGACTCTGGATTACGTTGCTTAGTATAAGTGCATTCAGACTCTCAAATTAGCACGGTTGTTTCCTATGTCGTTATGAATTTTCCTTTACACCTGTCCTTTACCTTATGATGTTCTCCACAGAGGTTAAAGAGCAGGGGTTAGGTATTAGTGGATAGGACATTTTTTTTTTTTTTTTTTTTACTATTCGGACGCAGCCTCAGAGAAAAATCTTGGTGTATTCCACCATGGTCAATAGGCATCAACTTCTGGCTGTGGCAAGAGGCATAGCAAACATGGTAAACACCCCTTTTCAGAAATAAATAATCTAAAAAAAAATTTAAATAAAGTCGCTATAGGGCACTTTTTCAAGTAAGGATATACATAGAAGTGAAAGCTTTCAAGATATAACCAATATGATCAAAATCAGGTAAAATGATAATTTAAAAACTATTTACTCATTTACCCAAAAAGTTTTAGAGAGAATAAAAAAAACATATTCCTGCACGGTGTGCACGGTTTTCGCAGCGCAATAGGAACTAACCATTTTGACACATAAATCATACGCATCCAAACTGATTAAATCGCTACATGCTTCGTTTTGCCATGATTGGATGTTACAGCCAACTTACCGCGAGAAAAGGGGGCTTTACGCAGCCTAGTATTTTCTTTATGTCATTGCTCAGAACTAATGTAATCTGACGGTGAAGGTTCTCATTACTCGGTACGCGACTGGTTGCATTGAGGCCATTCACAAATCACGAGCCTGAAACTGCAGACTGATCCCATGCTGATACTAAAATGCTAAAACATCAGCCTTGTATTCAAAAAATGCCCAGTGTTTAATTAGCAATTTTTTCCTTAGAAAATACAGCATTACTAACTAAAGATTTAGCCTGATTTTGTTTTCCTGCTATTGGTAAACATGTTAGCTTAAATTTATTCTTCAATATTTTATTGTATTCATTGTTGTGTGTGTAAGACTCTTGTCAACATTAGAAAGAAGGTCTTTATTTATTTATTTGTTTATTTATGTATTTATCTTAATTAAAAGTCATACATTCCCAGGCTTATTCTTTCTTTGTGAAGTCACTTTAAAAAAATAACAAATGAAACAACAATATTTGCTGGGCTAATCACAATCTCTTTTTTCCCCAAGAAATACTTACAAGATTTCCACTTTGAGAACGCCAAGACTGCAGACTTTTGGCGGTCTTTAGCAGAGGTATGATACATAACAATACATCTCATGATAGAAAAGTGGAAAATTTGATGTTACTCCTTCTTTAAGCAGGAAAGGATTGAGAGTAAAAACATTGTTTTTAGCTTAGCCAGTTACCCACAATGCCATATTTAAATTAGCACAAGAGAGAGTGTCTAGCTTAGCAGTGATGACGTTAATATTGTACTTATTTAGGAAGAATAACAATGCCATATTTAGATTAGCACAAGAGAGAGTGTCAAACTTAGAGAGTGATGGCATTAATATTGTACTTATTTAGGAAGAATAACAATGTTGTATTTAGGTTAGCAAATTCCCTGTGGAAGAAGTAATGGACACGTGGACCAAGCAGATGGGTTATCCGGTTCTGAGTTTATCGGTTGTGGGGACGAATGCTCTGCTAACTCAGAGGAGGTTCCTGCTTGACCACAAGGCTAACCCTGCCGAACCGCCGTCCCCATTCGAGTGAGCACTGCCATTTCCTGAAACTAAAAATGTCAATCACGCCATCCTTATTTTGAATGACAAGCATTTGCCCTGTGGAAATCTTAGTGTCTAGAGATCTACCATCCTGTAGGTTTTCACTCCAAACCTTTCAGAGTAAACCCCATTCAACAGCTAGAGCAGGGCTGCCCAAACCTGTTCCTGGAGATCTACCAGTCTATAAATTTCTCTGCTACTCGAACAAATTGTACCCATGGTGGCTGTACAACCATAATAAAGCATCATGTGATGTAGGCTATATATACCATTTATGACGTATTTACTGTATATGTGTGAAACTGTGAGATAAGAATGCTCATCATTTTATTAGATGAGTTACTGTAAGATACTGCACTATAACATAGCATAAAATCACGTGCCAAGTATATTTTTGAAGGTTTTCCTCAGTTGTACTAGTTTTTATTGTATTTTCATTTTAATGTTCATACAGTTTTGTTCATGCAGACAATCTGTCAGGCTGATCTACTGTCATGTACTGTTTATTTTTATTTTTGCCATAATATGGTAATTCTGATTCTACAAATCAGTAGCTCCACAAGATCACTAGCTGTCGTGCTTTGTTTGAGTTCTAGTGGAGGCCACTGAGGTGGTAGGTCTTCAGGAATGGAGTTTTGTGGCCCTGGTCCAGCTGTTGAGAGGATTGTGCTTTGTTTGGGTGGTACAGAAAGCTTACCAGACAGACAATCTCCAAGAACAGGGCTGGCCAGCCCTGCTATAGCTGTTAAATGAGGTGGTTACGAATGCCTTGCGCAGGGCTTCGCAAATAACGATCCTTAAGGGCTGACAACTGCTGGTCTTTTACCCACCCTTTACCTGCGAGTCAAGCGTGATGACAGTCTGGCCAATCAGTGGCTATAATTGTTCACTTATTACCCGGATGGAGAGAAAACCAGAACTGGATTTGGATTTTAGGGCCAGATTTGGGCAGCCTTGCCTTACGAATCCATGCATGTATGACCTCACGTGAACCTATGCTATGCAGATAGAGTTGTTTTCTAAGGAACTGAAGAGAGAGACTCTCTATATTGACCATGTGTGGACTATAGCTGTGCCACAAATATTTTTTTAGTGCCCTTTTGTTTTGCCGGTGTAATAAAATGATTGACTCAGCGTACATATTTTATGTCTAAAGTCACTTTCATATCGCCTGATGCATATGACAGTTTCATAATTTTTCTTAAATGAGTTGTAGAACTTATGAAAATGAGTCTGAGAAAACAGTAACTCATGTTTTTTTTCTTCCCCCTTTTTTAGCTACAAGTGGACCATCCCGATACAGTGGCATACCCCAGGGAGCTTTAATAATGGAACCTTCTTATTTAACATGAGTCAGCCAGGTACATCTGCTGATCCATTCCTGTCTGCTTAGCACTTTGTTTGGGCATAGTTTGAGTGACTGTATGTTATTAAGAGGTTTCACTGATCTTCATTCATCTGATTGAGCCCTCTCTAACAACTCTCGGTTGAGGCATGTTATGCTGAAAAAATCCAATCAGTTAAGTTCAACACATCTTTGAAATGGATTCAGTGACTTGAAAAGTGCACTACCAGAAGCTTGAGCAGCCAGTTAAAGGGTTCAAGCATCAATCCAAAGTTTAATTAGTCAAAAATTTCACATTAACACCTTTCTGCAAAGTCATTTCTCGCAGCAATCGTGAATCATTTTGTCCTTCATAAACTTTTACCTTTACACACTGTTTAATTCCCACCACGTATTAAAATGTGACGACATCTGCTGAGTCGGATAGCTTGCGAGTTCATGACAAAAGTTCAGAATGCTGCAAGACAAACTCGAAAATATTGTAGATGACATGTAAAATTCTAGAAGTGTCTCGCAAATTATTTAGCTTTATATTTCTGATTGCCTCTGGATAGTTCTCCACACCTGTTTTACTGGTGGCCTGGCTCTTCTTGAAAAATGAACCACTAGATGTGGGCTATTAGATAACCTCATTTTACACAGATCTCTGAACTCGTAGTGCAAGAAATCAATTTTTGACTGCTGGAGAAAAAGACCAAATGATGCCACTAAATTCTTTTACACTGAAAAACTGCAGATAGACACATTGGAACAATGGTTTCAAATTTCAGTCCTAGAGGGCTGTAGTGTCTGATGCTTTTTTTTTTTTTTTGTGCTGCGTCAAGGTTGATTGATTGAAGTCACTGATTGGCTAAAACATCTACGTTTGCAGGCCCTTAATTGGCTGCAGATTGAAAGGATCACAGTACTAACTGTATTCAGAACTCCTTGGCCATTTTTGTACGGGAAAGATGAGCCTCAAATGAAATGAGTTCCATTTTGCACATGGATATTACAACTTTTATGGTCATGTGATGTGGTTGGTGTAATTTTTCTTGTCACTATGCAAGTAGCAATTAAATTCCGTCATATTTCACAATTGTATTTATTATAGAGAACCAAAATGAAAAGGAAAATGTGACTAATATTTGAGTGCCTCCGGAAGAATGTTTTTGCGCTCGTGTTAAACGAAAGTCTAAGAAAAGACAATAATGTCCCTTGTTTCTTGCATCTTCGCTTGTAAGCAAGTCACATGATCATAAAAGTAGAGCCCAAAATGGTGCTCGTTACATCCAAGGCTATTTGCTAATGGAAATGGTCGAGTTGTTCTGAGTGGACCAAGCTGCCAGCACTGTTGCTCTCATGAACTGGAGTTTATCACCCAAGAATTAAATAATCCACCGCACCTAAAACTCGCAGATTCGCTGCTGAGCCCTCAGTAGAATTTCAGAAGTTCCGACCCAGACCTGCAGGGATTACACAGCGCTCGCTCGGCATTGTGGGATGTACACTTGTTTTTTTGCGTCTCGTGCAGAGGTAATCGTTCCTGGTTATGACAGTAATGCTGGCGAACTTCTGAAAATAAACCAAGAAAACATGGGCTTCTACCGAGTCAATCACCAAGACAGCATGTGGACCGCCATCGGCGAGCATCTAATCACAAACCATACGGTATTATTATTATCATTATTATTATTTGTAGTAGTAAACAGCGTAGTGGCAAACAGTGTTGTAACAGGAGTCATAATAGTAGTAATAATCATAGCAGTGTTCAAGTGTTAGAAGTGTTCAGTGCTTTAGTTTTTCAGTAGTTTCTGTTAATATGGTTAATATCTGAAATTTTAAGGCAAAAGAACAGTTCCAGAATTCAAGTTACAGAAACTGAGTCTTACCCCTCTCTTGTGGTTCCTTCACTTCTGTAAAATCTCTAAAATGAGCATTCATTACCGGTAAAAATGTTTTTTTATCCAACTTGAGGAGAAGGATCTCATTGTCGCCTTCATCAGCTGCGTCAGCAGCAAAATTTCCGCAAAGTGATCATCTGACTGTATTTTACAGGAATTCAGTGCTGCTGACCGATGCGGCTACATCGATGACGCGTTCGCCCTGGGAAGGTAAGGAGACCATGAGGCTCCTTTTCCAGGACATTACGTTTTCTGTGACGCTATCACATGGTTGTTCCGTGTCCGGTATCGTCCGTAAGCATTCAGACGATGACACCTTATAAAAAGCCAGACAATGTCACCAAGGGTTCAATATGAATTAAACATCCGCTGGTTATAAATAATTCAAATCCAATGCGGGACAGAGTTCAAAAAACAAAAAACTGATCCACTGTAAAAATACCAGCAGACTGCACTGTTAGTGAAAATATTCAAGCCAAATTTGCCTGAAGGTGTACTGACCCCTTGCACTGAAGTACAGGAAGTGGATGGTCACCTGATGAACATATGCTGGCTCTGTTTCCCAGTCTTGGGCATAGTTAAAGGGGAACTCGGGGATAAATCTTAATGCTGTTTTATACAAACATAATTGGTAAATTAATACTGTAAAATACAAAAATGTGGAATTTTTTGTTTTCAAAGAGGAGATAAATGAGCTTTTATTCCCCCTAATTAGATGTCGTCTGCTTCAACGGTCGCGTGAAATGACGTAACGTCGCCGAGAATGATGAACTGTCGCCCTTCGCCCAGAGGAATGCGCTGTTATTGTGTTGGATAGTGTGATTATCAGAGGCCATTATTTTATGACAAAAGATCGGTCAATATGGCCCATTGGCTAGTTGCACGAGATGGTGTTGAGTACTTTCTGAAATACGCAGGGTTGCTTCAACATTAACGGTTTGCTTCTGTCACTTATCAGTCTATATCAGATGCTGAGCAGATGACAGGCGTATCGTCCCGGATATGTGATTTTAGCTATCGCCGATATTCCCAGGATTTGGCTAGTTTCAGTTTTATATTGAATTTGCTTTGAAATTTTCTGATGCAACTACCTAGCTAGTTCTGCTACCTCGTTACGGAATTCTTAGATGGGCTCAGCTAACCATAGCTACAGAAGTGACGGTCGTGAGAGTGCAAATGACACCGAGTGGGAAGGTAAACGAAGTATTGACAATATAAAAATATGCGTCGATCGCATGTTAGATTTATGAAATGGCATTTCAACATTATGGAATATTTTCACATTTGTTGTCTGTCGTTTAAAGCCAGTTCATCACTCATCAGAAAAAACGGCTGAAGATGTGATGCTAGTTAAAAAGCCTCTCGTTTCTCGGCGGAACAGCTGATGTCTCAGCCAACGAACAAACGTCAGTCACGGGTAATCGAGACAAATCTTGCGAACATCATATGTGGTTAATTAAGCCAAATCCTGGGAATATCGGAGATAGCTAAAATCACATATCCGGAACGATACGCCTGTCATCTGCTCAACATCTGATATAGACTGATAAGTGATAGAAACAAACTGTTGAAGCAACCCTGCGTATTTCAGAAAGTACTTTACACCATCTCCTGTGACTAGCCAATGGGCCATATTGACCGATCTTTTGTCATAAAATAATGGACTGGGACAATCACACTATCCAACACAATAACAGCGTGTACCTCTGGGCGAAGGGCGACGGTTTGTCATTCTCGGGCGACGTTACCTCATTATCACGCGACCGTTGAAGCAGACTACAACTAATTAGGGGGAATAAAACCTAATTTATCTCGTCTTTGAAAGCAAAAATTCCACATTTTTGTATTTTACAATATTTACTTACTAATTATGTTTGTCTAAAACAGCACTACGATTTAGCCCGGAGTTCCCCTTTAATTTGATGCAGTTCAGGAATGCCATGTTACATGCCCAGTGAATAGTATGCTGAGGAATAATTATAGGTTTGTTGATAGTGAGCCCTGATTTATGGATTTAAAGGTCCCCTATCATGTCAGCAGATGCATCGCCAATTAGCCATCACAAGCGATTTCAAAGCGTGTTTCTTTGTGAGGTCACATGGGGAAGTGACCGCCAGAAGGCAAGAGACAATGATCAACTTCACCCAACGAGTTAATCAGTTCTTTCATTACTCCGGGTGGATACTCCCCTTTGTGATGTCACAAAGGACTCATTTTGAAATGGCTCGTAATGGCTAATTGGCTGTGCGCCTGATGACGTGATAGGGTACTTTCAATATTGTATGATAGTTGTCTGTTGTTTGAATGTAATATTGTGTAATCGTTGTGTGTGCTTAGTGGAGAATTTTGTATGAATTTTAATTTAATCCTTTTGTCTGTATATAGTGGTACATGTTGTATGAATTTTAATGTAATAGTTAATTTCAATTGATGAAATGGTCTGGCTGAGTTCTTGGACTCAAGAAATACATGTTAGCTTCTTTACTCTCTGAACCAATGGGCTTCCCACCTCAACCACTGGGAAATGCTGAAGACAAATGTGCATTATAAAGTCATGCCATTTTAACTCTGTCCTCTGTCCGTGGCCTTTGTAATTAGGGCGAATGTTGTAGACTACGGGCACGCATTCAACCTGACCGGATACCTGAATGTGGAGGAAGAGTATATTGTGTGGGACAGATTATCAGCCTCCATCGCCTACGTGCGGACCATGCTAATGGACGATGGCGCCCTCTACCCCATATTCCAGGTATTGCTACTGATAAACAACCTTTTTTTGTTGCTCAACTATAACAAATTATAACACAATATTTTCATGCAGTTGTAGTGTTAATGGGGTTAATACCGGGAAGTTGAGTTACATGGTAAATTATCATTTAAGTGTCTTCCAAAGTTTCGCTCATCCAGGAGTAAACATGAGCGGCAGTTATTTCAGAGTCAGACCGTCTTTGGTGAAAGCTCTCCTTCTACTGGTATGAGTAGGGAATTGCACAGGAAGCCAAGTTGCCAACTGAACTTGCTCGCTTCTGATGTGACTGTGCCACTCTCTGTTGAAGAAATATTTCCGAGACAAAGTGCAGACCATCGCCAACCGTCTGGGCTGGGAGGACACCGGAGGCCAAATACAAAGGTTACTATTGCAATTTCTTTTACTTAAAGTGTGCTTGGAGATTATTAGGAAGGTTAACAAATAAGTTACCTAATTAATAAAATGTTTAGCTTTCATTTAACCTGCAGCACGTTTTGTGTCATAATTACAAGAAAGAAGGGGATGTATTACAAAAATGTATTAAGAAACGATCGTAAGCGTATCAAGGATGTTTTAAGCACAGTTTAGCGTGGAGGCTCATAGGATGGTCAAAGTTTGTTCTTGGTGTATTTTGCGCTGCAAGGCGTGCTTTTTTCCTCCTGAATTTCACTTTAGATTGTACTCTTTTTGGTGAATTTGACTCGATTATTGTGTTTTTTTTTCCCGGTGAAATTTGCTGTAAATAGGTGTTTGTATAAGCTTTTTCAGTTGTACTCATGAGGACCAATTCTTGAGGAACCACAGATCTTTGAGGGTTTTGAGGACATTTTAGGTGGGGGTCACTGAGGATTACGGAGGACAATGGCTTATTGGTTAAAGTTAGGGATACAGTAACAGTCGGGGTCAGCTTAAGGTTAGCGTTACGGCTACTGGGTTAGGCATAATTTGGTTACAGTTAGCATTCGGAATGGATCTAAGTCACTACAGTGTCCTCTAAAGTATAGCTATACTAGCATTGTGTGTGTTTTTTCCTGTTTAATTTCATTTTATAGTAAGTGTTCTTTTTTCCACATGAATTTGACATGGTTTGTGTGTGTGTGCGTGTTCCCTGGGTGTTTTTAATACTGAAGTGTAAGTTCTTTCTCATTGACTTTGGGTCTACTGTGCACGATTTTCTGCTTAAAATGTGCGTGCACTTATTTTGCCGGTGAATTTGACTGTGGTGTGCGATAGTGTGTTTTTGGGTGAATTTGGTTCTGGAGTGTGCGTGTCTCCCCCTTGGGTAATTCTGAGACTGAAGTGTATGTGTTTTTACCCGTTTATTCCAGACTCTTGAGAGAGACGGTGCTCAGCCTGGCGTGTCAGATGGGAGACACTAACGCCCTGAATCAGGCGGCGCTTCTGTTTGACGACTGGATTTACAATAAAACCAGGTGACTGTGACAGCGAAAACATCCCAGCCAATCCATGAGCGGCAAAGCAGGGATTAGACATATCTGATGTCACACCTGGTGTGCAGAATGCTCAAAAGCATCCATCAGTCACTGTCTGCATGTACTGCATGCTGCCACCATCAGCCTTGTGATTGGTGGAGCCCATCTGTACATTTTGTGTGATGTCACTAATGTCCCTCTCATATTTCACCAATCAGTTTTATCTTAACTTGATTGCTTTGTGTCCTTCTGCGCAGATGGTTACCAGCACAGTAATGTGACTGGCTAAAATGTATATTTTATGGGTATTATTTTAATTATTTAAATAACTTAACTTAAATAAATAACATGTCCCAGTTCCTCATTGTAATGGGAGCCAATCGCATTAGTAATAATAGTGTAATATTATGAAATTTTTTACCTGCAAAGGTACAGGAGGTGGCTTTTTTCCCCATGACTGACTTCGACTGTAACTTGAGTTTGTACGTGATTTCATGGAATTCCCTCTGTTTGCCTCTTATCATGCATGTGCAGAAAAAATTTAATCTAAGAAACTTATTCGCTGATGAGCTCGACGCCGTGTTTTAACTGTGTGAGAGAGTAGCTGTCTTTCTCGGACGGTGGGTTGAACTAGAAGTCAAGGGTCATTTGGATTGGAACCCTGATAAATTCAAGTCGCTCGACTGAGACTCTGCTAACTCGCTAACTGCAGGGTCGGGACGAACCTACGGCTGCTGGTGTACAAGTATGGGATGCAGAACTCGGGTACTGAGGAGAAATGGGACATTATGTTCCAGCGTTACAAGTCGACCACACTGGCACAAGAGAAAGACAAGATCCTGTACGGCCTGGCATCGGTGGAGAACGTCGCCCTGCTGAGCCGGTAACTCACTGTGCTGTCGACGAGCTTTGAATAACCTTCAGAAAAAACTACCTCTTTAGCCAGAATCTCTGACAATTAACTCTAAGCCCGTGCAAAAACTTATACAGAGAGCTGAGCTCGAGGTGCAACAGTTTTTTAGCAACCAAGAGGGAGACTGGAGCCATCAGAATCGCATACTCCTGTTCTACATTTAGCGGTCACACTTTCGATGAATAAAGGCTTTATACAGCATGTATAACGCCTTCATAAATGAGACATAATGTCTTCATAAATCATACATAAGGAAATGTTACGCTTTGTAAAGGGTGAAATGACACATCCTAATACAGTATGTGATGCCAGATGTGATATAACTGGCGGTGTCACTTAGCTAGTGGCTAAATGCGATAAAGGGTGACATTGTCTTTGTCACATCTGGCATCACACGCTGAATAAGGATGTGTTATTTCACCCTTTACAAAGCATGACATTTGCTTATGTATGATTTATGAAGACATGTCTCATTTGTGAAGGCATTATACGACCCCAATTCCGAAATAGTTGGGACGATCCGTAAATTGTGAATAAAATCAAAATGCAATGACTTTCAGATCACATGAGCCAATATGTTATTTACAATAGAACATAGATAACATTTAAAATGTTGCAAATGAGACATTTTATTTTTATCCACAAAATATGCTTATTTCAAGTTTTCTGGCTGCAACAGGTCTCAAAAACGTTGGAACACAGGCAAAAAAGGGCTGAAAAAGCCATTAATATATAAGAGAATCAGCTGAAAGAACATTTAGCAAGTAATTAAGTTAACTGGCATCAGGTGTGTAACATGATTGGCTTTTAAAGGGATGTCTCAGAGAGGCTGAGTCTCTCAGAAGTAAAAATGGCCAGAGGCCCTCCAACCTGTGAAGGCTTACATAAAAAAAATTGTGGAATACTGTAAAAACAATGTTCCTCAATGTCAAATTGCAAAGGCTTTGAAGGTGTCATCATCAACAGTATATAACATCATCAAAAGATTCAAAGAAACTGGAAAAATCTCTGTGTGTGAGGGACAAGGCCGAAGACCTTTGCTGAATGCCTGTGATCTTCGGGCCCTCAGACGCCACTGCATCACTCACTGGCATGATTCTGTCATTGACATTACTTAAAGGGCCCAGGAATACTTCAAGAAACCACTGTCTGTAAACAGTCCATCGTGCCATCCAGAGATGCCACCAAAAGCTCTATCATGCAAAAAGGAAGCCGTTGTTGAGCATGATCCAGAAGCCCAGCCGTGTTCTCTGGGCCAAGGCTCAGTTAAAATGGACTGTAGCAAAGTGTCCTGTGGTCAGACGAGTCCAAATTTGATATTCTTGTTGGAAATCAGAGGTGTTATGTTCTCCAATACAACCAAGGGTAACCGACAAAAGGGTAAAGCCCCGGTTCCCTTTAATTAAACCGGACCGAATAAATAAGTCGTTTACTTTGTGAGCGAACTAAACACGGTACCTCCCCCAACAAGCTGTCGCTAAGCACTCAAACAAGCAGCTAAACTTTAATCAGCTGATCAAGGCACAGCAACCAGAGGAAAATAGAAAAAGATAACGTTAATTTGCAATGTATTTAATCAGAAGAGCCCTTTGGTAGTAATAAAAGGCGAAAAAGACAAAAACCCTGGTTCGCGTCAATATTCAAGCTTGGTAATGCTTTTATGCGGTAATGCGGTAGAGAACAAAGGATAGAGAACGAAGAGGACTAAAAAAAAACCCTGGTGAACGTCAATATTTATTGGCTAGAAGACTGTATGAGAGGCAAGGCACCAAGTATGAAACCAAGCCGGGTTATAGTTAGATATCCAGGTGATTCGATAATATTTTTGGCGTTGAGAGCTTACTGAGGTTCATTAGCTAAATCAGCGGCAGAAAAACCAGGTGACAGAACCCCAGTCCTTGAAAAGAACTCTATTTTACTTTGTATATCGCACAATACTCTTAGTTAGACAATTGTTTAGCATTTAAATTTATTATTTAAATTGGCGTTTAAATTTCTTTTAATTTACCGTACTTTGCTCCCGGGAGAATTAACCCCCCCCAAAAAAAACCTTGTCGCCTTTGTTTGACCAGATTAGGGACTTAATTTGGTTGTTTGCTCACCGAGTCGTTACAGGGGGAAAAGGGAGAAAAGAAGGAGGAAGATTCTCCTGTCTCTACGGCGACAAAAGTTATACCTCAGGAGCAAACGTCTTATCTCTATTAATGTTTCAGCTTTAACACACAAATTATCTTCAGAAAACCCCATTTGCACAAGAGTAAATCTTCAGCTTCAATCCCTCCACACGTCTTACTCTGTCTCAACCCAAGCAGAATCAACGAACACCTACAGCACAGCTAAGAGGTGCATTTGTGCATATGATGTGGGACACTTGCATTTTTAAAAAGCACCATGAATGCTGAAAGGTATATAAAGGTTTTAGAGCAACATATGCTCCCCTCCAGAGGACATTATTCCAGGGAAGGCCTTGTGTATTTCAGCAGGACAATGCAAAACCACATACTGCAGCTATTACAACAGCATGGCTTTGTATAGAAGAGTCCGTGTGCTGAACTGGCCAGCCTGCAGTCCTGATCTTTCGCTGATTGAGAAAATTTGGAGCATAATTAAACGAAAAGTCTGTCACAGGAGACCCAAAACCCTATAGCAGCTGAAAGCCTGTATTCAACAAGAGTGGAATCAAATTCCAATGGCTAAACTCAAGAAACTTGTCTCCTTGATGCCCAGATGCCTCCACTTTGTGTTAAAAAGAAGAGGGCATGCTTCACCATGGTAAACAGGCACCTGTCCCAACTTTTTTGAGACATGTAGCAGCCATTGAATTTGAAACAAGCTAATTTTGTGGATGAAATTGTAAAATTTCTCACTTTCAACGTTTGCTATGTTATCTCTGTTCTATTGTGAATAAAATACTTGATGGAGTGATTTGAAAGTTATTGCATTTTGATTTTATTCACAATTAACACTTTGTGGCAACTATATCGGGATTGGGGCTGTACATCTTATAAAAGCCTTTATGAGCAACACTTCCTCTAAAGTGTGACCCCTTTTTGCATACTGCACCAGTATATGCTGGATACTGCACACTTTTCTCCCTATTAGTATACAATGTAGTAGCCATGTGTGCATGACAGTCACCTGACCACCAAGGTCTTAAGATCACTTGGGTCATGTTGGGATGTTACCGTTGATTGCATTGCGTTGTGGGAAACTATACACTGTGAAGATTGCTCTGGTTGTATACTGTGAAATGTGGTCAGTGTAGCTTGTAATCCTGGTAGCTTCAGCTTGGTGGAAAATTTCATGCCGGTCACATACTGTGTAAAATGTTCTATTTATTGCCATGATCAGTCAGCAAATAGTGCTGTGCTTCTCAAATCAGATTGCTTGTCATTTAAGTAGGTCATGCAATTTTGTTAATTAAAAAGTGCTTGAATAACAGAGAATTATTTGAGACAAACACCAAGTCATATTTTAAGATGTTTTATGCAGTATTTCAAATATCAGCAGGAATTATGACATTTTTTCAAATGATATGTAACTAAGATATCTACTTTCATGATTTTATGTAGATATTCATCTTTAGACTTTAATCTGTTCTTTTCTACATTTTAGGCATTTAGGAGGATATTAATTTACAATGATATTATTCTGAATTAACTTCCACATGAGCCATTAAATTTTCCGTAAGTTTGTTTGTGACGGTGGATACACTACACACACACTTTTCTTTCATACTGGAGTGAGTATCACTGCTGATTCCAAACTTTTGAGCTGTAGCGTCTGTAGGAGCTGATTCTGACCGCAGCCTGATATTTAAGGGCAAATGGGTACATAGATAGATGAGTAGACTGAATTTCATGAGCCCAATGAGGTCATTGGTCGTCAGCATTTAACCCATTCAAGAGATTGAAGAAGACTTGAAGTATTCACTCTGAAGAGAATAGCTAGAAACGAGTGACGGTAAAAGAAGCTGATTGGCTCTTAGGACAAATTCAGAACAGCATATTAACTTACTTGGGTGGGTTTCTGTCCAAAGGCTGCTGGAAGCTTCCAGGGATGAGAGTTTGGTGCGGAGTCAGGATGTCTTCAGCCTCATCAGATACGTGTCCTTAAACAAATACGGCAAAACCATGGCCTGGGACTGGATGACCCTCAACTGGGAATACCTGGTGGACCGGTGAGACAAACCACGTGATTTCAGATGTTGTTGTTTTGTATTGTGTATCGCAGCAGGTAGCAGAGGCTGTGGGCAGTATCGCAGTGCGTGTCACGAGCCGCAATTTCGGTGGTTCGTGTTTGGCTGCCTACCGTTATCACGTATCTCCCCAGTGACGTTCAATAAAGCTTAAAAAAGCCAAAAAGATATTTTATTGACATATGTCAGGAGTGCCAAAAATGAAGAGGTCTTGGGTTTGAGTCCTGGCCTAGATCCGCGGCACATGTTGTGTAGTTTGCATGTTCACATGGGCTTCCTCAAGTACAGCAGTTTCCTCCTCCGAGAAATCAAGGTCTACCAGTAAAAATGGTGACTCTGGAAAATTGACCCCTCAAACCCTTCACTGTAAACCCTGATTGTGGAGCGAACTCGAAAGTTTTGTGGAAACCGATTGCCTAAAAAAAGAATTGTATTGGCCAGCTTAATTGCATTGTAGGGAAGGAACTTAAAGAAATATAGGTAAAGTTATTTCTTACATGTTTTTAAGTGCTGTGAACACAAGATCATTGAGTTAGCGTACTCATTTTTTTTGGGTGATCGGTTTCCACTAAACATTTTAGTTCACCACCCTTGTCAGGGTTTACAATGCATCTTTTCACTTAAGTTAGCTCACGTGAACTGTCCTTGTGTGAGGACAGTTCTCTGTCGATGTGGGGGATAAAAAGCTTAGAACATCTTGGGAAAGTGATGGCGCCTTCTATATACAGCTGAAGGGGAAAAAAATTGTCCCTGCCCGTTAGTTCTTATGTTCCTCTGGTAATTAACAAATTAAGATGATTAGCTGGTTTACATTCTAAATACTTCCTGGTTTTCTCCATGCATCCCGTAAAATTTTCAGATAACAGCCAATTTGAAAATGCTTCACTTTGTAAACAGCGCATGCATCTGCCAATCAACAGATATTTTGCTGTTTTTATTGATTTGCGCATACGCGGTTGTGATTGCGGTCAAGAGGAGGAGAGCTAAATTTGAAAACCGAACACAAATGTATTTTTTTTTGTCCACCAATCGATCGGCATATTTATTTCTAAGTGCAGATAATCGAGGGATAACAATCTGGAGAGCAAGAATTTTTTGAAGGTAGGTACAATTAATATATAGCCTATTTAACGAGACGTTTTCGGATATCTAAACATGATTATCCCGCATGAGTCCTGGGCTGCCGTTGCGTACAACGAGCAGCACACCTGGGCAAACTTAAGTAGGTTCAAAGTCTTAAAAAGAATTTTTTATTTTCATATATTAGGACAGTGCTACATGTATATTCTGCATCTGCTTGTTGCAGTGCTTGACTGAGGCCACATCACACTTATATTGAGAGAACTATTCAAACCCAGGACATCATGTACCAGCGTATTTATGCCTACAGTATTACGTCAACCTGGAAATATAGATCTTGTAAGTGATTTTTTTCACACCTCCCTGAAATTCAGCCAGACATATTTGGGACTGTTGGAGACCTTGGGATCTCCACCAGAATTTTAAAATGGGCTTGAAGTTCCACAGGTTTGAACAGCTGTACCTTTTTACAAATAATATGGGTCTATAGGTTTTGTGGGTTTAAAATGTTTTCGGTAATGTGCCTTGACCTTCTAAAATAAGATGACAAATATAAATCCCGCTCACGAAAACAAATTTACGAATGTCCCTGTAGTCTGTACAAATCTTTACATGAAGTGACCCACAAAACTAGCCTAAGCGCTCCAGACCGCACGAAGGGCACTGTTGTAAAGTGCATTTCTTGCATTCAGCCAGCAGGGGTCAGCAGTAACAGAGGAATCTTTCTGAAGGACTTAAACACATTGCCTGTAAAATAATAGTAATCCGGAGTTGAGTGACTGTAACTCGAATCATTCTGATCGTGCACTTTATTACAAGCAATGCAAAGGAGATTTAAAAGTGCTTTCACCCTCTGTTTCAGATTCACCATCAACGACCGCAACCTGGGCCGGCTGGTAGCTAGAATCTCTCCCGCCTTCAACACTGAACTCCAGCTGTGGCAGGTAACCTTTAACATAATGAGGAATGAGGAGAGATTTATCAAACTCTAACTCAATCCTTTACTCAACATGTGGAGGTGAACCTAAATCTAACCCAACCTCTAACCCAACGCATTAAGGTGAACCTAAATCTGACTCCAGCCCTAACCCAATGCGAGAGTTGAATTTAAATTAAACTTGACTCTGGATCCACTGATTTTAGGTGAACATAAATTTAGCTGAACCCAGCAGCAAAGCTATACATAACTGTTGCCCAACCCTTAACCCAACAGAAAGGAGATAACTTAAATCATATGTTGTCCTTCACCAAACATAGACAGGTCAAAGATAATCAAGCTGAATCAAAGGCTATTCTTAAGACGTGAAGAGCTCTAACCCAACCTTAACTATACTGACTGAAGGAGAACTTAATCTTAAGGCTTTTGGTTTAAAATTATCCTCTCTCTAACTCCATGGCCACGGCTTATTACCTGCAAGGAACTTGTTAAAGAATGCATTTTCTCTGAGTGCAGTCTCCTCAGTGTATTCATGTTTATCATGGGAACGGTACTGAGAGATTCAGTCGAATTTAGTTAGGAAGGAAAATAGTAACCCAGTCAGCCACAGGAGGGCGCTGTTTGATTAGGGCTGTCTAAAGTATGTTTACAGTTTCCAGCAGTAGCGATCTGTCTGTAATAAACTGTCTGTTTGTCTGTCTCTGGATCTATTCAACTTTGCGCATATAGTTCTAATAAAATTCTGGCTATATTTTTGCCCATCTACCATCTGTCTGGTCTGTCTCTCTGTTTCCCATTTCTTTGTCTGTCTACCTGTCTGTCTGTGTGTCATGTCATCAATATATTTTTGTATGTATTAAAATAATTTCATTTAAAAGTTAAAAAGTCTATCTATCTGTATGTCTGCTCATATGTCTGTTAATCCACAAATATGTGTAGGAGTCTCCCTGTCCGTGTGTTTATGTATTTTTAATGTATTTTGATTGATTGAGGGAGTGGGAAAATGTATCTTTTCTTTAATTTTCATAACAATAAACTGTAAAACCCTTTATAGTCAGTGGATGTAAATCTCAGTGGGATTGCATGTTTAGCATTAGGGAACAGGCTGGCCGCAGAGGGCTTTTGAGCTTGCGTGTGCTAAAATAGAATTGCAGCGCGGCTGCAGGGCTGGGTTTGTATCGGTTCAGAGACTTTTGTCCTCCTCCGCCATTGTGATGTCAATGCGCTCTGACATGTGATGTCCCTGTGATGTAGATGCAGCACTTCTTTGCTCAGTACCCGAATGCGGGCGCCGGGGAGACACCACGGAAACAGGCCCTGGAGACGGTGCGGAACAACATCGAGTGGGTCAAAATGAACAAGGCCGAGATCGAGCTGTGGCTCCTGAGCAATGTGGCCCCTCTCGAGGAGCTGAATGGATCAGAATGAAAGCTATCTACGTCTGATGCAGGCTGAACTCACATTTTGCGTGTATTAAATCTGTCAAGGTCTGCCTTGTCAAAGCCACTGTGAACATAAATTATATCCCCGTATTTAAAAGCTGCTGTTCTGGAGGCCATGTCATTGATACGATGAAACCGGTGTTTATTCACCTCAGACACTGTTATTTTAGTTATTTCAGCTATTAGTTGATACATTTTATCATTTAAAAATGATATAATAAACAACCCTCAACGGTTTTTTTTATGCCATTGTAACTTGAGGTATAAATGAAAGCAGGTCATGTCACTCAGCTGAGCAGGGCCCAGACTCTTCTGAGAATTAGGATGTAAATCCTGTCCGATGGTTAGCTATCTCGGGTGTAGTTAATGAGTGCTTTGCTGCAGCAGAAATGACATTAGTTATTGATCACCGTGAGCCAGAATGCTTTAAATACTAAGCATAATTAATATAGTGCAGAAATATGGCCGAATGACGATAATCATTACATTTTGTGAAGGGTGAGAGTCAGAAAATGACGGTAGATGTAATCATGTGCTCATATTTCTGATACCTGGAGATGGGTCTTCATTTCTGTCCATTTTTTTCCAATAGAAATGATGTGTATTTTTGTAAATTATATTTTTGACAAATGCAATGCTTTTTGTCTCTCGTAGAGTTTTGTAAAATTGTGAACTGCGTTAAATATGTTTCTGAAAAACGTGTGATGAAATAAAGCGGGTGAGATGTTGACTTTCTAGCGGTTATTTTTTTACACATCCCCATTAAACGCGCGCAGACAGGCAGACGCACGCGCAGTGGATATTGCCAGGGTAATTGGTTCGGCTCGCGAGATCCTCGCACTTATGTTGTGTTGTCAAAGTCCCTGATTTATTGACTTAAACCAAAGTGTGGGCCGTGTAATTGCATTCAGGCACTGCAGTTAACCAATTTACGGCGTTGTGCAAGAAATCATTGAACATGTAATTGGTGTATTAAGCCAGAGTTTTAAAATGACAGTTTTCACATTTGAAGATTAGGTAATGACTGCGAACTTGTGAGTTCGTTGGTCTAAGGCTTTTTTTTTTTGGTCGACACAGATAGTTAAGCACAGCTGGATTTCGATAACAAATAATGTGTGTGTTGTCGCCGCTTAGTGGCTGTGACTGGAAACCAGCCCCTTCTGGAACGTTTCCTTGCCGGACGTAAATCTCGGGCCGAGGGAGAGGAAAGAGAGAGAGGAGTCAGAAAAATGTGAATAGATTCCATCAGGAGCCCAGAATTCCCGCGAGGCTTACCCCCGGCGCGTGTTTACTCAGACCTACCGAAAACTCATCCCCCGTGTCTCCCTGGCCGCCTTCTTCTGACGCCCGTTTGATGGTTGCTGTGAAGTGTAGATGTTTTTCCATTTCCTCACTACAAGGACACAAAACAATTTGCCTCAAGATTCAAGATCAACGATACTCTTTGTGTGTGTGTGCGTGTGTGAGAGAGAGAGAGAGAGAGAGAGGCGTGCGCGCACACACACACACACACACACACGCACACACAGGTAGCTACTCGGGCAGACAGATGCATGCATAATGGGCCCTAACTGTTATTTATGCCAGTGCAATGCTTGATTTCCATCAGTTCCTCATCTAGGTGAGTGTCTCGACTGAAGTGCTGCCAAAACCCTGTAAGAGTTAATTCTGAGGGAAGGAGTTCCCCAGGTCTTCATCAGCAGAAAGTACCCTGAGATCGGGCAGGAAATTTGTGAATTTGCAGTCCAGCTAAATAATGCTGACCGTGAAATAAAGCGCATTGATCAAATGACGGAATAGCTATAACTATCTTATATGGAGCCTTTATCATATTGCCAGATTATGATTTGAACTATAAGACCCTGGCATTTAGCAAAAATCCTGTCCTGAAAATCATTTTTACTCTTTTCTAAAAGTCTTTTGATCAACATATTATTATTTTCAAGCTAGTGCTGAATGTAGTCCTTGTAACCGCGCAGGAAAAGAGAGAGGCTTATTGAAAGAGTAATAAGATTTGTACATTTGCATTGTCACATACAAAAGGTTCAAATTGACATTAAAGGACAATTTCTCATCCTACTGCAGTGGATGACACTTTGGGACCCATTTAAAGTTGAAAGTGTGATTCAATTACTTTTCCAAATGGGTCCGTGTGTGTTTGAAAGAGAGAGATTCAATTACTTTTTAAAATGGGCCTGTGTGTGTGTGTGTGTGTGTGTGTGCGCACACGTGTTTATTGCTTTCCCACCACACCATGGGCATCAAATCTCAACCTGTTTCTGTAAAACTAATAATATCAGTGGGTTCTGTCTCTTGGGCTTTCGACCCGTATGCGCCTGATGATTTGCTTTGTGCTGTATATGTCAGTCTGGTACATGCTGAATGCTAATTTTGTGGGTCAGACTTCTTATAATTTCTAATTACAGTTTTCCTATCAAAGATTCCATACCTCCACTACATTGGGAGTTGAACAAATTGAGGAAATTTGCATAAAATAATGAAATAAATGATATATGTAAACTGATGGAGGTTTTAACAAACACAGGCCAAAGCAAGGTCTCCAGTTAAATTACATGTAAGGCACTGATGCTCTAAATGATGTGGTGATTGTATATTATTATTCTGACAATTGTCTTCAATTGGTTTTTAAGGTTTTGACCCCCTGTAAAACACATATGCACTGTTGCCCATCTCTTGTGCTGCCACTCAAGCCACATTCCCAGGACCACAACTTTACACGTGGACTGAATGACTGAGACAGCATCTCATGGCAAGGATTCAATCACTACATTCATTCGTTGCCTTGACAGACCTTGAAAATTCTTCTGAATCTTCTCAATCTCTGAGAACAATAATGATTAGACAAAGGCTTCTGAGAGAACCCACTCCAGGGCCAATGGGACAGCACTCTGCCATGGTAGAACATCAGCCTGGCAGTCTTCTCAAAGGACCCTTTCAATCTCATCAGTGTTGACCTATTCTTTCTAATTTTTTTTTTTTTACATCCCTTTAAAACATGTTATCTCGTCCAGTTGGTAATAGTTCTTTCGTTGAAAAAGCGGCATCTGATTAATATTGCTCTGTACCTCGATTAATCTCATTAGCTAATTGGTTTATGGGCCCTACTACCGAATGGCGTCTACTGCGATGGCAGAAAACAGCAGATCTAGTCCTGTTCGCTGCGAAAATGCGGCCCGGAGGACCGAAGAGAGACAGTCTGGGCCTACCTCATATATTAACTTGTAATAATTTATTTCATGACATAGGCGTAGTGGGTTATTTTGGATAACACTCGGCATACTGCAGAGAGCGACTTTTCTGTTGGCAAAAAATATTCAGCTGGGGCTGAGGGTGTTTACATTCCGACGCGAGCTTGCTTTATTGGAAAAGCTATAGTCGGGGGAGAAATGCAACCACCGGGAGGAAGTGGTGAAGAGGATATTAAGTCAACAGACTTTTTTTTTTCTTTTTAAACAAGCGATCACAAAAACACTTTATTGGAGGAATTACTCCCAAACTGATTATAGTTTATTAAAATTAAATATTTACAGTGAACCTTGGTCTCTTTACAAAACTGACACGTTGGCTCTTCGGCTTTTATTCGACAGCTACTTAAATGGCTTGAGCGTCGCGTGCCTCGATAGTTTTTTTTATTATTATTATTATTTATTGGAATGATAGTCATGCCTGACTGAGATAATGCAGATTTCAGATTCGAGAAAACATTTTTTGAGATGGATCATAATTTAATCGACTTCCATCAGTCTGCGCATGTTTTCTCCAAGGCCTATACCTGTGCATAGGCATATACAGTCCCACGTTTGAGCAGATACTGACAGTGAGTGAATTGTACCGACGTTCGTGAAGGTTATTCGAGTATTTACTATTAGGTTTAATGCATACAATACAGTTAGCTCCATTGACCAAATGCCAGTCAGCCGAGACGCTTGTCTTTCGCCAAACCAGGCCTAATTGCGGTTGTTAAATTTGCTTCTTTAAAAATTACGCAGTAGCTGTGTTGAATCAATTGGCTTTGTGGGTCTTAAAACATTAGGTTACTCAAAAAAGGCCTCAGTCTTGAAATGTCCACCTAGCATGGCCGCGAAATGTTTTTGAAATGATAAATAAATAAATTATCACGTGGTTGTGAGCGAGTTGCGATCAGAATGCCCCAGAAATAATGTTGAATCGGCCAATCCATTCTTCCATACAAGTTCTCTCAACTGACTTATTTATTCTGTCAGAGTCTAATAATTATTTTGTTCTGATAGTACTTCAAGATGGAGCTGTTAATTTTCTTCGATAAATAAAATTTGAAAAATGCTCCTGAAGAATTATAAGTGCTGCTAAAAATCCATATAGGCCAATAAAATCGACACCAATAAAATTCCACAACTGCTTTTTTATTTAAAAAACAGAATTAGACAAAATGTTCAGGTGGCATGACTAAAATTTCGATAAAATGCTGTTCCTATGTTTAATCCAGGATGGTCTGCAGAGAAAAAGTTAATGTTAGTCTATCAGTCCGTTCAATTGGCTCTGCCATAGTACAGCACGTTGAATTCTTAAAATTCCTTGCCATATATATTGCTCTTTAAGAACAAATTTTTGTGATAATGCACAGAACTAAATAATTGGCACCTAATCAATTGTTATTGACCCGCGTGTTGGTTTTGGATAAGTTCTAAATTCAGTATACTGTCCGGGGTTCTTTATGAGCGAAAATGTGATAATTCGAGTTCAGGGCAAAGTTAACCCTTGCAAAATTCATGGTGAATTATATACAAATTTGTAACTCCGGTACCGAGCTGTTTTTTTTTTTTTTGCCGTTTTAACCCAAAATAGATCAAATGAACAAAATTACCTATGTTATTGTTTGAAGAACTAGGGAAGACCTACACAAAACCATTTAATTGTCCCTCTGTCTTGCTTAGTTTTGGAGCTATGATACAAAATTCACCAATTTTGTAACTCTGTTACTGTGTGACCTGGCCCACACGCACACACACACACACACATATATATATAATAGCATATATATATATATATATATATATATATATATATATATATGCTATTCTGGATCCAGCTATGTACCTCGTACCCTACCTTCCATTAAAATTATTTTATTCATTTATCTCCAATGATAATTAATGGATTGCGATGAGTTCATGTATGGGCCACAGTTTAACATTTTATTGCAGCGATTCAGTAAAATTATACCTCTTTTTCAAGGAAGAAACAGGGTGCTTTTGCTTGAAGTTCAGATTGTCGCGTCTTGTTTCCCACGAATTCAAATACACTTCCGTGTTATAGGCTATACTCCAAATGGCGTCCTCTAATTTAAAATTACTATATAATCAGTTAATTCTATTGATTGATCAACATTGTCCTCACCACATCAGAAAAAAATACCAACATAACCGACTAAAACCATGTGAATCTTAAAAATATAGGCCTATGGGCTATATGAGGCACTTGCATTCGGCTCATTGGTCAAGCTGGATGATACGAACGATTGAAAAACTGTAAATGTCCAATTAGATATCAGATCTTATACAGACGGCATATTCACCCCATTTTGCATTTGGAATCAGAGTTGAAATCACGTTGGACATATCACCACGGAGAAAATACGCCTAGACAGTTCAATTAAAGTTTTTTTTTAAGTCTTCTAATCAACATTTTCATTTTACTTTCCAACTGTTTAAACATTGGATATTTTACCGCAGAAAAAAAATACACCTAGAGAATTCAATAAAAGTTTTTTTTAGTCTTCTAATCAACGTCTTCATTTCATGTTGTAACTGCTGAAATTTAAATGGTTCATTCAAAGAAAAGAAAAAAAAAAAAGCAACGGTCCAACGCGGGCCAGACAAATAGTAAGGCCTACACCGTCGCAGCATGTGCGCACGTAAAGTCAACTTGCGCATCAGAGGCAAATTACAATAGGCTAGTTAAAAATACATTACTCGAGAGCTAATTTATTTGAGTCAAATATTTCTGCGAGGGACTCTTACTTGCCCCTGTTGGCCGATAGTACAATGAAGTTAAGAGGGATTACCAAAGCAGCACAATAGGTCATTGCGTTACTGTCACCAGAATGTTGATTCTACTAACGTACTCCGCACTAAGAGCGCAGCTTAACCCTGTTATATTGGGGTTGGAGTTAAGTCTGTTTTTGACTCCAAGATTCAGTTAATTCAGCTTTGACAAAGTTCATTGTCCAACTGAGAGTCAAATCCGACCAATTGGCCTGCGTAATCTTACAGAGTAATTTTGTGGAGGTTATCTTGTCCCGACGACATTTCTACGCTAGTCACAATTGGATTAATTGAGAGTAACAACAGAGTAATAAGCAGTATATCATGTTGACTACACCAATATCTATGAAATGAGAGATTTCCCAATTAACTTGCCGCAAATTGAATTGAAAACAGTTCAAAATGTTCTTACCTTCTGTTAAGGGAAGAGGAGAGCCAGAATGCTTCCGAACGTGGTCTCAGTCCATAGTAGCCACTGGTCCTCGAATACACACTTCAGTTGAACCCTTTTTAATATGTTTATTGGGTGTGTGTATTGCGGCCCAGACGTCCTTGTTTGTGCGCGCGGGAGGGAGGAGCTTTCCCTCTCAGGAATTCTACCACTGATACCAGCACGAGCTGTCGAAGCGGGGTAATTTATAGGCGCCGTGTTTATCTTTCCACGGGTTAAGACGAACGGTAACGCTGAACTAGAACACTACGACCAAATCTATTTTACTCGGTTAACTTGCCCATTAGTTTCACAGTGAAAGAAAAGGAGTGTGTGTGTAAACATTTGACGACGGGTTGAGTTCGCACAAAAGGGGAATTCAGAACGGAAACAAAGACTACACTTTAATCGTGCAATATTCAGTCAATTGGGGGAATAATTTTTTCATAGTTCAACAACTTCATGTAATGTAGTCGTCAATAAAATCAAGAAAACGACTATACTTAGGTCGGGCCAATAATTCTGTTTCATTTAAGCAGCCTTTAAAATGTTTTGAATCAACAAAAATGCCTTCCTGCAGTAGGCTAAATTAGTATTCTAACATTTTATTTGGTCGGCTAATTAAAAACATAGGCTAACATTTCAAATCACCGAAACCAAAATCACCGTTTCGACGAGAGTAGCAGAAACATAAACACATTTAATTGCATATTCTTGTTGGTTAAAAGGGTCGGAAAGCACCTGACATTTTTAGGCTGATTAAAAGAAGACAACCTAAAACGACTGTTTGAACTGTTTCACGCGCAGCCATTATACACGTTCCCCATCGTCTCCGTCAACCCAATAGGTTAACTCCTCTGCCGCTTGAGGGTGAACACTGATTTTCGAACAATATTTTCTCGCACTCCGCGGATTCTGAATAAGACATTACCCTAGGAATATTTCTATAGGCCCTACCCACAGTCCGCTCCATGGTAACAGGATTTGCTTCAGGAACTGGCTCAAATTAGTTTACGGCTGCGTTTTATAAGACAACATACGCATAGTGGAAAATCATAAGCATCTTTCGGGCAAGTGTCAACACATTTGTAGACTTGACTCCAATACTAACATGAACAATATTTGCGATTTACGATCAGTTATTTCTCTTTCTCTTGTTTATTTAAGGAATACCCTCACAGAAGAAAAGTTAGGATTGTTTTTCTTTTTTTTGGCATATATATAGCCTATATACTTTTTTCCCAGTTACGCAGTTGTTTGTCCAACGCTTATTATCCAGGCCCAGGGTAATATATAACTACGCAAATATGAACTAAAATGTATATGCAAGAGCGCAAATGTATAAGTAAAGATGGGGTGTCAAGTCTCCCCGCAGGCAATTGACCATAAGAAAGGATCCTCGAGGCAAACAAATTTAACACACTGTAATTGCCATCAGGCTATAATTACCACCAAAAAATATTGTCACAAAATGAAGATACCACTTAGAAAAAAGAAAAAAAAATAGAAATAATAATTGTAAAAAACACTAATAAGACATCCCTATAGTGACGATTTTCTTTGACCCTTGGTTTCATTGATTTAAATCCCCCTTCTGCCTTTTCACTGCTCCAGTGTTAGTCCCACGACAAAAATTTTGCAGGAAAACTGTTCCACAACCTTGCGTATCTGGATTAACCCCCGTTGCCCCTTGTGCGTATTGGATTTAAAGAATGTGTATTAGAGAAATTCTCCTGCTACTTTTTATAAATAAGTGAATAACCAAAAGTAATTATGAAAATAAAAAAGTACTGCATAGACTGAAGGCTCTTCGATGATTGTGTTTTTCCGACAGGAAAAAAAAAAGAAACAACGTAATGAAGTATCGTAACAATATATTTACTCCAATTAAATAAACTCACTATTTTATTACTATTTAGCCGCTGCAAAACAAAAAACAAAACCTGTACCAAATACTGAACACAGAGCAAATTCTATTTCGTTTTGCTGCCATATTTTATGCGTCTTAATAACCGAATCGCTACTCTAAAACCGATATTCACACATACATTTAATAATAAATTTAGGGTATGTTAGAAACATACAACTGGAGCATTTAATATATACACATTCCCTTATTTGCAAGCAAAACATTTTTTTACGATTCTCACATGCTTCGAACCTTGAAAACATTGTACCTATAGCATTTGCTCTTAAAAAAAATTAATCGACTGCAAGACATATGTAAAATATGTACATCCTTTCAGTCATTAGTGTCCAAAATTCAAAACTTCAAAAACGGATATATATATATATATATATATATATATATATATATATATATATATATATGCGCGCCAGTACAATTCTTCCACCCTCTTGAAGACGAAGAAAACCACTAATCGGAGAACGAATCATTAATCATGAATTCCTTTTGATTGATTTACGATCTCCACCTCCGGGCCCTGTGTCTTTAAGCCGCAAGTGCAGTCTTCTTGTAGTGCCTTTTGAGACAGAAAATTGAAAAAAAGAAAAAGGAAAAAGGATTTGGTAGGCTCCGCTCCTCGTGAACCGCACTTAGAATTCCCATCGCTCTCACACCGGCCTGTCCACGGCGTACTGGCACGCGCTGAGATTGGAGGCCGGGTTCTGGACGTATCCAAAACTCGAGTGCTGCTTGGCTTTCAGCCGCAGACTAGCCAGGCTAGAGTTACACGTGTCCCTGTACACGTACGGCGGGGTCGGGGACGCGTACGGGCAGGCGGGCGTCGGCACTCCCGAATTCAGAGAAGGGTTGCTGAGATTGTTCAAGTTGTTGAGGCCATTGAGACTGGAGCTCGGGACGCCAGTGACGGCGGAAGGCACCATACTCGACGACATGCTCATTGAGGAGATGGAGTTGGGCGGGGAGAACATGGTCTGCGACGACAGCGGGTTTACATTCATGGAATTAAAGAAGGGGAAGCTTTTTGTGGAGAGGGAGGCCGACGTCAGCCCCTTGGCGGCCCAATTGTTGTACGTGTAGCTCGAGTACATGTCGTCGTACGGCTGCATGAGTCCATTAAACTGCGGGCCAAAGCCGTTCTTACATAGTTCGGTTTGCTGATTCCTCTCCCGCTTCCGCCATTTGGCTCGGCGATTCTTGAACCAAACCTAAAGAAGAGGAAGGAAGAAATGAAGGGGGGTTGTTATTGCATAATTATAAAAATTACCCACGTCGATTATATTTCTAAATCATATATTCGTAATTCGCAGGCTGTAGTAGGCTAATTAAATGGAAATAAAATAGATATAAAGGCCTTATAAAGGAAAAACACTAGTTCTACATAACAATGAGTGGCCTCTTATGCCTAAATACACGTTTAGCGTAATTTATTAGTTTTCTCAATTAATGTTTATCTTATAGTGCAAAGAATCTAAAAAAAAACATATATATGCCCCCAGACGGAATGACCCATTGTACCGTCATGATATTGGATTTAAAAGTTTAAAAGGCGTTGAGAAGTTAGGTTTTTTTTTAAAATCCTCCTTTGGGTCCTAAACAGCAGCCGTTTATGGTCACTCATGTCACGTCTAACTAGGATCCAAAAGAGTGACTCGTTCCTCCCGACACTATATATCCTAATCAGGCTGTGATTCTGCATGAGGCCCAATACACAAGCCTGCCACTTAGCCACTCTAATCTGCAGTCTGGAGACGTGTATATTCCTCATCACCCAAAACCGTCGAGGACCAAGACAAACAACACCAGACTGCGCGCCACAAAATATACGCTTTGCGCATCTGTCACTCGTCTCTGCACGACACAGAGGAAAAGTCTACTTTCCCCCCTGTTTCATGCGCTTATATGGCCTAACGTTGAATCATTTATACCATTAAACCAGCCCCGACCATTGAAGAAAGAGGTAGTGTAAATTATGCATTTTTTTTACCATTAAAAGATTAACCAATTTCAACAATGCCTTGTATTCTTATATGAACTTCAGCGGGACCCTGTTTGCGTAGTCAACCCGTTGATTACACAGTTGCGAACAATATGGCTTGCATAAATACAATAGGCAGTGTAAATCCTGCATTAAAGTCAGCCAGACAAAAGAATAGTTATATATGCGTATTTTGCAGCTATTTAAAGAATCAGTGTTATTTTTCTGAGAACAATACGCATAACTTATGCCGACTTCTGACACAGTTTTATAATACATTTCTAAAGCCCAAAAGCCTCCGCTGCTCACAGAGATTTAAAAAAAAATACAGAATAAAATACAAGTGCAAGGCTTATGTTTAATGTATAAATAAAACTTACAGGACGTTTTTTTTAAAATAATTAATTCTAATTATGCAGAGTCGGCCAATAGTAGCACAGAGTGCAAGAAATCACAATTTTAGGAGCACAACCCGATTCTTTGAGAAGGGCTAGACAAAGCCTCAACGCAATGGGACACTATTGTTGTAATTAGAGCAGGTTTAGAGTATCTCTCGAGGCAGACGTGTTTCAAAGCAAGGTGCATCGCATATAAGATTATGCAACAGTGGATAGACTAAACAAATGAAATAAGTGGACGTTATTTCCACGGCCTTACCCGGACTCGGGCCTCCGTGAGATTGGTCCAGACGGCGATCTCCTCTCGCGTGGACATGTCGGGATAGCGATTTCTCTGAAACGTGGCCTCCAGTTCCTGCAGCTGCTGGCTGGTGAAGTGAGTCCTCTGTCGGCGCTGCCTTTTCTTTTTTGATGGATCATCCGAAGCGTCGTCGTTTTTACTCTGAGTTTTCTCTCTCTCTGAAAGGATTACACAGTTTTTTTCAGCTGTTATTTAATTTATGTGATTACAGGGAGCCTCCTGGAACGTTAATAATGTTGTCACCGCATCAAATATCTATAAAATAGATCATACAGGCGGTTGCTCTCAGAAAAAATGTGAGATTTCCGGATTTCTAGTTATTGTGTGCAAGAGAAGTATAGCTCAATATCAAACCTAAAATTTCAATTTGTCCTGCCCTTCTGACGCACTTGATTGTGTGTCGCAGGGCACAGAGTGAAAGGAGATAGTTCTATATTTCAAGAGAAACATGTAATCATGCATTATTAGCCTTGCCAAGGGCAAAGACAAGAGAACAATACAAAATTCGCCTATGTCCAGGCTATCGGTCAATTCCAACTCCCGGACAGCTGAATTAAATTTTTATTTAAAAACACGAACGTTGTGTTCGTTTTAAAAAAAAAGAAGTCAAAGTATTAAATTCTACACCCATTTCCGAAACAGCTCATGTCGCGAACAAATTCATCCACAATCTCGAGCGCTTCTGCGTAAATGTTTTTGTTTGTCGCCGTAATCAGCGCTGTATCTGAACGATATTTAATCACCTACCTATAGACTCAGGGCTAGAAGTTCCCGACTGTGTCCTGACCTCCAGACGATGTTTTGAGTCTACAGAGCGCTGTAGCGGCTGGAGACTGGAAGCCATGGCAAGCGCTGTTTGGTTTGGAGAGGCGAGTTTATTGCCTATATGGTGGTGGTCCAAGTGCAACGAATCCTTCATTGAGTTCATCGATAACTGGAACAGGGACCGCGCGGAACACCGATTACAGACTCCAAAGCGCGAGCGACGGCTTTCGAGAAGAAATTATTGTGATTGAATTTAGGCGGCGCAGCTTCTCCAAGATTCTCGTACCTCTGGTTCAAGCAGTTTAATGTATTAAATTAAAGCCATAGCGGTGGCCTATCATCGGCACCAGACGGACATGGATATCCTCTCTTTAATAAGAAGCGAAATCAAATAAACATATCCTGGCTGATACCGTTAGTGGCCACGACAATCGGAGTGACAGGGGCAGGTAGCCGTGGTAATATCCGAAGGCTCGCGCACATTCGGCGGTTTGCCGTTCATTTCAGCTGTTCCGAGTTCCCTCTCCTGCACGGAGGCGCTATTCTAAACTCTGACGTCACTAAAGGCCTCCCTCTCTCTGACAGGCTGTCAAGTCAGAAGTGAAGCTTCTCCTGACCAACCCAGCACGAGCTGGGTCGGCAGTGAGCGCCAATGGCATACCTCGGGGAGCTTATTGTTCTTAGTAATAAAAACTCCATCGACATGTGTAGGAAAAACGAAAATATAACTTGGTATACACGTAGAGGAGTGTAGATGCAGTGGTCCTCTGAAAAATTTTCCCGAAAAACCTTGGCCAAAGCGCTGAAAAATTACCTGCTAAAGTTATGGTGACTATGAAAAATGCGCCATAGGTAAATCGTTGATATTGACATCATTGTGTGTATCACACTGAATTAAATAAATCCGCAGTATTCCCCACATAAACAAGAGCCACAGCACTATGGCCGACTCTAAATGTCACCGCCGCGGAGACTCAAAACCTTACAAGCAGACGAAGTACCATAGAACAATTGATAGGGCAATTTGGAGAATATTTTGACAACGCATTACTGATTACAAATTGGTCCTCGGTCTTGATGTGACCATTACCAGCAATTAGAAATTAATTAAAAAAGTAATTTCCATAGCACAACGATTGCATCGACGTATTCTTGTCCTATAGCATTACTGCCTTCATATGTGCAACAGAAATAATAGATATCCGGCAGATACTGTGAAAATAAGCTAACATGAATCAGTTAAACCTTATGTACATGACAGATAGCTTTTTGATAGCTAATACATCCTGCTTCAAACAAGCGCAATAGAAAATGGCAGAGGGCACAAGGTGGCAGGAAGTTTAACATTATTTTCAAAAATCAAGACTGAATTGATATTGAATCATATTACCAATTTCCAGATCAGTACACTTAAAGCGTGGGCCAACTTTTCAAATTATACGGAGAGTTATTTTCCTTTTAATCTTTTTAGCGGACTTTCAAAGAAAAAGTGTGCTTTCAAAGTTTTATCGCGAAGTTTTAACTAAATTGGAGTGCAAATTACAATTTTCCAATCGTCTCTGTTTTTCTAGATACTTCTATGCGCGGAAAAAACGGACAGCCTTTTTACATTACTACCAAAAAGAAAAAGAAAAAAAAACACATAATAATAATCATAATAATAATAAAATAATAATAATAATAATAATAATAATAATAATGACTGCGTTACAACGGAAATAGTTTGAGGCGCATGCAAATCTTATAACAGTCACACCCAATAAACTGACAAATGTGCTGCCAGTGTACACCCTCTCCGCCAGCTCTTGTATGAAGGAGGGCTAATGATACACTGCGCAGCTAATCCTTTGAAAACCACTGATATGCACCTCGTTTGGAGTCTTTGGGGGCGGTGAAGAAAGGATGGGGAAGAGAAAGAGAGACGGAGGTCGAAAGATGGGAGAGAGGGAAGATCCCGATAAGCTTTAGTCAAAACTGCCCGGCAATAACTTAATCTGTATCTCAATCACTCTCTTCCGTGGACCAGTTTATGGGTGTGCATGCAGATGAAAGCTCGGGCCTTTTAATTTGCCTTATTCCGTTAGTTTTAATTCAGATGAAATTAACCCGCGATAGAAATGATAGTTGATATACCCCCATGAAAAAACAAAGAGTGTGAAAGACTACCTTCTGGATAATTAGAATGGTGAAGTCAACCTATCTTTACTGCGCGTTTTTTTCGCGTAGCCTACATCTCTTAAGTAGTCAGTCTTTGTAAAGGAACCTGTAATTTCTTCAGAGAAAGACTATATTCGTTACAGAGATATACCTCGCGTCATTTCAACAGGTGTCAACCCCTTCACCAGTATGTATTATTTTTCGGAAAGATTTCACTGTTATTTTGCGCATTAACTAGCTCTATGTTTCGTTTAAAAAATGAGAAACAAATGTCAACCTGACAATAATGTGGGCTTGCCAAAGGGACTAAACGTGCTCATAATCAAAACGGTAAATCAAAATCAAGAGTTCACTCGTTATGTAACCGTTTTTGTGCGTGCCTTGTACAACCAACAAAATTGTGAATGCGTCTGGAAAAAAATAAATAAATCTGTTCATTAATACCAAAGAAGAAAACGCATTATAAATGAAAGCAAAATACAGGCGCGAACCTATGCCAACAACAGTAACAATAACAATAGCCAAAAAATGGGATAATAATGATAATAATAATAACAACAACAATAATAATAATAATAATAATCAACATCATCATCATCATCATCATCTTAAGAGCAGAAATAACGAATTTTCCCAGTAATAATGTCCCTCTGTATCCCCCTTCACTTCCCCTCTCTCCCGCCCTCCCATTTTCTCTCTCTCTCTCTCTCACTCTCTCTCTCTCAGTCTCCTTTCCCCCCATCTCTCTCTCTGTTTAGGATTATCCCACAGGATTCGCCATAGAGAACCATTAATTACCCATTCAGTCAATATTGGGGCTGCGACAGAGCTTTCTACATAGGATTAAGAGGACATCAAATTGTTCCATTAGTGTTTTCCTCCCCGCGCGTAAGCCTTCATTATACACGGCCTATCATTTTCCCATGAGTCGATCTTCCTACTATACTGCCTACGGAAGGGATGCGGCGAATTGATCCAGAAGAGCGAGCTTTAAGGGCCCAGTTCCGCGATTTGTGCCTCAGTTTTATCGGACGGAATATGCCCTTCAGTCATGTGTCTTGTCAATGCGTCTTGTCTAAAAAAGATGCTAAACTGGATTCGAGGCAGATCGAGCTGGCGAAGGACAGAACCGTCCAAATGCTCAATTTCGAAATGTAGATCGCGGTCCAACGTCGCGCATGAACTCACTGAAAAAAGCAAAACTGAAGTGTTGTTCGCTTAATGTGTATTTCTCGTCAGCTGAGCTCTGCTTGGAAGGATGCTCCAGGGATGTTTTCTTCATCCGCAGACTGCTTACTGCAGAAGACTCGCGCACCGCGTTCACACGCGTTGCATCTATTTGGTTCCAAAGGAAAAGGCCCGCAGTTTAAACTATAGGCGTTTTAACTAGGGAGTAAAATCAGTGGATAGCTCGCACGAGGCTACTAATTCGTAAAATAAAATCACATGGTTGCTTCTCTTTACTTCAAAAATAAATAAAGAAATAAATAAGTAAATAAATAAAATAAAATAAATTAATTAAAAAAATAAAATTCAACGTTCAAAATGTTCAAATCTACGAAAGTCAGCTCAAGGCGAGTAACAACCGGCACTTTCGTTGAGGCTACAATTTAAAGTTGAACCAAACAATTAAAAACACGTTAAAATAACAAAATGCGAATCGAGAATGACAAAAAGAAAATTGACGTACAGCAGTATCCTGGAGTCGTAGCTTTGCTAACTGAGCAAAAAGACATGTTGGACAAGATAACATTTCAACAGAGATAACGGGCGTCCAACAGCTGGTGCAACTGAGCTCCAAAACAAACTTACGGCGTTGGAGCAAGGAGCGGGGGATTCAAGAACCGTTACGGAATGGGGACCCCCAAAAATTGAACGGTATTTGTGCAGGGATCCTCGGGCCTGCTAGGGCAGGTGGGGCCCAATTGGAGATCTTCTGATGTGGCTCAATGCCGCAACACCCTAAATTCGGAGCGAATTTATTGCCTCATTCATGAAGTCACCAATGAACTGAAAGCACATTCTATGTCATATTGCGAAGCCATAATTCTTAGCCGGAAATCTGCGAATGGCAAGGAAATGCAGCGCGTGACTGTACAGGGGCCTTCACAGGCGCTCGGCTATATTTTTGGCCGCTAGAAGGCAGTATAATACAGTGCAAATTATTTTACTCGCTGCTAACAGCAGATAGTTCCAACTCATCATGCTGACCCTTAAAAAACTTCTTTTAAAAAATAGTTACGCGTTAAAAGACATTGAGAAGATTATACAGTAGGCTAGTGTATAATGCAAAGGATATCAGATAGACCCATTATGTCTCGAGTGCGTAAAGACACCACAAGAAAGATGAAGGCAAAAATGAAAGGCAAAAACTCAAGTAAGGACTCACCTATTTGGACACAAGTCGAAAGCTTGCGGCAGTGTGAGTCCATTGTGTTTTCCTGAAAAACAGGGATCCAATGCAAAGCATTAAAACCTGAGCACCACGTGACTGTTACGTCGTTGGCCCCATCCGAACGGTAATAAAACAATTCAAATTCCCCTTTCTCCTCAACCTAAATAGGCCTTCTTGTTTCCCGACTTGCATAAGTAGCTCTCCACAATATTTCCTATCGCTCCATCATCGTAATGCTCTTTCATATTCTTCCAGCAATGTTTCACCTTTTATACCCAAAATTTTCCCCGGACATAAGCCTTTATTATTATTATTATTATTATTATTATTATTATTATTGTTGTTGTTGTTTTTGTTTCTGTTGT
The DNA here is from genome assembly GCA_029721435.1 of Gymnothorax reevesii. Lineage (NCBI taxonomy): Eukaryota > Metazoa > Chordata > Actinopteri > Anguilliformes > Muraenidae > Gymnothorax > Gymnothorax reevesii. The sequence goes on from CM056574.1 coordinate 10,019,530, forward strand.
TGTTGCGGCTACAGCAGGTGTAATCGTCATAAGGCATCGACATGGCTGCTTGCTTGTCCTGCTCTCAAAGCTGCGAACTTTCTATTCTTACGAATATCAGGGCCTCGCGCCGCGCCGCATGCGTCTTGGCTCCGCATGTGGCGGGGACCAGCAGTTTGGCCCGCAGTTTTGTGATTGTGCTGCAAAATTACGGGATTAGTGTCTGATTGAGATGTCTGTCGGCGCAGTATTACACATTTCATTACCAGGGCTCTCTACTAACTCGATATGAAGTAACACAGATGGGATTTTATTAGCTCAGCCTCGCCGTGTTTGCTTATGATAATTTAAGATGGAAATTTGCATGCAATGATGCTGTCAATGCCGATGTCTCCACCTTCTTCATCTCTTCTCGGTAATGCCGATCTGGTTGGAACCGCTTCTTCTTTTAATTCTTTTCTTTTTTTCATCAAAGTCGTGTAATGCGACAGGCCATGTTTTACATAATTTGCACCCACATAGCACTTCTGCATGCATTAATCTTAAACATCAGTCCCGGATATTGTATGGAACCTTATCTTCACATTTACAACGCTCTTCCTATGTCACATAAAGTCATTTAACCCGGGGAGAGAGGGCTGGAAACAAACACTAACACTCATGGTGACCTCAGTTGAGCAACTAATTCTACATTTCCAAATGCGGCAGGATAGGTAAATCGCAGGCTAATGTAGTTTTGTTATGAAATACAGGAAAAGGTACAATGTAAAGCACACTATTACTCCATAGGTAGCCAGTATTGAAATCCAAATGAATGCGTAAATTGTCAATTTCTTCGCGACTTGGACAACTGCGGCCTGAGAACCGGAGTTCGGGAGGTCTCCGGTAAGTGGGCTGTAATTCATTCGAGCTCCCGCGACTCCCCAGGTGATCAAATCTAACGGTCAAAATGCCAAATTGAAACCGCCATGTCATAATATCATAGCTTTCAACTGCACTCTCAAAAACTTATTTTTTCTTACTTATTCACCAAATGAATGTGATATATCCACTCTTATACACTGCAAAACTTAAACAAACGCATATTCAATCTGAAACACATTAATGTTAGTAGAGTAATTCGATTCTTGTTTAAAATATGCAAAATATTAATAAAAATGTTTAAGAATTATGGGCCTTCCATTCTGCGCTTGGACGAGTAATGAAATAACGCGAGGGGTCCAGCAGGATAGATTATTATTATTATTATTATTATTATTATTATTATTATTATTATTATTGCAGCAGTATTAATAATAGTAGATGTAGGGAAGCAGTAGCAGTAATTGCAGTATATACTGTAATAGTTGTAAGCGGCCTCTTAATAACAGATGATATTAGCTACTGATAAAACAACAGTTCATACATACATTTTTTTTTACATTAATATAAGTTACTAATTAAATTAATGGCCAAGCATTAAATGCTATTTGTTTATTTTAGATTAACTTTTTTTTTTTTGCTCGAAGTCCTGATTTATTTCTAGAAGAGCGGTTTTACTTACTCGCGGCCTAAAAAGTGAATGTGCCATAAGGAGCAATAGCCTACATGCAGTTTCGTTCTCTGGGGCTTTGAGAAAAGTTCATCCGAATCTAAAATTCTTGCAAAATAATATTAATTATTTCACACACGCGCGCGCGCGCATTCAGAGAAAAGCGCCAGCACTGTTTTGCTGTTTCGAACAGGCGACAAGAGTTCACCGTTTATTCCTAAAATAATGACTATATAATATTATTAAGGCTCGTACTTATGAATTGTTCGAATTGTTATTTTTAAACAAACCTCTCTTTGTTTGATAAAATATAATATGAAAATGAAGATTAGGACCAGAAAATGTATTTTTCCAAGGCAATTTCCTCATTCTTTTTGAACTGGAACGGCTTTTAGGATTTTTTCAATATGGTATATAATCCTGTTGCATTTGACTTACCCCTAAATAATCTAAAGAATTGTTTTCAGGTATTAAAAGCAACCAAGACAACATCCAAACAACAACAATAACGGCAATAACAGGCAACTACAACAACGACTAATAATAATAATAATAATAATAATAATATAATAACGACTCAACCCTGCAACTAAGACTTGATTTATACTATTGATTAAAAGAACATCAATGGAAATCTATAACAGGCCTACTCGACCTTATTAGAGCTATATCGACATCGCATTCCTTCTCATTATTTATTTATTTATCGTTATATCAATACGCTCTTCAGTCCACCTGCGAAACAACTCCATACAGTTTACCTTAACAGCGTCAGCGAATGATTTGTTGTCAGTTACACATTTTATTCAGTGGAGACCCTCCCAATGGAACGAATTCCTTAGCCTGAAATATCTCACAATCGGGGGTCAGATGGTCTGCTCACTTACCTGTAGCAGTGACAATATTCTTTTCTCCCCTTCTTTTTCTTTCTTTTTTTAAACTCACTTCTTATCGACTGGGCGGGCGAGACATCCAAAGGGACAATCAAAGCTGACTGATTCCCAATGAGTTCTGTTGGCATCTAAGTCATAGGTCCAAAATAACACTTTGGCTCGCGTTCGGGAGTCAAATGTCCTGAAGCTCCGTGGTTCACTTTCAAACTCTACAAGCTGTTTGATAAATGTCGCGACGACAAGTAAAGGCTATAATAACCTTCAACAAATGTATCGGACGCTTCGTGAAAGAAAGCCTCGGTCGGAGGAATAACCTCTGCAGGTAATTTCTATACCAATAGCCGATCTTCGATGTTTATCCCGACGATCACACGCACTTTTCCCTTTCCTCTCGCGCTCCCTCTCTTCCCCAGTGTGCGCGTGTCTTTCAGTGGGTGTGTTTCAGGCGGCGTGCGCGCGCGTGTGGTTAAAGAGACTGGGTCGAGTCCATAAGACATTTCACAGCATTTAAAGCAGAAGCACTTACGTTACGTGACTGCTTAGCCAAATCACCTCGCCATTACATTTACGAGGAAAACGTGAGCGAATAGCGTCAGTGCAATTTATCTCTAGAAATTATCGATGTCAAAAATAATAAACACTCAAAAATGGACAAATAGCGACAGGGCCATGCGAAATGAATTTTTACTTGTGTTGCCCTTGTTTGCGCATCGTCATCATGGTTACATTCAGCATCAAAGCCTTCACCATCATTATCATCATCATCGTCATTTTGTTTGATCTAAACATACCTAAATAATTACTTTTTCATTCAAATCCCAGCCAAGAAATGAGCATTATTACAAATTTGTAGGCTAATAATGCATGAAATATAGCTATAAATTATACAGATCAATTATTTGCATGCGGTGTTTTGTTAATTATGATAAAATCACATTTTCTTTTGATTATTCGAGAGATGTATATCTAAATGATCGGGAGTCAGTCAAATGAATATTGTATTTTAAAAATGACTATTTAGGCAACGCATGAAATAATTAGCATGAATTTCAGATCAACAGATCAATTTTTCCACATCATTATGTTATCATCAAAGGAGCGTTAAATTGCCCATTAAAATAAAGCTAATATATAGTTTATATATAAATATATAGTACATATATGACAGTAAAGACATTTTCAGGAATACTTTGTCTAAATGAATGATAACAATTGAAGTTATCATTGTCGAGTAAGCATAACATGGGTGGACAATATAGCACGCTTCACGAATGCAAAATTCGTGTCTTAATTGAACACGAGCAAAAAACTGGTTTGCGGGGGAGAGCAGCTGGGTGCGGAGACGAACACGCTTGGAGGGAACGTGATTTAAGGGTAGTGATCTTATTTTCGCGAACTGACAAGCCAAATGAGGCGGACAAGCGTTCCAGGCGCCTAATCCTTGTTTTACATTTTTAGTCATACTCCTTCTAAACAGCTAATTAATGCACAGGATCACATGGGAATTTCACACTGGAAATGGAAAGAGAAACGCGGAGCAGGACGGGAATTAAACAAGAATTTCCTTCACCTGCACGAGGCCCAAGAAATATAGTCCATGAAGTTTCACCGCAAAATTCCACTTTTATTAGTTGAATTTGGTGGTGTTGACGGAATATTTAAACAAAAATGAAGAACAACAAAGTTTTTTTTTTAAATCAAGCTAAGTTCAAAATTTTTATGTGTATTTTCAGGAAAAATAAATAAACAACTGTATAAATTTAGAGTCTGTCTATGTTCATTAAGACATAAAAATGTAAAGTGAATTTTCGTGGAATTCACGGCAGGTTATAGAGCTTTCAATTTTTCAATTAAGTTAAATTGAATTAAATGAACTTAAACATTCCCAAGCGATGCGACCTCGAAACGTTTGTCCCCGCACTCCGAAAGAAATGATTCGGTATAGCGAAGATTAGTGCCCTCACACGTCTCCATTCATATTTGCAAACACATCACATTGATCCAATTAATTAGGAGTTCACTCATCCATCCATGAACGAGCCGAACCTACCAACGAAGGTGAACGAGTCTATCCAAAAATGAACATTTGCAATTTTCTGTCAGGGCTGGTGCCAAAACTATGCCTGCACCTTATACGCATCCTGTATAGCACAATATATGCATTTTTAGAAAAATGATGCAAAATCTTCAAAACTAGTGAAATCTTTGATAATTCCCCTGTCGCGGGCGGCTCATATGGGTTTATACCGCGTGCAGCCCGTGGCCCGCGTCATTGCGAGAAACTAGGCCTCGTGGATTGCTGCACAGACCCCTCGCTTAACACCATCTGAAGAAAAGTATGTAGAAGAGCTTTCTCACAGAGAAAGTGCGCAGGAATGTCCCGGGTGCTGAAAAAAGGAGCCCAGCTCAATACGATATTCTGCCCTGAGGCAAGCCTGCAGGCCCCGTTCCATTTCAAGCGCTTATCGATTAGCTGTTGTCATCTTTGGCGACGCGGAAGGACACTTGAAAGAATTTCTGATAGGGCTCAGATCTGCGGTACAAGGTGACCTGGTTAAGCGTTCACCAATATGCCTTGCTTCCACATTAATCACATAAAAATAATCGTTTGAATAAAAGTTTCAGCAAAAGTTGTAACTTTTTTAGAATGTAGGCCATATTGAAAACCTCGGCGCGCGCAGATACTGAGGGACACGAGCGCAGTGCACAACGCGTGGCCAGAACAGGCAATCCTTCAATAGGACTTCTTAGAAAATAAAACATAACAGGCATATGGGCTGAGCGCAAGCATCTACAATCATTACTACACACTCACGATAAAAAAAAGAGTTTGATTGATTTATGTTCATGTTTAAGCCTATGTCCAAGGTTTGTCTTGCATATTAATTACTGGAAAATGAACACGGCGCGCACTCAGGGTTATTTATCGGTGAGCTTGTAATCCATGGAGCAAGTTACGGCGTGGGGAAGATACTCGACTCGAGCATCACAGCTATCACAAAATGTGTCAGGAGGGCATGCACATCCAGCACAATTTGAAATTATGTTATGTTTCGGTGTTTTTGGTAGAATTCGAATACGGACTCATAACAGGACAAAATAATAAAAGCTAAAACAAACGATGAGTCAGGAATCTTTCTCGTGAACTCGTCATCTTCATCTAGTCACATACGTGTTTATCGAAAGCGATGATTCTTGAAATACAAGGCCTAGAATTTTAAAATTTCCCCGAATAGATAAGCTATAGGCCTAAGCAATTTTGAATCAATAGCTTATTCAATGATATGAATTTGTATAAGAAACAAATATTTAGGCCTTGGGCGCTTAATTAATCGCAAAACAATTTAGGGATAAAAATATGGGTCACATAAAACCTTTGACGGTATAGGAACATCTGCTGTCGGGCTAATATGGACATATGAAAGAAATATTGATTTTCATTTGATTTACACATCAATTTCGCGACAGATGAGCATGTTTGTTGTCTTTTGTCTCTCGAGCGATTTGCTCGTGAATAAAATTTACGCATTTATTCAAATGTTTGCCTTAATTAATGCTCAAAATGGCGTTCAATTTAGTCATTAAAAGCAATGAACAACACGCCCCCCCCCCCCAACTAAATAAACAAATAAATATATAAATTAATAAATAGAAAAAAGAAAAAGTCATGTTAATCTTTGGGATATAAAACCTGCAACTGATACTGCTTTGGACGCGAGTTAAGGAAACTAAAGAATAACCATTAACAAATATTTCTTGGCATTGCGTTGCACTGTTAATGCATATGTGGTGTCATATTGTTATTGATGTGCCATCATACCAAGTGCTGCATATTTATTTCCACATAGTTTATATTCGCTGACGTAAGGGATTAATGACTTGGTATAACAAGTTTTCTTCCATGCTTTGCTTCGGGTGATTAAAGCAGAATCTAACTTTGGGCATACGGAGTCAATTAAATGATCTCTTTTTTCTACGCACTTAGTTTTTTTCTTTTCATTATTAAAAAAACCCCTTTCCCTGAGAAAATCTGCTCTTTCTGCGGCCTGAGACCGCATTCAGTTTTCGTATCGAGTCTCGCCACCGTCCTAGAATCATAAAATGAAATTTGGATTGAAATTTAGTTTCAGTTTCAACGGTCTTTAAACAAACAATTTTAAACAGTGTTAACACATGCTACAGAACCGGGGCGCGAATCAGACTTAATTGTCTTTTCAACTGCATCTCTGGTAATTATAATGCGCGTGCACGGTTTGTGTTTGAGTGCGGCGCGCGACCCGAGAGAGTGAGAGAGAGAGAGAGAGAGAGAGAGAGAGAGAGAGAGAGATATGTTATCGACTATCTTAAAATCCATCCGGTAATTACATTGGTCTGGTCCCCCGGTACATCTCTCCCGATAACAATACCAGCGACAAAACAACAGTTCACATGAAGAAATAATTTCTTTAAAGATGTGACCTACTGACATAATATTGATAAGAATGACGCGCCATCGCCGGAGTGCTGCACAGAAATTAACGAATTCCAGTTTCAGTTTGGCCAGATTTAAATGTTAAAATGAAGTGGTTTTCAATAAAATCTTGGTAAAGTGGTCTAATGTTTTGAATTAATAACCTCCTCATTCTTCCAGAAGTGAATCCCCACCTTAAGGCAAAATTAGAGATAAGGCTGCAGTTTTTGAAGGTCTTTTAAAGCCTCAATCATGTCTTTAAATACGTTCCCAGCCAAAGACTTTCAACGCCATGTTAAATTGAATAATGAAATTTCAGGGGCGCGTGAAGAACATGTCGACCAAAATTGAAACATTTAAGAACGTTAAAAATTGCGGAAGAAAATGAATACATACGTGACCACTAATTTAAGTGGGCCTAGACTTCATCCTTACCGAGCCTACTGATTGGGAAAGTAATCGCGAGCGAAATTTCCCAAGGGCAAACCTAAAGGCTCGAACTTCTTTATGAAATATGATACAAAGATCTAATTGAAACAAAATGTCGACACGAGACTTTATTTTGGCACGACTTGTATGCCACTCTGATGTCTTGAACACAAGTGAAGCAAAATGACATGGCCTTCCCCAAGCTAAACCGTCGCTTTATGGTAGGCTTTAATCACAAGAGGTCACAGTGCATGCTATGTGCATACAGTTTTAGGGGGTAAATTAAAATAAGTGAATGGACAGTATTGGGAAAAAATGACGAAACCACAGTGCAAGTAAGCCTGCAGACCATGGTCGCACATATCAAAGAGATCTCAAACTGGAGACAGGACATAATTTATGAACCACTGACATGCGGGTGAATGCAATCTCTATAACGGGATATATTCCAAAGAATTATAACGAAGGCAGCATTACGTCAATATTATTGAAGAAGGAGAGCGCTGATCCTGGCCTGTTTAATCACCTTGCGTCACATGTAAAACTCTCGATCTATTATTAGGGGCAAGCCAGATTCATTCTCCGAAAAAAAAAAAATCATTGGGATATGGTTTTTCACGGGAAGGTCATGGCTCACTAACCTCCTGGATGTCTTTCAGGAAGCCGCAAAGTGCTTTGACTCAAGCGAGGCTTAAGATATTATATATTTGGACTTCCAAAAAACATTTGATAGAGTACCATGTCAGAGTTTCATAGTGAAAATAAAATCAGCGGGGGCTACAAGAGTTATTTCAGAGCTGGTTTGCAATCGACTGTAACACCGAACATGAACAGCAACTGTTAAAGAGACAGTATTTCAGAAAGGAAGTAGATTTCCGTTGCATCATAATTCCTCCTTGCTCTAGACCTAATGCTCATTAGTACATAAGTAGCGAGTTAATTTCATCATGACTTGAAATAAACTTGGGATTTAGCCCATATTTTGGATCTACTGAAGTACTCCAACTATAGGCTAATAAACTTAAGGCATTGTGAACACCAAAGGACATGGCTAATTTGACTATTTCAACAAGGGTGAAGACAGGAATGTTTCACAAGTGATTCTAAAAAAAAAAAAATTTAGAACATATGGCCATGGACAGTTATATGACATCAACAGTGGCTAAAATAATTTCAGAATTTGGCATGTGCTCTTTCACTATAAGAGCCTATAATTGCTAAACTATTATTGCATGCGTAACTGAGCAACAGAACAAGTTAACACAAATAAAAATCAGCTGAATACAAATTTCATGGTATAATACCAATGAATGGTCCCTAATGAAGTGTAATAATGGTTTCATATGTCATTCATAGCACTGATATAAGCGCTGCCAAGATGAATATAAATGCCAACTGTGACTAAGTAGATCAATGATGTCACCTGCTCATCTCAGAGGCGAAAAAACATATAATATTGCATTTGCAGTTACTGACAATGGCATAACCAAATGCTCGCAAATGTGCAAGTTGTGAATACGAAGGAGTAATCAAACCCTTATGCAGGGCCAATTCATAGAAAGTAGAACCATATCTTAATTCAGTGAATTCTTAGTATACGATAGTTTGACAGGATACTTAGATCAGGAATCTTCAGGGAATTCAAGTTCAGGCTTGACATAGTCCTGGATTCCGTCTAGTTCATGGAGGAATTATGAGCCAACATGGGCAGACTGTACAAAACTGCAGTCGATGTGTATTCTTATGTACCCAAATTTTAGAGGGGTTTTACGCTGGAATGGGACAGCGACTGGTTTGAAATCACATTCCAAGGAAAACAGAACTAAGTAGATGGACCTGCGTTTAAGTGTCATCGATAGCTGACAAAGGGATATGGAAGCACTTCACTACTTAAACTATGTCGGACTGCTCTTTCCAGAGGAACACCGTTTGCGGGAACTGAAAGCAGGGGAGGGAAAAAAAGAACCGGCATGATTTCACTTCACACAAAGCGGGCGAACCTCTCAGCAGCTCCGCTGAGACCGGCTGTTGGAGAATCAAACATGGCTGCTATTAAAAACTGTTGCCATTACCTCGGAGCTGAGTGCTGCATTGATGATTTTTTGAATAAGTCCTACATATATCCAGGCTTAAAGAAGTTCAGATATTGGATGAAAACTGGAGAATCTGAACAGCAAACACCACAAGGGACAGACAAGCGGAGAGGCTGTGGGTCTGCTAAACTCAAAACCCAGATATTAGGAAAATGAGGTGGGAAAAATAAACAGGGACTGTGTGTGACTACACGTGCACACATGACATACGAGCATATATTTTATATGGGTGATATTGTACAGTGTCTCTAAAAGTACAAGTGTTCGAGCACTTGTGTGTGTGTATCATATTTACCTACCCTTGTGGGGACCAAATGTCCCCACGAGACATGGAATTCCAGATTTATTTGTTCTGATAGGGACATTTTCAGGTCTCCACAAAAATATTGAGCTATTTTAAGGTTAGGGGTTAAGGGGAGGGTAACAGGTATGTATGCACTGCTGAGGGTTAAGATCAGGGAAAGAGGTTTGGGGATGAATGGAAGTCTATGGAATGTCCCCACAAAACATGAAAACGAACATGCATGCGTGTTTGTGTGTGTGTATGTGTGTGTGTGTGCTTGTGCGCGCCCGCCCGTGTAGTTAAAATAACACCTCACACTATGGATGCAATGGGGAGGATTATACTGCTTCAATGGCTGCTAATCAATGTTGAGGTGGGAGAGGGGGTTGTGGTGGTGTGGAGGTTGGGGGGGGGGGGGTTCGATGGTCTTATCGGCTGCTAACCTGCCAAAGGGGAAATCAGCCAAGAATGAAAAGAGCACAATAACAGAGGGGTACGGCAACCCTATTAAATGCATGAAAAACAGGTCAGTGGCCAACCCCAATGCCAATTACTGAGGAGGGGGCGGGGCAAATGGAACAGCGCAGATCTGATTGGTTGAATGAGGCACTGATGGGGGCAAGGGTTGAGCTTTAGGAAGATGGCGGTGGACTCGTGTGGTTGTTAGCTGTCTGAAAAGCTGCAGTGGGCCCTTAGATTCAAGCAGAAGTTTTCTCTAAAAAGTGTGACTTTTGTGGTTTCAATCAATGTATTAGACAAACAGTAAGAAAAAATGGCCCAATTAAGTATAATAATGGGAAGTAGCAATGCTTACTGAAGTGAGGCTAATTGCTAACTACTGAGTTCCAAATCCATACAAGTATGTGAGTTGTTTCATGCAATGTGTGTGTGTGTGTGTGTGTGTGTATGTGTGTGTGTGTGTGTGTGTGCGTGTGTGTGTGTGTGTGTGTGTGTGTGTGTGTGTGCGTGTTCTTTCTTCGTTTGGGACAGTTGACATGTCTGTTCCCAATCTACCCCCCCCTCCGATATCTCGATATGACGCTGGGCCTTTTGGGTGCTGGATTAGTCCTAAATCTCTAATGCAGCACTGTTAACACACCAGCACCGTCCTCATAAATAATGGATGAACACAATGTAATCCAGTGGTAAGACAGTGTGTGTGTGTGTGTGTGTGAGAGAGAGAGAGAGAGAGAGAGAGAGAGAAGGAATAATAAAAAGTAAAATGACGTCTGAGACAGGCCAGGACAGTCGTACTGTCAGCGGCGCTATTATTTGATCACTGTAAACACAACAGCCGGAGGCGGACGAAGCCGGCGGTTTTCATGTTTGCCGGTGGGCCGTTTATAACGGGGGGCACTGACAGTGGGAGTTCCTCCAAACCAGTCGCAGCCTTGTCCATTGATTGTGTTTACTCAAGCTTCTCATCGACGGCAGACACGCCCAACACGTAATGGCCGTATTGGGAGACGCTCAGGCGTTTAAACACAAATAGGATTAGCATGAAAAATTTTCATAATATCTTCGTACTGCCTGAATAAATGGCGTCAGATCGCGCGGGGGTCTTATGGGATAAAAAACCAGGTTCAGTAAGTCGATAGAATGTTTGAATTGCTGGCTGACAAAGATGTGTAGGCCTTTCAGAATGACTGTCCGTTTTATCTCTGATAACGGTGCGAACAGGAGCGCAGATACGTTATGGTGCAATGGATTCATCAAATGAGATAAAGGTGATCACTAAGCGTGAATTTCTGCCATGAGAAGGGGAGGCAGAGGATGAGTTTTAGGGTCACTTTCTCGGCGAACCTTCGCCAGAGGTCGCAGAAGCACAAGTGCTTTTGTGTTGGTGGCCGGCGCACTTGAAACGGCGAGGCAACAGCTGCGAAAGTTTCTGCTCCAACAATGAGAGGAACGTTCTAATCCGGACGAGATCCCACCTCCGCTGTCTTAATTATGTCTCAGCGAGGCAGCGATAGGGTAACACAAGAAAAGACGCACCAGCTTTGATCTCCTAAACCTTTTCCCCACGGATTGGCCATCTGAAGCCAAACATAGCCTTCTCCCATACCGCGGTCAGTTTTTGGCCTATGCTGAACCGCGGCTCGTTTTTCTTTTCCTGACACCTTGTCCTTTCTTCGCCTACGAAGTGAGACATCTTACCCAGAGTCAAATAAACTCCCCGCACTGTAATGCTTTTCAAACTCGTTTCTCGATATTCGCAAGAATGGTACCTGCATATAGTCAAACAGCACTATACCTCGTGAGATTCTGCGTTGCGCAGTCAATCTGCTCAGGATTTTCCCATTTTTAACGACAACGACACCGATTCAAATAATAGCAAATGAAACAGGCAATAGATAAATTAAAACAAGAACCTGTATAGATGTAGGCCTTGTTTTTATAATGTTTATATTTCATCAAACGCGGCATCATTACGAATATGGCGAATAACAATGTGAGCCAATCGACAGTCGGCCATAGAAGTCAAATAATGAATCAGCAAAATTATTAGATACATTAACAACATTAACACAACATTTAAAAAGCAAGCGCATTTTCAGTGAAGAAGAGCTGTCCTGTCCTTCTATTATTATTATTATTATTATTATTATTATTATTATTATTATTATTATTATAAATACTATTGTTATTGTTATTGTTATCATCACCATCATCATCATAATAAAAATAATAATAATTATTATTATTATAATATTAAGAAGAAGAAGAAGAAGATGAGAAAGAAGTAGAAAAAAGAAGATTTGAAGTTAAATGTAATCACGATAAGAAAATACCACGAGCTGAGTCCCCTACAAAATTCAATTTCCACCTTTTTTCCTTCACCTCGGCCCTTATTTAGGTGTAAATCGCATCGATCCAATGCCATGTCCACGTTCACATTCACCCGGTCGAAAAATTAAGCGCCTGCAATGTTTTATAGAATTGCATTTCTCCATGTCAAAACAAGCATGAGGTATTGTCACTAAAATGACGCGCAATGGCTTATTCCAATGCGTTATGTTGTCTGTTTAAGATTACCCAGGGCTAAATTATGTCTTTAGGGTCGACCCGCTTGTTTGTCCTCGCCATCACGAATCGATATCTGACATTCGGATCAAATGAAACTCTAGAACTTTCCCCTCTCCCCTGTAATAGACAGATTACATATAGGTAATAGATTGATGTATTAGTTTGGTTGGGACACAGTTCTAAAAATATCTGATCTGTAACACACAGTACTACATTGGAAACTGCGTTTGAAATATCTTTCATAATGACCTTCATTATCTCTGAAGTAGCCAACTATGGCCAATATTCACACCAGAGGCAGATTCGTACTCCTTCTTCTGGATGCATCCTAAAAGACCTTTTTTTTCTAATTTATCCATTTAAGAGGGTATCGAGGGAACATACTTGGTCAATTTGACGCCGATAGCAGGCGACCAAGCTTCTCACCTTCCAAAGCAGTTGCTGCTCGAAGCATCGTGGATAAATTAATTCTTTTTCATCATTCCGTTTTTGTAAGTAAAGAGTAAATGCGGACTAGAAGCCAGGATCTGAGCTAGGTGGTCGAAAATTAAGCGTATCATCAAAGAATTAATTTAAAATTAATTACCAATATCTATATTTATTGTTTATTTATTTAGCCTAATTATTTTGCCAGAACTGTTTGTTTTCACCGGGTGAATTGCACCGTATAGGCCAAATGAATGTTTTTCTTTTTTTAATGGCCCACCGATGTAAATTGTATGGGCCAAGGTCTTGCATCTTCCATAGGAAAAAATGTCAAACACGAATTCCCAAAGCAGACAAAACCGCAATAAATTGGGGCGTCAAGATAGCGGCAAACAGCGTAACCGCAAATAAGGCTCGTGTGATGCGCTAAACACGACCAGAGGCCAAGAAGTTGAAATAGCATATTCTGGCTTACAACCCTAAGTCAGCACAACGCGAATATGCTACAAAAAGTGCACCTTATGATTCAAATTCCTCGGTAATCACGGAGGCCACAGTCAAACACATTTCAGCAAAATCTCATTTGATCGCATGCAAGTCTTGTGAAGACGTCCACCGTTTCAGTTATAAGCAGTCATTAATTTGAGGCACATTCATACACTTCGTGACAATAATCAGACAATAGGAGAACGGCGCTTATTCTGAAAAAGAATATATTTTTAAATCTTCATATTGTTATAGATTTGGAGATGCTTCAGAGGTAGGCTATCTCATTGAGTGTAAACACAGTAAACAGACACATATAGGCCTACCTATTCCGAAAAGGCAAATAATTTGGCTGGAACTTACGGGGCCTCCAGGGACATGACCGTCTCCCGCTGTGGAACAAGGTCTGATCATTGCGCTAAATCAGGTTCCGCAGGGGGGAAAAAGATCTGTGAACTTCCTTTATTTAACCCCCTCCGACGTTACATGTCGGTAATTAGCCCACGGGTTCTCGATATTCACCGTTGTGCCTCGAAAACACACCGGACAGACAGGAGTGATTTGTGAGGTGCTAAATAGCTAAAGCCGGACGCCTATAGGTCACGCTTGAGTGTCATCATGATTTATGCTTCTTACTGGTACTGCGGGCCGCGGAAATGCTCCTCAAAATAGAATCTTTCCGAGCTCCTCTTCTGACTGACACTCTTCCCCGGTAGCCTACTTGGTCATTAATCATTACGTTGGGGTTTTATTTATACGTGTAGCAAGATTTTCCATTGCGGTCATCTTTTGTTAAGAAACTCTGCCGTTATAAGATGCAAGCAGAGCGCACTTTTTTGGTTAGAAATATTCAGCCGTACCATGCCGCGGCGACAGCGCTCCGCATCCATACTCTCTACTCTAAACGGATATGCATTTTACAGGGTACAGGAAACCGCACTGAAATCGCCTATCGGTCGGTTTTTATCAAAGCTCATTTGAAGCGCAAGCACACTCACTGCCAGTCAAAGCTGCACTCTTCGACTTGTAAAACCCTTGGGGTCTCTCAAGGTCACGGTCTTCTCTCTATCTAACGCGCACTTAAAATTGAGCAAAAAGCTAAAATAATACTCTGAATTAATAACGACAATATTCAGGAAGCACTGGTGATATTTTAACTAAAACATAACATATCAGTTGCCCAAGTGTGATAATCGTGTGGTAGATGACCAAATTAGTAAATTCTGCATTATCGTATAATGCGATATCAAGCGTCAGAGTTTTGAGGTCAACATTACCTGCACTAAGTGGGACAAGCATTGGGTAATTATGTTTATTGCGCCGTCATAACTTTCCTTGTCCCATCAGCTTTCATCAGTCATTTCCCTGTCTTTATTTTTCTCAATATGGACATCCTCAATTTTCTCACATCACATTTAGCGTACTGAAATTTCCTCTGTTAGGCTACCTCAAACATGCCTGACAATCATGCGCAATAAAATGATTGGCAATGACATTATTTTTTATTAAGTGGTTAGAATACAACTGAGTAATTGCTCATGTATTAAACGTTTATAACCATGTTATTAACTGACGGCATTCAGCATACTTTATTCTGTTTGATACTTAGTTCTTACAAAGCAGAAGTATGCGCGGTAGTCCTTAAGTATTAAAGCGCTGGTGCTAAACCATACTACAGAAATATTCTAGCTAATGCAGTCAAAGCTGTTCACCCTGTAAATCGTCACAAAATTACGCATAAACTGGTGGGCAGAGCTTTGTCAGAAATGCAGCCTCACTTCTACTTGAGCATATCAATGACTAATCATGAGCATACCTTCTGCCGCGCCCAACCAACTGGTGGTGTAAAATTTTTTACTCCACCCACCAGAGCACCACAGATGAACACAGCTCCTAGTCCTAAACAATGAGAAATTAGGCAGTCCTTCAGACCATCCCTTGGGGGTACAGATGTGAGTGTTCTGCCCTGCAGTCCCTACCCCTCCTCCTGTCTGCACCTCCACCTCAACGAGCCAGACCTGTTGCCCGTTGAGGTGGAGGTGCAGTGAAGAGTATTTAAGCACTGCACTGCCAGTTTGGCAGTGCAGCTGCATTCTTTTTCCTGAGCCCTGCTGATGTTTTTGCCACTGCTCCTCTCCTGTTTGTTTTTATCTTTAAAGCAAAGATTTTTATATTTTTACTCAGCCTGTGCGTGTGGGTCCCTCCATCTGCTTTTGGGCACATGGTCTTAGTGCCCGTCGGCTTCTTGTCTTCTGCCGGCAGGGGCAAAAACCGTGACAAACAACGGTAAACAACAACAACAATAATAATAATAATAATAATAACTGTCATCATCATTCATAAATGCTTGGAGAATTTTAAAAACAGAACCAAAAAGTTGAAAGATATATAGTTCAATTCGGCAATTTTGGATGTAACCTGCGGGGCGTACTACATGGCAAATTCAACATTAGCTGGGCTTTCTTTGCGTTAGCTCGCTCAACAGAGATATTGTAAGTACCATGGCAGGTTAAAAGACCACCACCTTAGTGCCATCGAAAACTCTGCCTTTAGCATCAGTATCTTGTTGCTCAGTTATCTCACTTCGTAGTTTACCCCCTTGACTTGCGCCAAAAAATGCAGATGTTTTCTGAGCAAGTAAAATGTAAAAATTGCAGAAAAATGTTTCGGTTGATCACGGGCGATGTGTTTTGCCACGACCTTATAATTGTACAGTAGTACACAACTGATCTCACGTCCCTTGGTTTTTAGACAGAAAAAAAGTTGTTATTGTAAAGGGTCAATTGCACAGTTGTCCTGAGTAGACGGACCCACTTTAATATGCGTGGCTGCAGATTTATTGGGCCTCTCGCACTCAGTGTTCAAATGTGAAACGCTGGCTTATTTTCACATGGTGAGTAATGGGTGCTGACAGACCTGTTATTGAAAGAAATTATACAAAGAGGAAGACTGTAAATGATGACTCTGTGGGAAAGGGCTGTGTAATACTGTCCTGGCACTCAAAGAACCCTTCCCCCCTCCCCCTCCTCCCCCACACCGCGAGAAATGCAGTCCGAGATCATTTCATACTGCCGTTCAGTTCAGCATCTGCAATTATATGAAGTGCTTTTCAAAAGCTTGTGCTTTTTTTTTTTTTTGGAGGATTTCGGCAGATCTCAAGCCCAATTCGGTTTGGTGATTGGTGATGTGACGCTCGTTGATCGGTCTTTCCAGCCTATGAGGTCATTCGATCTTTATTTGAAAGGTACCTTGTATGCAAGCTTGATAAGTAAGATTGGAGGGAGTACATATGCAAATATGAT
The DNA here is from genome assembly GCA_029721435.1 of Gymnothorax reevesii. NCBI lineage: Eukaryota > Metazoa > Chordata > Actinopteri > Anguilliformes > Muraenidae > Gymnothorax > Gymnothorax reevesii. Next base: position 10,036,429 of record CM056574.1, read on the forward strand.
GAATATGATTTGACTATGATTAAAATATAGCAGCAGTTGTAGGGCTTCAAGCATATGCTGCAAAACTGGAGGGACATTATGCTACAAAGACAGAATAGACAGACAAGCAAATAGGCAAAGGTTTTGTGAGGACCAGACTGGCAGTTGGTAGGCCATTGCTAATTTTTAATAAAAATGAATTTCATTTCACAGTGATGTAATGAGGAAGTTTTTAATTTGTTTGAGCACCTGAATTCCCCGAAGCTTTATGGGACAGGCCCAAAGTTTAGGTTCCAGAAAAGACCTTGTGTAAGAACAGAGTCACAAAGAGGGGAAATGCGTTTCCCATCCTGGTCGCAATTACCATCGAAAACAAACCGAACGCCTAGACAAACATCAAAACACATTGTTTCTCCCTCACTGAGACCAGGCGTACTGAGGCCAAAACACAAGGTCATCCCGGAAGACTCCAAAAATCCCGGACGAGCCCCCAAAAAGTTCGAGTGCCACGTACCGCCACCAGAAACATCACAAATATGGTGTCGGGTTTGAGGAAAGAGACAATGCTTTATTGACAAAGCGCAATTATGGAGCACACAAAGTACTATCAGCTCTGTGAACGGGAAAAAAAAATGAGCAGAGCCTGATGGTCACTTGTTCGAATCTTACCCTCGCAATTACCGGCTATGGCTAGAGGTCTGCATCGAGCAGTTAACAATGGGTGTAACCTCGCAGGGAATATTAGGGTTTAAGCCAGTTAAAAATGTTTTAGTTCATCGCTCAGTAGCAAACATGGCTAGTTGGCCAGAGGCATGTTGCTGTAAAAAGTAGATTGTACACTGATCCTTTGACGGCATAGGTAGTGTGTAATTGGTGGCGCGACTGCATGGCATAAAGAAGCGAGGGCTGGTCCTCAGGTGAGTCAGAAGAATCATGTAGCACTGCTCTTTCTCTTGAGTCTATTAGAACAGGTCGCTTTGTGGTGGGACAACAAGTTTGACTCTGAAGAGGGGGAGAAAAAAAGTGGGTAAAAACAGAAAGAGAATCGCAAAGTGTCCCCAGTGAACCAAACGATATAGACGTGAGTAGGTCATTACCTGGGCTTCAAAAAAGCATGGAGGATCATGAAATAATAAATATGATTCACCCTTCACTGAAGACAGGAAACGAAAAGTCTTGAATATAAAAATAGCTGTAGATTTTGAAAGTAGCTGAGGATGGTTCCAAAGTTATATATCTGTACTGCATAGATGTGCATGTAAAGTTTTACATCCGTGGGACTTGCAGTAAGGAGTTTATGAAAAAAATACATAAATTTTAGTGTTATAGCGCCACCGTCTGGTCAGTATGAATGCAATATAATATCTTCCCAGAGCAGTGGGCATTCACAGCGACAATCTTGCTGAGAAAGGTTACTCCAGGACGTTCAGTTCCTCGGCTGCATACATTTTCTATTGGAGAAAAGACACAATTCCAGAAACAACAGTATAGGGCTTCCAGCAGCACAAGAGGCTGGAAACCATGATAATTTACATTTTAGTCATGTGATCACTTTTTTTCCCATTTCCCCCATCTTTAAAAAGCAGCTTTCAGGCATTGTCCTTCGTATTCTTTTTTCATCCCTTGTTGTTTTTACTAGCAAGGACCACACAGCCGACAAGATGTGTTCAAAAGTTTATTGAAGAGAATGTGGTCGCTGCATGTGAAAGGAGAACTCTCGTGGAGCTCTTCTGCTTTGTTGACGGTGAATTTGAGGAAGCTACGATACAGAATTCATCGTAGCACCTGGGCATGACAAAGCCCCTCCTCGGGACCCTATCGAAAGGACGGGGAGAGGAAAGGGGGGTGAGAAGACAGGAACAGGATGGGAAGGAGAGGCCCGTAATACTGAAGCGGAACAGGAGGAGGGGTCAGGTGTGTTTATACAGGAAGTCACACGTGTGTCACAGCGGAGCTGCGGTCCTGCTCCTGAGACTGCGCTCGACAGCTTCGAGTCTTCTTTACAACCAGTATCCATGCGTGAACTCACCACATCTGTGTCTGTATTTGTGACTGATTTTGCCTCACCCATTCTTGCATTTTAGTTTTTAGCTCATTTTAGAGCTTGTTTTCAATCTTGACTTTTTCCTGCATTTAAGATCGATTGACAGCATTTGAGCTTGTTTTTTTCATAATTATTAATTTTTTGCTGGATTTGAGCTCATTTCCATCGCACATGAACTTGACATCATGCATGTCAGCTCATTTCTGCTGCACTTGAGCTTACTTTTGATGCATTCAACCTTAGTTCCACTGACTCTGAGCAAGTGGTTGTAAGTGTTTTGCAATAGTTTGGTGGCATTTATACTTATTTTTTGCTGATTTGTACTTGTTTCCACTGCATCAGTCATGCTTGAGAATATCCGCAGGCCTCGGCAGTGTTGATAATACCACTGCGTCCATTTTCCCCACACAGCTGAGGGCTTTGGTGTGGCCTCTCACTCTCTCTCTCTCCCTCTCTCTCTCTCTCTCTCTCTCCCTCTCCTCTCTCTCTTCAGAAAAAGTCTGGAAAACGCACAGTGCGCTAAAAACAAGTGGAAAAGGGATCTGGGCCCTGCTGCCGCACTCCAGGGCAGCTGCCCTGATCCCACAAAGCTTTGCATAATTATGGTTTCCACGGGCTGCTCGCTGCCAAAGTCAATGGCTAAATCACTGAGAGTTGAAAATTGCCCAGCGAGTTTCAGGAGCTTCAAAGATGGCAGCTCCTTGGCCAAGCGAACGGCTCCCGGGAAACAAACGGGAGAGGAGGCGACCAGTCTGACGGGCAAAAAGTTTCAAGAGAAGAAGAAGAAGAGGAGGAAGAAAAATAAATAGCATTCGCGAGCCATGAATGCTGAACGTTGTCAAACTGCCACCAAACTCTCCCGGCGAGCGAAGAGCGGTGGTGGTTTTAAACTTGAGACGCCTGTAACTTTAGCTGTGACTCGGCGCGATGCGTTCCAGGCACTCGCCATCGCTGCGGGAGGCCTTGCGAACCGCCCAGTTCTTTGCGAAAGAGACGCGACATCAAAACTGATGTTAGCATAGAGAAACAAACTGCACCCTCTCCTCTCCCAACTGGTATTTTACCAACATCACACACACACACACACACACACACACACACACACACACACATCATTATCAAAACCAACATGACTATAGTTTGTTCTAGTTTTTTATTTTGGGGAGGTTTAATTTGAGCCAATATGAACGACAGAATGAAGGCTGGCTAGGATGTAGCAGGACGGAACCTGGTTTGCACAGATGGCGACAGGCAGAGATAAAACTGTGAAATAATGTTACGTTTATTTACCTCCATATCTGATTCTGTCAATTGAAATTGTATCAGTAGGGATTGATCAGACCGCACCTGGTTTGCTCACAGAGGGTGAAATACAAACTGGCAGATTTGTTTTGGGGTCTCCCAGACCTGTATGAACTACTCTATTACACCTCAGCACACTGATGTCACTACTATACCCCATCCCCCACCATTTTCCATGAATCGCTCTCTCTCTCTCTCTCTCTCCCCCCGTAAATCTTCTGAGTGAAGTCATTGAATGTTTTCCATCATGATAGAAAATAAACCAATCAACAAAGACACAAACAAAGTGTTTGATTTAGTTTTTAAAAAAGGCCTGAGCCAAGTAATGGAATCAGTCATTGGCGTCCTTGTCATTGGTGCAGGAAAAAGGTAAGGGGAGTGGCTGACCGGTAAAGGGGCGGGGTTACTCTTCCCCAGCGCCGGGGGGAGAGACCGGCCCTCGTTGCTGGCGGAGAGGCAGAATGATTAGAGGAGAAGAGCAGGGATAAGGATGCAGCAGAGGCAGACATGATCTCCAGCCAAGCGTCTGCGGCCCAGCGGGAGGCTGGCAGCGACGCTACAGAGCAGCCAACCCAAACCCTTCGGCTTCACCCCAAATTCCTTCCCCGACCAGCTTTACCCAGCCTGACACTGCAGCTGCTATACACAGGGTTGGGTTATGATGCCCAGTGCTGAGCAACAGTGCAGTGCTGGAATGTGGCTAATATAAAGTGCTGGGTTGTGGTATACAGAGTTGGGTTGTTATAAAGTGTTGGGGTGCACTGTATAGTGTTGGGTTGTAATACATAGTGTTGGGTTATGGTACCCACTGTTGGGCTAAAATATAGTATTGTAATGCAATGTAAAGTGCTGGGCTATGGTGCCCAGTGTTGGGTTGTGGTATAGCGTTGGGTTGCACTGTATTTTTTTGGGCTGTGATGCAACGTGTTGGGTTATGATACAAAGTATTGGGTTACCATGCCCAGTGTTGAGATGTGGTGCAGTGTAGAAATATAATGGGTTGGGATACAGTGCTGAGATACAGAGTACAGTGTGGTGCACAGGCTGTGATGCAGAGTATTGGATTGTTATATAAAGTGTTGGGTTCTGATGCAGAGAGTTGGGTTATGAGATTGTGTTGGGTTACGCTGTATCACGGTAGCTTGTGTTGAAGAGTGCTGCACTGTGTTATGAAGTGGTATGATGACGAGAGTTGAGTTGCGATGAGGTGTTGGGTTATTCTGAATCATCCTGGCTTGTGATGGAGATTATTGTCTCCCGTAGCCTCTGGCGAAAGCAAAGCACCGTACGTGTGTCCGTGCGTCCGTCCGAAAAGTGGCATTAACACAATAAGAAAAGAAAGAAAATGGATTACAGACCCCATGTTCTGCATAAAGAAGATTAAATTATGAATCAGTTTCCTACTTAATATCAGTCACCTTGACCTATTAGCAAGTCAAATATTGGTACATGACAAATTTTTTTAAAAACTTGATTTACAAGCTCAACATTGTTCACTGTGGTGTTTTGCGGGATTCTCTTTAAGCTGATAGTCAAATTCTATGGATCCAATTTCTTTCCATTTCTTACAAAATATACACTTTCATGTGGAACAGAATTCACCTCCTTTAACCTCTTACTGCAGCAAAATACCTACAATGCCGCGCTAATTAAGTAGCAATATAGTCATATTAGTCATCAAATGAAACAGGAGAGCCTCTGCTACAAGCACATATAAGTCATTTTTACATACACCAAGCACAACTCAAACGCCAAGTTCAAATGTTCAAATATCAAAATCCGAGTAGTGTCAGAAAATCAACCCTCTCTCCACATTTCCATGTCTCCCTCTCTGATACTTCATGCTACACAAACAGAGATATACTCTATTCATTTTGGGTATGTCATTTTCAAACAGAAACCTAAAAAAGAGGCTGGGGCTTAAGAGGTTAAGGTCACAGGGTACATATTTATTTTAGCGATGGGGGACCATGGGCCTTGCAGCCAGCTTGTTGGGTTATACCAGAAATTGTTGGGTAGATGATGCTCAAAGTCAGGTTGTGATTCAGTGTTGAAGTGTAATGTTAAGCACTGAGTTATGATGCACAAACTTGGTTTGAGATTTGCTGCTGGGTTGTTGGGTTATACCGCACAGAGTTGAATTGCACTGCATAGTGCTGGGTATTGATGTGGCAGTGGTGGATTTTTATATAGTCTTGGTTTGAACTGTAAAGGGTTCAATTCTATGATATAATTGTGCATCATGGTACACAGTGTTGGGCTGTGATGTAAAGTTTAGGGCTGTGCTATCCATTGATGGCTTGTGATAAAGTGTTGGGTTCTCATGTAAAGTATTGAGTGGTTCTGTTCAGCATCAATTTTCGATGTAAAGTGTTGGGTTATACTGTGGAATGGGTTCAGTTGTGACCCATCCATTGGGCGAAATTCTGTTGCAATAATTATCATCTTGTCTGCTCTCCACTGGAGAAAAGGGGAGTTTAAATTCTGTGAGTGTGTTTGTGTGTGTGGGATTGCGCGGGTCACAATGAAAGCATTTCATGAAATTATGTCGCAGATTGTGCTTGAATATCTATTCTCTGTTCATAAACACATTCGTGCCACTCTCAATATTTTTAAAATAGTGCAGAACGCAAACTCGGTGTGCATTTCACAGTTTTCTTCCCTCAAACGGCATTAGAGCCGAGAATATAGGCCTCGGATGAATTCTCCATTTATCATGTGGGAAACACATCTGAAACGCATTTCAGATGTAGGCAAACCCACAGCCTCATGCTCTCCCCACAATACCTTATAATATCACATGATTTGTTAATTCATCACTCGGGCCGATATGTGGACAGTGAAGCATTACTGTTTAATATGTGCAGTATTTTTAAAGCACTCTGTTATTGTGTCTCTACCCACACACTGACATGCTGCTTATTTCACTAAACTTTTTTTTAGTGCAAAAAGCTTGATATGGGACACACACACACACACACACACACACACACATCCATATAAAACATGCACACATCCATGCTGAAACCATATGCATGCAGGCCGGCACACGCTAACGCAAACAAACACACATCCATACACACACACGCACAGGCATATGCGCTCACACACAGACACACATACCCACACACTTTCATATTGAAACCACACAAGTATATACACACACACGTACACACACATATTCATTCTAAAATCACACACACACACATATGGACACGCATACCCATACACTTCCACACTGAAACCGCAAAAAAATAAACACACACACACACACACACACACACACTTTCATCATATAACATCACACACACACACACACACGCACACACACTTTCATCTTATAATATCACGCAAATACACTTTAATCATAAACTATAACACACACACACACACCCGGACACTTCCATACTGAAACAACACAAATCCACCCAAACACATTAACACTCATGGACTGAAACACACATCTAACCCAAATCCACACACACAACCATAAAGGAACATCATACTCCAGGGCTTCTCGCAGCTGCTCCAGATGTTTCATGTGAAAAATTTCTGATAGCGGAGCCGCGCTATCCCTAATTAAGCTATTGTAAATAACGCAGTGTATAAACCTGGGACTGTCCAATACCCTGCTGACAGCAGCTCTGCCCAGCTCCATATAAAAGGCTTCATCTGCTCACACACTGGCATTCTCAGGGTCCAGTGCCACCCACATGTTCTCTTTCAGCCACAGGAACTGACACTCCTCACAGTGCCCAAGTCTTCAATTCTCCTTCCAGCTCACAGCTCAACACACACACACACACACACACACACGCACACACACATGCACACACATGTGCACACACACGCACACACACACACTCACACACACACACGCGCGCGCGCGCGCACACATACACACACACACACACACGACCATTTTGCATCGCAGCTATAAGTGGAGTCAAAGCGGATTGGGAGGGAGAATAATTTTGAACAATTTAGCAATATGTCCCACCGGCTTGAGGTCTTTAAGTCGTAAAAATTGTGTTATGGAAACACAGCTCACAGAGACTGTGGGTGGGGTGGGGGGAGGGGAGTGTGTAAAGAAACACCCGTGTCTCGCTGGGTCGTTGGGTAAAGAATAAGCCTTTGATTTTCCCCCATTTCCTTGGCTCTGTGGCTCTACAGTACAGAAGGACTAGAATTCAGTGAACCAAAGGGTCACAAGCTTTACGTCTGGGTGTGTGAAGAAATCTTCTGCAAATAAACTCAGCTGCGCAAAATAATATCAAGTACAATACACCCAGCTGTGTGATATAATAGCAAGTAATATACATTCAGCTGTGTGATATAGCATGTACAATACAGCTGTGTAATATAACAGCATGTACAATACACCGAACTGTGTAATATAACAGCATGTACAATACACCGAGCTGCGTGATATAATAGCTGGCATAATACAACCAGCTGTGTGATAAGAAAGCATGTATAGTACACACAGCTGTTCGACATAACAGCATGCATAATTCAATCAGCTGCATGATATGACAGCATTTAGCATAGCTATATTCACTTGTATGATATAACAACATGTACAATACTCCCAGGGGTGTGATATAACAGCATGTATAATAATCTCAGCTGTCTGAGGTAACAAAGTGTACAACACACTGAACTGTATGATATACATTTTTTGGCAATTGCTAAGACACAAAATCTGGTGCTTTTGGCACAATTATTGAAACTACTAACTTATGTAGCCAATCTATTGACCAGATATGATGAACCAGAGGCACGTTGTGTGCTTTACACTGAGTTTGAAATTCTAAAACACACTTTTTGCAAATGACTACACGCGTTACCCGCATTACACACATCATTGAAAACTACAAGCCTGTGCAAGTTGTTTGCTAAATGCTGCCACTGAAAAACACACTACACTATCAGTCACCTGCAAACAGAATGCAACCAATGAGATCACTGGAAAATCAGAACCTCAACACTAGAAATAGGATTCAGGTTTGCCCTTTGGTTTGCATAACAATAGAGGCCCATGTCGGAGAAAGATTCGGAGGAAGACGTGTGTGTGTAAGAGGAGGGCGAGGAAGAGGAGCAAATTAGATCCAAGCGACTCCAATTAACCAATTTATCGACCATGGGTTGTGTCTGCAGGGGGCAGGGGTCAGCAGGTATCATCAGGACTTTTCCAAATGAGGACAGGTAAGACATCCTAACTTCATGTGATTTACGGGACGTGATTTTACAGTGTTTTATAAGGACATGTTAGCCCATAAACTTGTGCATACTGTTTTTGTAGAATTGCATGGCCACCCCCCTGCAGGAAGAAGAAATCGCTTGTTCACATAAGAACAGGAACAACAAATTATCAACATGGTCATTGCAAACAACAGTACACTGGGACAGACAGTAATTGCCACATACTGTAATTTCAGTTTATATAAATGTGTCTGTTTAAAAAAAAAACAAATTTGTTTCCCCATTGCATTTGTGTTCATAGTCTTATTTACAGCATGCTACAAATGAAAATGCAAGATAGTGCCTAATAATAGTGCCTTATACTTGGCATATCAGTGTGCAAATGGCATGTTGAGGGTCGAGGATTAACTAGTTCTATCTGACATTTTACTCAAAAATGAGATATCTGTCCTACAATAGTCTCAGTACTAACTAGTTTCATTTGAGATATAGTTCCATGTTTTAGTGGTTACCTGTAAAGGCCAAAGGTCAATGTAACATAGGTACATCTTGTTAGTGTTAGTGTTAACAGGTTCTATCTGCTGTCAGCCAATCTGTTACTTCAGTTTGGTCATGTGATACATGCTGGATCAAAATGGCGGCACGCTTGAGAAAGCTGACAAGAAATCACCATGGAAAATTGATGACTGATGTTGAATTGAGAGACGTATTTGAGAGGTAAGTGGAGTGTATCAAACCTACAGATATTGTAGATTCTCTGTATAGCAGCGTTATATGACATTTCAGCAAATTTGTAGTCTACTGTTCAAAATCAAGGAATCATATCTTAACTACAAATAAGTTATGAGATATGTACCTTTTATTGTTTTAAAATAGCAAATAGCTAAATATAAAAACTCATTTTTCTCAAAAAGTAAAAAAAGCTAGATAGAACTAGTTAATCCTCGGCCCTCGATGTGGGAAAAGCTCTTTATTTGCTGTTTATGTGTAAAGTTGTGATGAAAAAATGCAATTTTTAGAAGAGTTTATATAGTTTTAAATGAAGTGTTTGCCTTTGAAAGAGATGTCTGAAATTTTGTATTTTGCGTATATGTTTTTGGTTTTTGTGCGTCAAGTTTTGACAAAAGGACCAAAGTTTTAAAAATTGTGTTTAAGCAAAAGTAAAAAACTGTAATTTCATGAATAATACCCTCAGCTGTGTGATATTATTACATATAATACATTCAGCTGTGTAATAACATTTAATATACACTTAGCTGTTGTGTCATATAATAGCATGTATAATACAATCAGCTGTGTAATATAATAGCATGTAATATACACTCAACAGAATGATATACAGTATCAGCATGTACAATATATTCAGCTCTCCGCGAAGCGGAGGGTGGTTGCCTCCGCGAAGTGCATTAAAACCGTGGAATGCTCACCTTCGAGTTGATTATCCCGCTTATACTATGGTCATTTGCCAGCAATATCAAATTGTAGCATTCAGAAAATTTTGGTTAAAGTTCAGCACTAAAAAAAAACGAGCTGGTAATCATTAAATGGGTGCCGCGCCTTGTCATACCCAATAGCCTACTATAGGCCAAATTAAATCGAACCAGCTATCTTAGTTCATCTTACGTTCACGGCGAAAGATTTTTTTTGCACACGCTTACATCCGTTTACCAGCTGATTTGATAACAGCTGAAATGGAGATTATACAAAACACAACATTATGTGCGAATATGCAGACTGTAGCTAACTTGCTTCCCACAATTACAATGAACTTATGAGGGTTTCCGCAGTCAGCGATCTGAAATCAGTCTGCAGGCATGGGACAAAGCTAGGAAACTGTCAGCAGTGGCTGACACATGAAGTGGACACGTTAGCTTCCTTTGTAACCGTACACAATTACAATCGTTTAATGAATAAAGCCTGATTACTTCACTGCTATAATATTTCCGGTCATTATCGCTCGAGTACCAATAGTTAACCGCCCCGCAGGACGCAACTTATGTGACGCCGCTAAATTTACTGGAGATAAATTAGCAGCTAGGTTTCCGTTGTACCCAGCCATATACCACGTTTAAGGTTGCTAGGGTTACAAGTTGGCTAGTGATGAATTTCAAATGGTGAAACGACCGTAGCCGAACTACTTGTGCGGTTCCACGGTTTTAATGCATACCTGCCAGCCAATCAGAAAAAAGTATTCCCCCAGACTATGGTATAACAGCATGTAATGTACACTCAGCTGTGAGATATAACAACCCGTACAAATCAATGAGCTGTTTGATATAATAACATATACAGCAGAATACACTCAGGTGTATGATAAACCAACATGTACAAAGCATACAACTGTATAATGTGACAACGTGTACAATACACTCTTCAGTGTGATATAACCACATGTGCAATAAACTCAGGAGTGTGGTATACCAAAATGTAAGATGCACTCAGCTGTATAGCATAACCACAAATAAAATAGAAGGTACAGCAAGAACAGTTAATATGAAAATTGAAATGTAACCGAGAAACCAAAAGGAATGCCTTATATTGT
>CM056574.1:10050000-10197500 GCA_029721435.1 Gymnothorax reevesii
GTCGCGCTCAGTGAGGAGGGTCGCAGGTGGGGGTCAAACCCATGAGGGCACGACAGGTGGGCGGATTTTTGTCACGACTCCGTCTATTGTGCCTCCCGAATGCAACCAGACACGACCAACCAAACTGCCCACCCCACCCAAAAAAAAAGTAAATACTGGGCTGTAAAAACAGCTCTCTCTGCTGCCATTCTGAGGGAAGGAGGACTTTGGTGCGGAGTGTTGTCGGCAGATAAGATATACTTTACTGAACCCTGTGGGGTAATCTGTCCTCTGTTTTTGACCCATCCTGGAGTAAAGAGCAGTGGGCAGCCACAGAGCAGTACCTGGGGACAAACTCCTGTTCTAAAGCCAGTTCCTTGGTCAGGGGTTCTGGTTGGAGTGTTCCTATAATGCATGTTTTTACTGGGAAGGGGAAACCGGAGTACCCAGAGGAAACCCACGTGAACACAGGGAGAACATGTGAACTCCACACAGAAAGACCCCAGGCCGGATTCAAACTCACAATGTTCTTGTTGCTAGGTGGCAGTGCTAACCACTGCATCACTTTATTTATTTATTTATTTATTTATTGTTTTTTTGCAGTTCAACTCTGAAATCACAGTGATGCACTTAGCAGGAGCAGACTGAGGGGAGCTCAAACCTATGTATTCAGTGAGTATTTAACCTCTCTCTCCATCTGAGTGGCAGTGGTCAGTGATGTAGCGGAGAGTATACGCCTTTACGCAGACCATAATCATCAGCCAAAAAGCCATCGAAATACATAGGAAAGTAAACCCATTTTTTCAACTTGGTGATCAACCCATTTACGTGACGGGGTTTACACACTTCTCCAGGGACCACACTACAGGAAATGGTGAAGTGCAGGTCAGGACCAATCTGACACATGTCCTGCAAATCATGTGAGAAGGGGTTTGCTGATTGGCTGCCATTGAAAATAACAGTCAAGCTTATTTCAGACACCTCACTGAAGGTCTGTGGTTGAATTATACTTAACTGTATTTTTTAGATTATAGAAACTCCACTTACATGAAAGTTATATATTTTGACACACTTTTCATCGTCACGCTCAACAAATGCCAAAGAATCGACTGAAAAGATACAACTTTGAAATGAAGACTTGACAGCCGGAGGTCATCAACGCCTGGCGAAGGATCTCAGTTTACGCATAGTCCCTGAGATTTTTATTTTATGTATGATTTCAAATGATCATACAGTGAAACTAAATACCCACATGCAATGCATTTAGTTTGATATAATAATTCAGCTATCACACGGGCAAAGTGCACGACCCAGCATTAGAGATGAAGGCCAGCTTGTTGCAACATCAAAGTTAAGCCAGTGGAATCTATTACCTGCCCGGGCTATTTCCAGTCCACGGCTGCAAGCAGTACCATCCTTTGGTACTTGATTGGAGATTAACACTCAATTTTCTTGGCAACGAGTACAAAAGTAGATGTGGTGATGAATAAACATACCAGTCCTAAATTTAGATCGTTGGAATCCCCCCTGTAGCTAAATGCGTGGAGGTGCTCCTTCTATTTTGGGAAAGGAGGTGGTTATTAAAAAGTTGAGGGTTTGTCGACGGCCTGCTTCAGGGGCTCTGTGTAAACCCTTTCAGAGAGTCGGGGGGATGTGTGGGAGTGTATGTGTATGGGGGTCACACAACTTGGCCGTGTGAGTCGGACAGCTGGCTGAGGTTCTGGGGGCTTGGATGTTCGGCAGTCCGGGAGGGTGGTGAGAACTTTATTTGGGCCCTGTTCCTCAGTATGGCTGAGGACAGGTGGGTCTGGGGTTTTGGTTTCTGACCTGCCTGTCTCAGAAAACAGACGGAGTTCCCCAGGGGTCCACTCTAGGGCCCATGACCGGGAAATTAATCTGTCAGGCTCATGTACCGTCGCACTTACTCCTCCCTCATCTCCCCCCTTCATCTCTCTTTCTCGATCCAACTCCCACCCTTTCTCTTTATACAACTCTGTAACATGCATAATTCATAAACATGCAGATATAAAGGCACACAGGCTTACAAAAACTCAGTAACAAAACAACCTACAAACATTCACAAACAAGCTCATGCACAAACACATATACACCTTTCATTGACACTGTCACATGTATACATGCACACACACACACACACACACACACACACACACGCACACACACTCACACATACACACACACACACACACAGACTCACACGGGCACACATGGGTTCACAGACTCACACACACACATGGAGACACTCTCACACACACACACACACACACACATACAAACACGAGCAGAATCACAAGCATTCTCTCATATACACAAATTGCTCTTCCTCTCACATACACACTCCCTCGCACGTGCACACAACCAAGCACGTGCACACTTCTAACTCTCCCCCTGCCCTCCGCTCCTTGCTCTAGCTGTAGTCTGCATGATCCTTGAGTTTGGACAATAGAGAGCCAATCGAGATTGGCATTCCCGATCCACTTCCGTAAATCAGAACTCCAGATTCCTGTCCCCCACATAGGAGGAAATCCCAGGGCTTAAGGCCACTGATTCCTACTTGCTTAATTTGGGTAAAAAACGTATCAGGCAAGACCACCAGTCAACAAGCCAATCTAAAGAAAATAATTCAGCCAACTAGTACATCATAAAAACATATCTCAGGCAATCAGCATATCTCCACCACATATACCACCAAATAAACAATTCACTGAAATACATGTTACCTAATGAATATATCGCAATATAGCCAAGCCAATAACCATGTCACTGCAATGTACACCAGCCAATGAGTGCATTCCGACAGTGTCCTCTGGCCAATAATAGCACAGAATCTGCCAACCGAGGAGCAAATCCCCACTGAGTCTGCCAGCCAATGAGCACATTCCTACAGAGTCGATCTGCCAATCAGTATGTCCCTACAGTCAGTCAACCAACAAGCACATCCCAATACAATCAGCCATCCAATGAGCACATCCCTGCAGAGATAGCCAGGAAATGAGCAAATCCCAACACTTTTTTTCCAGCCAAAAAGCAAAAATTGCTTCACTATTTGACATGAGCTCATTTTTTATCTTTTTTGCCAACCATTAAGCACATTCCTACACCTTTTTCCTGCCTTTGAGAATGTCTCTTTCCTTTTTTTCCCAGCCAATGAGCACATCCCTTCATTTTATGCCAGCCAGTGAGCACTCTCGGAGCCGCACAGAGATGGCTGCCACCATTCCGGCTCCAGAGGAATAGCTCAACTCATGTAGTAGCGCTGGGGTATCATTTGGCTGTGAAAACACGCCCCTGACCTTGGCAGAATATTCCGGCATCTGTCGAAGAGTGCCTTGTAGTGAAGCCAGTTAAAACAGCAGCTACCAGACGCGGGGAAAACTATACCGCCACATTCAGTGTAATCGAGTATGTGGGCTTTATGATTTAAAGAACTAGGCCTCTGAAATCAGACTGTCATCTGACTGCTATTAATATTACAATGTTCATAATTTTAAATGAAAATGCTTGGATACGTATGAACAGATTGGCTCGGCCATTGAGAAGACAGGGAGAGGGTTTTATTTTGGGCTGGACATTGCGGTTTTACATTTGAACTGCTGTCCAAAATTGTGAAATCATCATTCATTACTTTTTTTATATTTTTGCACTGAGGATAGTCTGAGGGACTGAAAGGTTTGCACAGCACTTTTTGCACATTGTGAGAAAAAAAAAAAGGCCTTGAAAAAACTTTTAAAAAATATATAAAAATACAATTGGTGTAAAACTAGACCTTTTTTTGACTTGTTTTCTTGAGTTCGCGTCCTCAATATACTTGACGTTTTTATGACCACCACACCAGAAAACTTATGGATTTAAAAGCAAGGCGCAGCTCAAATCCTGTGCATTTTGTTCCTTTTTTTATAGACAGATTATTTCTTGATCATTAAGGATTTCATTCTCTTTGATTCTCTGTTCTCCATCATTAGTCCTTGGGCAGGACGTGTTGTAATGTGTGTGTCTTAGTATTTGTAAATACGCGTGACACAGCGTGTGTAAATATGTGCATCTCAATGTGCGCAAATCCGTTTTTCAATGTAAGTATGTGTCTCTTCAAGTGTGTATATATCTTTCACTCAGTGTAAATATGTGTGTATTTATGTGCGTACATGTGTCTTGATGTGCATATATATGTGTGCTTTTCGATGCGTGTAAACGTCTTGATTTTGTAAATAAAAGTGGGTCTCCACGATCGTTAATAAGTGTATAAATATATGTCCCATCTCAATATGAGTAACCGCGTACATGTCAATGTGTCTAAATATGTGTCGCAATACATGTAAAAATGTGCGCGCATCTCGATGTGTATAAATATGTCTGTGTGGCTTGATGTGTGTTAAAATGTGTCTGTGTGTCTCGATGTGTGAGCGTGTGTGTCCCCATGTATGTAAAAATGCGCATGTCCCCTGATGTGTTTACATATATGTATATCTGCATGTTTGAGTCTCGATGTGTGTAAACGTGTGTGAGTTTCAAAGTGTCTAAACACATATGTAGGTATCTCGATGTGTGTAAAAATTTGCATTGCAAAGTGAATGAATATTTGCGCGTCTCGATGTGAGTGAATATGCATGCGTTTCGATGTGTGTGAATATGTGTGCTTCTCGATGCAAATAAAAGTGCTTTGCGCGTTGATGTGTGTAAATATGATTCTTCCCATCCAAGTGTATGCCCTCCATCTATTTGGAAAAGTAGAGAGAGAAGCACAAGTTGAGATGTATTTAATTAAGCACAATAGTCTTCGCCTCCTCCATAACAGAGGGATATGTGTTGAGCAGGGCTAATTCACTGGCTGCTCGGGGAGTAGCACCTTTCCTGGAGCCCGTGGCACTCGACTAAACACGACTCCCATCCAACTAATCCCCAAATCCTAATGAGGATAAGCAACCAGGCACAGCAAGCAAAACTAACAACTCCTAATGCGATGCGGATAACGAGACACCAGAGGAGGTTAGCTGAGTGTTTGCATGCGTGAGAGAGTAAGTGTGTGTGTGTGTGTGTGAGAGTGAGTGTGTGCGTGTGTGAGAGAGTGACTGTTTGCGCGTGTGAAAAAGTGAGTGTGTGCGTGTGTGAGTGTATCTGTCTGTATGAGAGTGTGTGCATTCCAAATGCGCATGTGTGTGCATGTGTGTAAGTGTATGTTTGTGCTTCTTTGAGTGTATGCATAAACTACATGAGTACTTGTGTGTGTGTGTGCGTGTGTTTGTGTATGGCTATAAGTGCATGTGTGTTTTCTCTGTGAGCATTCAACCGTTTACTTGTGCGCATGAATGAAACTGTGCTGATGTGCATTTGTGTGATTTGGTGTGAATGCATGGGTGAAATGTGTTGGTGTGTGTGTGTATGTGTGTGTGTGAGAGAGAAAGTACTATTTGTACGCATGCTTGTGCATGGATACAGTACATGTGCACATGTATGTGGTTGTGTGTGCATGTATCTAGTGTACGCGCACACTTTCTTGTAAGGAGATATGTGTGTGTGTAGATTTGGGCGCATGGGCAGGTGTGGTAGTCAGCAAATGCGAGCATAAGTTTGTGTACACAGCTTTGTTTGCGTGCATTACCTTTCAATCCCATTATCCTTCCATCGGCTAAAAGTCTTCAACCGATGCAGTATCACGTAACATCACATTAAGGTAGATATGAGAGTCAATGTTGCAGTAGGGAATAGCAAAACAGACAGAGTCCCCCAGGGGTCTGCTCTAGGGCCCATGACGGGGAAATTAATCTGTCAGACCATTTAGGGCTGAGAAACATAGGATTGGACTCAGGGCCAAACCCTTACTCCTTTGTGATTGTTCCAGGATGCATTTGGCCATAGGAGCTGAGCAACAGAACAGAATCGATAAAAGTGAACTGACCGTGCGTAGTGAGCACAAGTTCGTCTCTCCCTCATTCCTTCCCTAGTCAACCTTTCCAGAAGCTTTCTGGAAACAATTAAGACTTAGGTTTAATAAATTGTTTGCTGGATGATTAGCTCAATAATACATCCACTGCATTTCTAGTGAACAGCCCATATTATCTTTCTAACTGGATTAACCTTAGATATAGATGGTATTGCTGGCTGTGGTATAAACTTGGTGTTCAGATGTTGTCATAATGTACGGAAACCAAATCACAAAATAATAGCTTTCCCTGTAACCAGTTAGACAACACTTTCGATCACTGCAGTGTGGATGCCGGTTAATTTTCTATATTTTCGCGGCAACATAGTGAACTATCACATTGCTTTCTGTTTCCCTCAGCTCAGCGGCCATGGGTTCCCTTGATTGACAGTTTCCCCGATAGGGATGTCATAGACCTATCCTTCTTTTGATGACCCAAGCCGTTTAACTTCTCTGTTTAGCCAACAACCGTTAGCATAATAAGCATCTTCCATGGTTTTTGCACCATTTGTAACTGACCTTTTCCAAGCATGCTGAACCATACAGGCCAAATCACCAGACATTTGCTTGAAAATTATTGCCATAAAGCACAAATATTACCCACCTGCAATGACTGCAATGTCAACATGAATACAGTTGTGAGAAATGGTTCGCGGTCAAGGCTCACAGTCCAAAGATTAAGCTGCTGACAAGGCTAGAAGGGCTCTTGGAGAATGTAAACGTCCACTAGGGCCAAATGATCAATCTCGCAATGATAATCAAAGTAAAATATGAAGATTCTGTTTCCAAAATGCAGTAAGTGCCAAAATTGCAAAAACTGAGATACTACCATGGAGTGATAGCCCTGTGATTCTTACATGTGGTGCAAATATCCGTATTTAGAAATTCATACTTCATGATGTATTTTTTCATGATCAAAGTTTGTGTTATTCTGTAAGATGCAATAGGCGCCAGCATAAAAAAGGTGATTTACTCCAAATGAGTTAAACGGATATATTGCCATTTACTCTTCATATTATTATTATTAATATGTATGCCCATTGATTCAGGTTTGCTGCAAAATTTAATGAGTTCCTTGGCCCGTGCAACACCTTTCCACAAAGTTTTATGAGAATTGGGCAATATAAACCATCAAAACAGCCAAACAAACCAACAAACAAGCTCAACACAACACATGACCTCACTGGCAGAGGGAGTAGTCTTAGAACGGAAATAGATGTAGAAAGTTAAAAATGCCCTCCGCAACTGCAAGGTTCCTCAGCGGTCAATGAACCTCAGTTTCTGAAGGCCTTAGGCTTGTACTTGAGAACACTGCAGGATTTCATGAGGAGATTTCACCCTTCTGGCATGAACATATCCCATGATTCCACACTGCGAGGTGTTAAGTCTCAGCAGATATGGAGTTACAGATGGCTTAACCAGAACTTCAGTTCTGTATCCCCATGGAAAGCCCCGTCCTTACATTTGAGCACCGAGGTTCAGGCGATGTCAAGGTGTTTTTGGCCCAATAACTCGGTGCGAGAATAAAACTGTCTCGTGTATCTGCGTTCTCTCATCAGACTGCCGTAAATAAGTTGCCTCAGATTGCAGTTTTGGCCATATGACAGCAGTTTATGTCATTTAGAATTCCATAAAAAAGTTTAAAAAGCAATTTCACAAGGGGTGCAGTTCCACTACCGTTTGGTGTTGAGTAAAATGGAGACCTTCTGTTTGACCTGAGCAGACAGACAAACAAAATTACTTCTGGAGATTGCTCAGCCCCTCCGAGGTGTTATTTATTGAAGCGGGAAAAGTGGAGATGCTCCACCGAACTGAGAACGATAAGAAACACTTGTCTAAACACACGGCCCAGTATGGGGGTAAGAGAGAGAGAACACAGTAATCAGATCGGTTTCCTGTGACAAACAATAACATTTGTCTTAGAACCCGTGGCCGCCTTTCTCCTCTGCTAATAAATCCCAGACTTTGCTGAGACCAAAATCCTGGAAGGTACACAGCTTCCAATTCTGACTCCTGAAAGATACACAGCAATCAATTCACAGTCCTGTGAGATATGTAACAACAAATTTGCAGTCCTGGAAGATATGCAGCAGTCAATCCAGATAGTACCTAACACTCACTTCAGGGTCCTAGGTCAGTAGTGTCGTAATAAATATATGGCAGAAGTTGTGGAAAAGTGCGCAGCACTGAAGTCCAGGGACACTTAATCGCAGCCAAACACGTGAAATGAGTTTGCTTTGTTTTTCTCATCTTCCTTTCGTTGAAGGATAACGTTTGAGGGGTCAAAAGCGGGAGCCATTACCTAATCTTTTTCCCGGAGGAGCGTGCCTATAAACATGTCAGCCCTAAAATTTCCCCCCAATCACAGGCAAATAGGGGAGAGAGAGAGAGAGAGAGAGAGAGAGAGAGAGAGAGAGAGAGAGAGGCTTCTCCTGACACTTAAAAGATTGTTCTTTGAGAACTCTATGGCAAAAGGTACGCTCAGCGTTAGCGCCTTGTCTCTGCGGCTCTTTCTCGTTGTGCTAATAAAATAACCTTATGAATCAGCCCTGACAGCTAAAAACTCTAGAGGCTCCAGCCTAATCTGGCAGAGTAGCTGCTGATACGGCCTTTAGTCCCACTACTGAAAGCAGTATTCCTGAACAGAAAAAAACAACAATCTCAGAAATGCTAAACAGACATTGGTGCTACTCATTGCCTCTTAACGTTGGTCGAGTAAACTCCCACGTCTGCAGTATCTACAACACAACACAACGCAGAGGAAATATTAAAGGAGGCTGTCTTGTCATCCATTTTACACATTTTACTGGTTTTATGTGAAATGGATACCCCCCCCCTTCTGGAATTTTCCATTTAACCCGCTGCAATTCAGCAGAATATAAAACTCATAAAGTTCCACTTTTTACATGAAATCTGACCGTCTCTCTGCTCGGAATTAAAAGCAGAGCCTGTAAAATGTTCAGTCTGGAGTTATGAGCATGTGATGTGTTTTTGGGGGTGGGGTTATAAGCATGTGATATTTTTTAGGGGTGGGGATATGAGACCGCGATATGCTTTCTCGGATGGGGTAATAAACATGTAATATGTTTTTTGGGGTGGATTATGAGTGTGTGATATGCTTTTAGGAGTGGGTTCATGAGACTTTTGACATGTTTGTAAAGGTGAGATTATAAGCATGTGATATGTTTTTAGGGGTGGGGTTATGAGTGTTCACTGTTTTTAAGGGTGGGGTTATGAGCATGTGATATGTTTTTATGGGTGGGGTTATGAGTGTTTGGCATGTTTAAAGAGGTAATGTTATGAGAGACCAATTTGCTTTTGGGGGGGTTATGACTATTTGAAAACTATTTAGGGATGGGGTTAAAAGCATGAGCTATGCCTGTTGAGGTGGGGCTACAAGCATGTGATATGTTTTTTGTGGTGGGGTTATGAGCGGTTGATGTGTTTTTAGGGGCAGCGTTATAGGCATTTTATATGTTTTCTTTTTCAGGGAAAAGTTATAAGCACGTGATATGTTTTTGGGGGCAGGGGTATGAGGTTGTGAAATGATTTTAGGGGAAGCATTATGGGCATGTAATATGTGTTTACTGGAGTAGTTATAAGCGTATGATGTTTTAGGGGTGAGGTTATGAGCATATGATATTTTTTTAAGGTGGGGTTACAAGGGTGTGATATGCTGTATGGGATGGGGTTATGAGCATGTAATATATAAAGAGTTTCTTTCCAAAACAAAATAAGTGCCAAACTTACAAAAATTGAGATAATACCATAGATAGCCCTATGCTTCTTACACATGGTGCAAATTTTTTTTTTTAGAAATTCATACTATATGGTTTATCTTTTCATGGTCAAAGTTTGAATTTTTCTTTAAAATGCAATAGGTGCCAACATAGGAAATGCTAATTTACTCAAAATGAGTAAAATGGATATATTTTGTTTTGGAAACAAACTCTTCATATTTTTGAGGGGTGGGATATGAGCATGAGATATGCGTTTAGGGGTGGGGCTATAAGCATGTAATATATCTTTAAGGGAGGAGACAGCACCTTGCATAGTATATTTCAGCAGAAAGTAGAGCACCTGAAGTGCTTAGAATGCATAATTTTATACATTTTAATTTGGTAATGATCTAGTGCGGTGCATTTTTAAACCAGCGAGTCTTCAAATTGGCTTCTATACCAGGAGGCAGACATTTTTACTTGGGGAATCTTCTGATTTTGAATTTGATCTTTGGAAACCTCACCTTTAAAAAATGCTTAGTAACCTTAATCTCTCGCAGTATCCCAATTAGCCACAGTTGCTCAAACTAATTGGTACAAACCGATGACGGTCTAATTTACTTTTGATAGCATTGTTATGCATTGCACCACAAAAATACGAGGCATCTTCTGTGAATAAATGACGACGTAAAGTATCAATATGCCTTCATAATTTCAGCGCTCGTTAAGTGGCATAGATTTGAGGAAATTAGTTTGCGTGGCTGCAGGAATCTGTTCTTTATTCTGAATGTTGTCATGGCTAAATGGTGCTGCAAGGTTGCACAGCTGTGTGACAATCCCAAGGACGGCGAAAATAAATGCTGTAAAGTCAGCGAAAGTTTTGCTTTTACAATGCCATATCAATTATATAAATGTAGGTAATGGGAATTCACTTTTCATTACCATTTCTAAATATAGGTCGTGTATTGGTCTTAGTCGCTCAGTCGATAAATTATTTGATTGTTAATCAGTCCAGCTTAAATAAAAACAACTTGTGGGCAGCCATGTCATAAAGGGTGAGCTTACTGAAGGCCCTTTGAACTCCTCCATGGCCCAGATTAAAGGAAAGAGAACAGCTGACGTCACGTAAGAAAATAACTGACGCACAAGCACTGCAGCACTGGCGTTTGATTGGATAATGCGTTCGAAATGCACACTCACCCACTATATAGGGCACTGTGTAGTGAATGTTCTACATTCAAAACAATATAGGAAGTGAGTGAGCGAGTGGACAAGTGTGCATTCCGAATGCAGCTTTAGATTCCCCAAGTAAAGATGTCTGGCCCCAGGTATTGACGCCGATTTGAAGACTTTAAAAATGGAACATTGCACTGGATCATTACCAAATTAAAGTTTATTAAACCATGTGTTTTAGATACTTCAAGAATTCTACTTTCCGCTGAAATATACTTTGCCGAGGTGCTGTCTCCTCCTTTAAGGGTTGGGTTTATAAGCATGTGATGCGTTGTTAGGGGTGGGTTTATAAGCATGTGATGCGTTTCTAGGGGCGGGGTCATGAGCATGTGATTTTTCTTTATGAGACACATAGTATTCATCCCCCTGAGGTGAACTTTCCTCCTCATCTAACCCGCACTGGTTGCTTGAAGCACTGAGCACCAGCTCCAGTTCTAAAGCCAGAGTCCCGGTCAGCAGAATTCCTGTAGTACATGCCTTTAAGGGTGTGAAGAGACCAGGGGAAACCCAAAGAAACCCCACACCCCATGCAGAGAGGTCCTGGCCGGCTGGGAACGGAACACGGAACGTCCTTACTGCAAGGCAACAGCGATGCTCACAGTGCCACCATGCTGCCATAATAAACATCTTTGATATGTGAAAAACATGAAAGATTATGAGTCTGTCAATTCAGCAGGAATGGACAAGCAATCAATTATGCGCAAAAGGCAAGTGACTGAGTTCAGTTCATGAGACGTTGCCCTCAGGACATTTGAAAGAATTGAGGGGTGCTGATCATTTAAACCCCCAACTCTCTCCCTCCCTCCCAGTTAAAGGTGTTATAGTCCTCGGACTGCGCTGCCTCGGAGTCCCTCTCGCACTTCGATTCCTCGGCTCAGGTAAATGAGACCCTGTTCCCAGCTTATAGCAAGCGATAAAACCCAAACCTCACAGAAAAGGTTCGGAATGCTTCCGTATCTAACGGAGCGAAAGTTTAAAGAGATGAGCGCTGCAGTCGAGTACACAAACCTCATCTGGAGTCCATGAGTCTGACTTCAGCTGTGGGTTGATACCAGACCTGGCTCAATTACGCAACTGTTTTGGACTCAAAAATTGAACTGAGAACTTGTTTACAACACACTGAATACTGTGCCAGTATATACTCTTCATAGTAGCACACAGAAGCCAGTATGTGACAATAAACAAGTCGTGTACTTTGCAGTCACATGAATGAAAGCTATTAAGCACACCAGGGTCTCAGTGGGATGTTACCATTGACGATGCTGAATTTTGGGATACTGTCGACCCGAGGTAACTATGGCTGACTGGTAAATCTCATGTTGACTACATACAGAATACCACTTGTTACTTTTGGCCATGATCAATCAGGTAGCAAGCAGTAGGTTATTCCCAAAATAGCCATACTCTCACAGAAGTGAACAACTAAACCTTCCAGCTTCCAGCATTTGATTGGGTGAGCCCTCACTCGGCATGAGCAATCAAGTGCAGCAAGTCCTGGAATCCAAAACAGCTACACAAAGCCAGGGCTGGTTACTACCCCTCGACTTGTCCACTGACGGTGCACAATAGTTCATCGTACTGTCAGGTTCTGTTTTTTAACTGTTTGAAACCAAAATGCGCCGTGTCAGCTAAGATGTAAAAGTGATGTCACTCTCTCACGTGTCCGGCCCCGTCCCCACCCCCACAGAGAACCTCAATGCCGGAAAGCAGGGGGAAAAGAATTCCCGGTTCTGACCTGAATTCAACTGACCTTACCTGAGGTGATGTTCTCGTGGAGAGAGTTAGTGTGTGTACACACCGACCTACCACATTCCAATGTCATACAAATCTGTAACCCCTCAACGCTGTTCTAATTCACCCCCGCATCGGAACAGCAGATAAGGAGGCCTTTGTTTATGTCATGCATCGAAGATCTTCACAAACCCTCTGTACTCTTATGTGTTTCAATATTTATGTAAAGAAGCGATTAACAATAAAGATTCAGTTGATTACAGAATCATGTACTCCAGAGCCATACGAATCTGATGACATTCCGTACCTTTCCAAGGAAGAAAAGCCTTCGCCGACACAGCCCGAGAGTCGAAGTCCAAGGTATCTGCAATGAAAAATTTAATGCACGCAAAGGCTCGCACTGTGAACGGTCACAGGCCGCCAAGCGGAACACTTTAGTGCCAGTGCGCCTGCCTACTTTGCCTACTTGTTTTTTCCACCCCATATCATAATTTCCAAAGCTTCACTCTTTCCATAAATACTTTCGGGGAAGTATCCTGACAGCACCGTGATTTAAGCCAACAAATGTCTCCCGGCCTTAAACTTATATACACTGAACCAGAACGCAATCAGCAGCACTACAGAACGGCGCGATAAAAATTTCAGCTGCGAAATAACCATGGGGACGCGCATTACCGGCATAGTTCCGCCCATAGTTCAGTGGTGATAAAATGTTTGTGAACAGTCCATACATTTATGCGGACTAGAAGTGAATGGAGTTCGTAGCAACGGCGAAGCAGAGCTGTTTAGCATTGTTGATGTGGGTTGCTGGAGCCAGTCTAATCCCACCGCAGTGCATTAGGACGCGGTTTAAATATAGTTTCTCCCAGTAAACATGCCAGCCATTTGGAGTTACAAGGTGCTTGCGAATGTGTCTCTCTCTCAAGATAAATTCATCCTCTTTTGCCAGAAAAGAGGACATCAAAAATATAATCAGAAAAAATGACAAAATATTTATGATGATTTGTCTGGAATTTTTTCAAATACATCATTGTAAAAAATGATAGGCCTATTAAATGATTTGAACTTTTTTCTTCCCTTTAACTCCACTTGTGAAGACAAGTTTTAGAAACTGAACACAAGTATATATGTTTTCAAATGTTAAACTTAAAAGTTACGCATTGCCTTCACTAATTGTGAGTTATAACAAAGTTGATATTCAAGGTGAGTTAAATCACATTTTTAAGGCAGCCAGTGAACCAAGTTTTGTAAGTTTTTTGTAAGTGAAATTTATTACAGTGTAATAAATTTACCAACAGTATTAGTGTTATATATATTTCATTGACTGATTGATGGATAGTTTATTCATCCTTAGAGAAAAATCGCTTTGCACTGTACAAGACAACACATTATAACACGACACAGAGCAAAACAATACAAACGATTTACAAAAAACAGAAAAACAAACAAACAAACAAAAACAAAAAACACAAAGTATGTTGTATAACATTTGGTGACATTTAACACGCGCTCACACACAACATTAAACATTAAAATATGAGTTAAGTAGTCCTGAAAGGGCAGGAAAGGTCACACGGCAGTATAGCAGCATTGTAGGCTACAGAGTTAAGTCTCGGCACGAAAGCAAAAGAAGGGAGACTAACACTGGTGCTGGAGATTCACACCGGTGCATAAAAAAAAAACAAAATTCAATTTATTGCAGAAAACCAAATTGAACAAAAAGACAGTGTAAATATGAGGTGTAAAAGTCAGTATGTAAGTGAATGAACATGTGAGTGGTGAAGCATTGTTGTACGCAGCTTAACCCTAAAGAACTGACCCACAGCAAAAGTAAAAAGGGGGAGAGACCCCCCTAAGATGGGAGACGGGCACATTTTATTGGCTCAGTGAATGAGACACAGGAGCTCTACACTGTGCCAGTCACCCCCCTGGCTCCGCCCACCGGGGACTTTGCACATGCCCATCACACGCAAGCACAGCAGGGGGCTGCAACAGCAGTGAAGATGTAAATCAGTCAAGAAACAGGCCCGCTGAAGCCAGGTACAGGCAAATGTCACACGCTGTGAAGTAAAAGTAGAGTAAGGTAGGAGGGACTCACAGCAAGAAGGTCATGGGTTTGAATCCGGCCTCTCTGTGTGGAGTTTGCATGTTCTCCCCATGTTTGCGTGGGTTTCCCCTCGGTACTTTAGTTTCCCCCACCCACAAAAACATGCAATATAGGACCCCTGACCAAGGAACTGGCTTTAGAACTGGAGTTGGTCCCCGGGCGCTGATCTGTGGCTGCCCACTGCTCCTAACTATGGGATGGGTCAAATGCAGAGGACAAATTACCGTTCAATAAAGTGTGTATCTCTTTGCGTATCACTTTGTGTGTATCTCTCTTTGCGCATCTCTCTGTCTGGCTAAGAAGTCTACAGGGGTTCAGCACCGCTCCCCCCCCAGCTGACCCAGGCTTGCGGTGCCCAATCTGATGAGAGGGGAGCTGTAAAGTCCGATGGGCTGCTGATGGAGAGAATGACCTGCTGCATATTTCCCTGTAGCAGTGCAGTAAAATCAGTCTTCGGCTGAAGACACTTCTTTGACTGATCAGGCTGGTAGAGGGGGTGAGTTGTGCTGTCCATGACCGCTGATGACCCGCATAGCATGTGCCCTCTCTGCTGCGGCCTCCATGAGTCAACGCGGACCAGGCGACGCAGCCTCCTATCCTGATTTCATTTCCATTACATTAGGAATGTGCACCATGCACGGCAAGTTAAAGCATATTATAAGTTGTTTTTGCATGTTATTAAGCATAACGACACATTCTACTGTAGAGCACGCTATGTTCTGTCCATAACGACCCACCACATTCTTTTTTTGCTCCTGCATTGTTGATACAAATATTTTCATAGCTTCCAAACAGCGGTGCACACTAAAGAGCAGCGACCCTCAAATCTGGCCCAAGAATCTAAATCTATTCCTGGTTTTCTTAACTCCAGGTAAAGAATTAGCGCAGCTGATTGGCCGGACTGGCTTCACACCTGACTGTCAGGTATAGGGCGAGGGGAAATCCAGCAGTTTGAGGTGATTTGAGGAACAGGACATAAAGAATCTGAGAGAGAGAGTATAAATTCATTTGTGCTCATACGTGTGGATATGGTGTACTTCACCTGCTGAGAGACTAATGTATCTGCCATGTGCATATAACTTAAAATATCATCATTGGATGCATGTTTTTTTACATTTGAAACTCCAGCAAGGATTATAGTCTATGTACAAACCACTATTACTCCTCATGGTCAAAAATACTTCATGCATTCAATATTCAAATGTTAGTGTTTGCAGTTTGGAAATTACCTGAAGTACGTACTGGAGTAATGGGCTGGACAGTACATATCCATTATACTTGTACCGTAATTACAAAAACGACTCTACATAATATCAAAATAAAAGACAAATATACAATAGGAAATAAACAGGTCTCTCAAACATGAGAATCACGCTGTGAAATATTTACAACATCCCCTGGCTTTGCAACTTGCATCAATGATGGCAAATCACTTTCAAATCAAAACTGAGAGATTAATTTACATCATGCTGCCGTATTCTTCTAAAACCTTACCTAAAAAAACCTTTGAAATTAATAGTAGGCCTCTGTAGTGCAAAAAAACACCCACACAGAGCTGCCAGATTCCACTGCTGTAAAACTCAGGATGGAAATCATTTTAGCAAGGAGATCAGTTTCAATAAAAAGCAATTAACGACATGTTACATTCGAGGAACACCGCCTGCGAAATTAAACCGTGAAAGATCGCTCGAAGCAAGACGTTAAATGTCACCCATTTAAAGGCGGAACGTGTGGGGAAAAAAGTGAAGATAAAAAATTGGACAGAAATGTTCAATTTTGCTGCAGTTTACTTGAACGTGCAAGCATTAATCTACCTTGCGCCGAGAGAAACAGGCACAGTGCTTTCAGAATATTAGAAGGATTATTTCTCTCCATTCATTTACATGTTTTGACAGCAACTTTCTTCTGCAGTGCATTGTGGGATGCCACACTCTGCACCAGCGGAAAAGGCACTGCACTGTTCTGCTTCCAAGAATGCGTCCATTTCGCCATGAAATAGCAAAATGCTTGGTGATAAATTACGTGGATGCATAGTTTCTCTGATGGAACAAATAGTGAAATTTATTTATTTTCTATAAATGGTACCGAGTAAGAGCAAATCAACTGAAATGCCCTTGCTACTTCGATAAAGCTGCAACGAACCCAATTAGTGTTGAGAGTAACAGCATCCAGCCACAAAAATAGTACTATAGATACTGACCTGCCAATCTCTTCCTCTCGATCATATACTGTCCTTCTCCATCATCTTTCAATCTTACAGTCTTCTTCTTTCCAACACCTTCCCCCTCCCCCTCGCTCTCATGCTCTCTCATGTTCGCCAGCAGACGCTAATGTCAGAGAGGGCTAATTTCAACTGGTCAGAACCAATGCGGGCAATTTACGGACGAAACCAGAAAAGGCGCGGCATGGCTCAGGAGGTAGAGTGGCTAAGACAGGCATCAGAAGGTTCACGGTTCGATCCCTGGCTCCTTGTGTTGAAGTGTCCTTGAGCAAGGCACAATAACCCACACATTGCTCCTGATGTACAGGTTGCCGCCCAGCATAGCAGCCTCTGTTATCAGGGTCAATGAAAAGCACAATTGTAAGGTGCTTTGTGTCATTTGCTATATAAATGCAGTCCAAAAAAAAAAAAATCACAAAAGTAATTTTTCACAATCCCAAAACCTGGCGTTCGTCACAGAAAATATTGTCTCAAGTGACAAGGAGCCCTTTTTAACTGTCAATTTTTGTACCTCCTTGCTTCCTACAAATCTGAAATCTTAAATTGTAATTTTGCCCTCATTCTTTGTGAAATGCCTCAAATTTTATGGGGGAAATTCTCCCAATTTCGAAATGCACACTCCGCTCGAAGAGGTCGTAGCAGAGGCCGGGGAATGCATTTTAATTCTGTTTTTAAGGTATTAGCTGGGATGTAATTTCATGCTAACTGGTTGTGAGTGTTTGGGGCTTGATGAGGGGGATTAAAATGGCTGCTCTTTAGCGAGGTTGAACACGAGGCTGTGTGGTGTGCTGGGTGTTGTACCACAGGGGGACTGTGTCCCAGCGAGTCTGTGAGGGACGCACACACACACACACACACGCACACACTGCACCTGTTCCCAGGTGATGATATGTTTAAACGCAGCTCATCCATCACCCTTCACTGAACCTAACCACCCTCACCCTCCCACTGCAGCCCCCCCACCACCACAAGCCCCTTGGCTCCCAGCCCACACCCCATCCATTTTACACACGCGCACGAACATACACACACACACACACACACACACACACGTGTGCGCACACACATACACACACACACATACACACACACACACACACACACACACACATACACACACACACACACACACACACACACACACACACGTGTGCCCACACACATACACACACACACACACACACACACACGTGTGCCCACACACATACACACACACACACACACACACACACGTGTGCCCACACACATACACACACACACACACACACACACACGTGTGCCCACACACATACACACACACACACACACACACACACACACATACACACACACACACACACACATACACACACACACACGCACACACATGCACACAAACCCACACACACGTACACACACACACACACACACACACACACACACAGATGCACACAAACACACGCACACACACACACACACACTCACAATACCCTCACACACACCCAAGGGCATGCGCATGGACGGGAACAAGGACACACAGATGAATGCCCTCATACATGCACGTGCATACACACACTACCTAACACCCACAAGTACGCACATACACACACCAAAAAAAAAATACACACAAATGCTCATGCTCGCCCACACGAGCCCACCAAAGAACAGAGGGCATGCACATGCACGAACAAACACACACACACTCGCTCGCACGCATGAACACACAGACACCCAAAGATACATAAGAATATGCACAAACACCCACACATCGCCATGCATGTATAAATACACAGACCCCCAAAAACACATGCACCCGCACACCCACTCTCCCTGTGCAGCGGGGACGGGCGGCTCGGTGAGGCCGTGGTGTGTTGACAGAGAAAAGCCTCCTTGAGCGTGAGCTGGCAGCCCCCTTGAATGATCATTTTTAAACCGTTTGGCAGGTAATTACCTGTAAACAAAGAGGCTACTTTGTATTCACACGGCCCGGCGCCTTTTCCTATCGACAGACGAATGGTCTTCCTGTCATAAGAGGGAGGACGGCGAGCCGAGGCCCAAGATGAAGTAGGCCCAACGCTGGAGTCCGAGCGCCATTCGGGTGTTTAATACTCCTGTGATGTCGCTGCATTCAGACCTGTCACAGTTTTATATATTCCCATAAAAAAAAAAAAACGTCAAGTGCTTTAAGATGTTCCTTAGAAAAACCTCTCATGGTTTGGAAGATTATACGTCTATACAGAGAGAGTCATCTGTGATGCAGTTCTCAAACGCGTATTACGAGAGGAGTGTGTGTGTGTGTGTGTGTGTGTGTGTGACGGGGTGGGGGCGAGGTGGAGACTTTCAAAAGACACAATGTTTTATTTGACTCAAACTTAGAATACTTGTAAATGGAAAAAAATGGCAGCCAAGTGACACAAAACTATATGACATGTTGAGTTCTGTGAGTATTGGGGCAGTGGCACAGTTAAAAAAAATGGCTGTGATTTCTGTACGATTCACACGCTATAGATGAAACCAAAACAGAGTCAAGTCTTTACTTAAACCTTACAGTCATTAGTCGTATTCATGAGCTGGCGTACAGAGCCAAAAAGAAAAAGTTGTGTAAATACATACGCGCATCACAGTAAACTGCACATTCCCGCGCATCTCACTCGACTTTAACTCTGATTGCGTTCAGTTCCGCAGGCACCGCAGAGCGCACTCCTCCACATGCACAGCACGGCTGTGCGCGAGCCGATTGGCTGCGCTGCGCGGGTCGCAGAGGCACAGAGAACACGTGAGTCGGCGGGAAAGATTCTGGAGTTTTACGGCTCACTTTAGCCGCTGATAAAGCGTCGGGGGCGTCTAATGGGAAGGTGACGGAGACAGAAAGCAGAACGGGCACGTACGCAGGTAAACAGCCTGGGAAACGAGCGCATCCCAGCATTTTAAGAGTCGGGGGGGAAATTCTGCAAACGCAACAAATTCTGCCATGATCTCAGCCCTTCCTCTCCTAACCACCAAACCAACTGTCTGTCCCTAAAGATAAAGGATGAAGAAGAATTTGGGCATTAGTCTAAACAAACCATGACTGGGTTACATAGGACTGTCAATGTATAAAATATATGGTGCCAATTCATTTGAACCCCTGGACAAAAAGCCAGCATAACATGTTATACTGTATATATGCCATAACAAATGTCAGAAGTCAGTTAAATTTACTCATCTCAAAATTTCCATCTTGTTTACAGAGGAATATTGGGTCATGACTTCTACTAAAAAAGTATTAAAAGTATCCTGTTATTAAACATGAACAACAGTCATCTGTAACACCTGTTTGACGTACCTCCTACATCATGTACAGTGTATGATTGCGTTATATCAGTGTCATGCAGAGTGGTAAACTGTCTCCCAAGGTTGGATTGTTTTCATGAATTGTACTGAAAAATATGTTTCATATGTAGTCCTCGCATCATTCAATCTAGAAATTCTTTGCCTTTCAAAAAATGGTTTTGAGAATCACATCACTGATGAACAGCGACCTTCAAAGATGGCAACAATTTCTCCATGCTTTTAGATCGTGTGGCTCGCAGTTAATTTCAGATTATAAGACAGTGACAACATATTTCACTTTTAGATGAAGACACGTTGTACAGAAACGTGAGACTTGCGAGACAGATACCTGTATTTACTGAACTCCCGGTGTATTTCAGGGGCTGTGCACCGCCGAGCGTAGCTAGCACCTCTGAGTTAGCGTAGCTCTCCATCCACGCCCACACTGCATTACTGTCGGGCTTTGGGTGCTGCGTCACCGTGGCGACGGGAGTGCGGTTGGGGGTGGGGGGGGGGGGGGGGTTGTGCTTCGGCAGAAGCTAAACATTAATCCCCGTTAATGCCCAGAGTCAACTTATAGTCCTTAGCAAAATCTGCCTTAATCTCTAGCCAGGCAAGTCCACTTCTTGACAAAGAAAAAAAAAATAGAAAAAAAAAATAGAAAGAAAAAACTTCCCCGGGAAGAAAGACAAACCACTTTGCTCAGAGCCAGTATAAGCCCTCTTTCTCGGGACGTGCTTCTCTACAGAGGCACATTGTCAGTTTTTGGGGGACTGGAGAATCTGTCTTAAGAACGGCTGTGTCACTCGGTTCCGGGTTCAGTTTATTTTTTTATGCGATGTTTTATATGTGCAGCCCTGGCTATGCTGATGTCATCTACTTAACAGAGGAGGGACTTGTCCCGTCCAATAGCTGCACAGTCTCATTTACTCAGCCAATCCAAACATTGGAAATGTCTTTTCTTTTTGTTTTCAATGGGGCCAGATTTCAGAAAATTTCCTTAAATCTCCTGCAACCCTTTTTGCCTGTATTTGACGCTTCGTAATAATCTCCAAATAATTAACATTCTCATATTGCAGCGAATGAACTGACATCAACACACACACACACACACACACACACACACACATATATACACATAGACTCGCACACACACACACTCGCACACGTGGACAAACACACACACACACACACACACACACGCACTCGCACACTCACACACATAGACATGCACACATACGCACACACACACACACACTCTCTCTCTCTCTCTCTCCTCACACAATTTCTTTTCTCTGTACCCTAGTGTGATATAGGCCTATAACTTAATATACTTTGACAGCTAGTCTCTTTCAGACAAGTAGGGTGTGTAAATTTCCCCAACAGAGAGACCCGGCTCCTGTTCTGGAGCAGAGGAAGAGGTTAAGCACAATGTGCTAATTCAGCAGCCTTGGTTTCCCCTCGTTCCAAACTTATCAGATTCAGACAGCAGAGCTGCCGGGGAGCGCAGTACATTCACTCAGGAGTCGCACTTCAGTCACAGCGCAAGAACTGGTATTAACTCATGCAGTTATCATACAACAGCGATATACAAACACTTCAATTAAGCATGAAAGACGCTTACCCTTAATTACTACTTAATAAAACATTCACAGACGTGTAATGTGTTGGTTAAAAATAGTTTTTTTTTTTAATCTGGAAAGCATGTGATGAGTAGATAAATCATCAGTTACTAACAAATACGTTAGCAGTGCACGTCATTTCAATATTGGTTGGCATTATTTAATGAAGTGGTTCATTTGAATTAGTGATGGACAGAACAAGTTTTCAGAACTTAGCAGGAAACAACTGCATTAGTCAAAAGGCCAACTGACGTACAACTTTGTGTACATACTCATCCATTCATTCATTTTTTCATTCACTCCTTCAATGACAGGGTGAGGGCCTGAACCACCATACAAGTCTATTAAAACCATCTCACTGTCAACAGTGTTTTGGGGTCTTGTTCACAAGTTGAGGGTAGAATAGAGCGGGAGGTCGATGGCCGATGTGTGCAGCGTCTGCAGTGAGGCGGGTGTACCGGTCCGCCATGGTGAAGGGCGAGCTGAGCTTAAAGGCGAAGCTCTCAATTTATTGGTCGATCTATGTTCCAACCCTCACCCATGGTCACGAGCTTTGGGTAGTGTCCAAAAAAAACAAGATCATGAATGTAAGCAGATGAAGTGAGCTTTCTCCGCAGGGAGGCTGGGCTGGCCCTCAAGGATAGGGTGAGGAGCTCGGATATCCAGGAGGAGTCAGTTGAGGTGGATCGAGCATCTGGTTCAGATGCCTCCTGGACGCCTCCCTTAAGCGGCGTTCTGGGCATGTCCAACTGGTAGGAGCCCCGAGGCCGACCCAGGACATGCTGGAGGGATTATATCTCCCGGCTGGCTGGGTAGACGTTGGGGTTCCGCAGGAGGAGTTGGTGGAAGTGACTCGGGAGGGGGGGTGGGGGGGCACCTATCTGCTTAGTCTGTTACACCTGCGACCCAGCTCTGGATAGGCGGCAAAACATGAATGGATGGACTATCTCAACAATGAATACACAATCTCACAGCCACGGTAAATGTCAAGTTTCCAGCTGATGTACAGTCACGGAATTTCTAATTTGTACTTCTTCCATGGCTGTATATTTGAAAAATCTAACATTATGAACTGTAATGATTAAATACTTGCCCTAACATGCTGTTTCAATTACGAACTTCATAAACTGGGGGATCGAGA
The DNA here is from genome assembly GCA_029721435.1 of Gymnothorax reevesii. Lineage (NCBI taxonomy): Eukaryota > Metazoa > Chordata > Actinopteri > Anguilliformes > Muraenidae > Gymnothorax > Gymnothorax reevesii. Next base: position 10,072,983 of record CM056574.1, read on the forward strand.
GTCTTTGCACGGACGAAAGGGCAGTGTGGTTTAGGTCTATAATTTTACATGTTGTACAGTGTGTACAGTAATATATATGAAACACCATGTGGTAACTGACAATTATTCTGCTGGAAAGCCAAGACTACTCCCCCCCCACCGACACACACACACACACACAGAGATCACAGACTGCCAATGACGTGAGTAAAAAAATGTAAGAGAACTGTCCAGAATGTCCACAGCTGTGGTTCTCAACATATCAAGAACCCCCCCATTTATGCTGTTGTTGTTCCAGCCACAACTGCAATCGTATCATTTCAACAAGCTGTTACTCAGTCTTAACCCTTTAAAGTTCTGCTCTTGGTAGAGCAAACAAATGTTCTCCATCGCTTTTTTCTTTGCGAGGACTTCAAAGGGTTAATTAGGTTCAGTTCGTGTTTACGGCACTTGTTTAACCATCTCTGTCACATTTTGACACAAATATCCACAAGAGCCATGAAGACTAAATGACCATTTGAGCACATTGCGTTGATTGTTCCACGCTACAAGAAACTCCAGGTTAGAGCATTCTTAAACGGATCAAATCAGACACTAAGAAAATCAGTAAGCTCCAAATTAGGTCGCTGCAGACAAGTGTTTTAAGTTCTCTCAAGATCTTTTGCCGAAAAATGACACAAAATAGGTTTGACTCTATTATCTGATTGCCTCATGAAGGGTTACGTCTTCTGACCAGGTGCGCATGGCCTCTACTGTTAGGAACAAACTAATTCTTCAATTTGATTGGTTACATTTTTCCTCTATTTTGTGCTGTTGTTTCCAAGATATTACAGTGTGGATAAGTAAATCTCATTCTTCAAGGCATGCGTGACAATTTCTGTCAAAACGTGGCTTTAGAGGATAAATAACTGCTCTAAACATAGGATGCAGCGAGTTAAGACATACTAACAGCTTGGCAAACCTCTGCGACTGCAATTGTGGCTGGATAAAAACTATCACACACTGGGGAGCCCCGGGACCAATGTTTTCTATAACTGGCCCACACTATAAAAGTAATTCTGTGACCTTTGTAATGACTATTTTGCCTTGTAAAATCAAAATGCAGGAACGACTGAGAAATGAGGACTCCTCTACAGAGAATTACGGTTTATTGTACGATGGCCAAGGGAGAAAATAACAGACATCCTGCAAGCAGTGTTGCATGTGACCCACTGAAATCGCGTCATTTACAGGGTCGTGAAATAGCCTGTGGACATGCATATGAAAAGTTTGGGGAGAGATTATGGGAGAGGAGAGGGATTTTTTTAACATGCTTGAGGAGAACCTGGCTTCGCCAATGGCATGTGTTTGTCAGATCCGCTGACTGCTCAAGTTCTGCACATTATTGGAGACAGGAAGCACAGGACCGGAGCCTGATACTACAGTATATACAATATGTTGGTACATCTGTGTTGATGATCCAGTGGAGTAAACTAAACACATTCAGTGACCGATTTAATTTAACAGAAACATAAAGCTATGCTGGCTTAAAAGAACTAATGAACATCCACAGTGGCGATCATCTGAGCTGGCTGTTACTAAATTCTTTTAAATCAACTCAATATTATTAAGCTTAAAAAATGTTTCACATAATGAAATTAAGTAATATGCAGTTAGACCTTTTAGAGCGTGATATTACAATCTGGGGTCCTAGCACCTTGTGAATGTGACAATTAAATGAAGTTATCCCAACTTAATAAAATTATGAAACATAAGTATAGTCATTATTTCAGCTGGCCATTTTTAATGGCCATTCTCTGAATTCTTTTAAACGCTACTCAACATTCTTAATCGCAAAATTGTTCCACTAAATGAAGCAATAAGCACACTTTTGAGAGGGCAAAAGGATCGCTCCGCTATCAAAACCAGGGAACTTTCTCCCGCCGATTTCACGTGAAGTTCACTCAGCGCGCAGCGGTGCAGGATGATTGAGCGATTGCGAGTGCGCGTGCGGGCGAAACAAGCCGTCCATTCTTCTCGCGGAGCCCGGCCCGCAGCTTTGTGGAGTGAGGTCACACGCGCGGCGTCATGTGAGTGATTGATGCAGGTCCAGAGAGGCGGTAATAAAGGACACTTGTATTTAATAAGCAGAGCAGTCTCCTGCGCTCTGATGTGGTCGTGTGTGTAACTGCCACTGAGACCCTATGATGACAGAGACTGTGGCGGCTGACAGTGGGAACCCACTGCAATTGAAGCACTGATTACTAAAACCCCACAAGTCAAGTCAAGTCAAGTGTGACTTATGGAGTTTTAGTCATAGGTGCTTCAATTTACCTACAGAGGAGATTAATGAAAAAGTCATGACTCAACGGTTATGACCTGTTATATTTATTACATCACAAACACTACACCAAGCATATTATTATTATTATTATTATCATCATTATTAATAATAAAAATAAAAATAATAAATAATAATATTTATTATAGAAACTACTACAAGACACTGTCATCAATATCCTCAACCCCATAAAATCCTGTTTTGGGGCCCAGTCAAGGTCATGACTTGTAACAAACACATACAGAATTCATCTTGGTGAAGTAGTTTTGGGGAAAGCTTGTTCCTATCGATCTGGTCCAATGGACAGACAGACAGACAGACGCACCATCGAAGCTCCCCCTCTCCACTTTGTGGTGGGAGATTACTATTATTATTATTATTATTATTATTATTATTATTGTTGTTGTTGTTATTTAAGAAGAGGAAAAAGACAGAGGGGATACTGAATGATTTTTTTACATTCCTAAACTGTAATGTATGTTCGGTTCTGCTGTACATTTTTTGCACAGTATAAAAGTTCAGCCAAACTTCGGCCGTGTGATTAATGAGTGCTGACTGCTCAAGAAGCTTTCCCCTCAGAAAAAAAGGAAACAGATTTAAAGGGAGCGTAAAAAAATATGGGCGACATAAATGTGGAGCGTGTCCAGACAGCCGAGTGATCTTTCAGCTCTTTAAATACTGAAGGGGAAAAATTGTCTGAAGCTTAAACACGGAGCCCAGAGCACTTTCACATCTTCATACAGAATTAAGTGTTTCAATAACATTACTTAGACTTTTAATATCGTAAGAGTATGATTATAATGATATCATACAGTAACATACTACGACTACTACTACTACTGCTAATAATAATAATAATTCTTATTATTATTGTATTTATTTGAGAAAACAATTATGGCTATAGGTAAGTCAGCATCAACATAGTGATAGTTTTTTTGAGATTCACAAGGTAGAAATACTGCAGCATAATCAATGGCTTGTTTACCTCATGAATTCTCTGAATACAGACCAAGGTCAGTGTTTAAGGGCATAAATTCTTTGCCATTCAATACTGGGATTCAAGACCCAGAAAAGAGTTAAAAGGCAAACAATAATGATATGAGGAAGAGCAGCAGCGTTTGTGCCCCACCGTCACAATAAAAACCAAACATGACGAATTTGATGACTCATAAATATTTATGAGGGGCCACAGGTCTGGTTCAACTCCATTGGCGACGGATGTTTTGCCCTTGGCAACTGTGCGCTTTTGCATCTCAAAAACTAATTTTGAGTAAAGTCACAAGTCGATGGAAAGTCTCATTCCGAATTTGCTTAAAAAACGTCAGTTCGCTAACGATAAAATATTAAGGCAGCCAGAAAACTAACTCTCAAGCGTAAAATGGCTTTTATTAGTTTTGCAATGAAAAATCGCAATTGTTTTTTTTTTTCAAAGTGATATTTACAAGCCACATTGTAACTGCAGAAATGCAGAAATTACCAGCCAGAATGCAGTGTTGTCCAATTATGAGCCGCGGAGGGAGGAGAGCACGGAAGTTTTAATTCTAACCAATCACTACCCCTGCTGATTTCACCAATCAGCACACCTTCATACAGAGAGCAGGGAACTAATTGGGGTATGAAGTAGGTACAGTGATTGGTTGGAATGAAAACCTGCTCACTCTCGGCCCACCATGCCACACGATGGGGCACCGCTGTCTTACGGTAGAAGTCCAGCGATGGAATTGTGGCCAGCTCAGGGTGCGTTCCTGCCTCTCACCCTGTGCATGCTGGGATAGGTTCCAACATCCTGATCCTGAGCTAGAAAAACAGGTTAGATATGGATAGGTAAATGAATGAGTGTATAGGGATAACGATACAAAATCAACACGACTGACTGTGACTGTGCCGAATATCTCTATACACTTCTGGCTTCACCAGTGATGTCACTCTAATAATGAACTGCGGTGCGTAAATACAGAGGAGCAGGACTCAGGACTATGGAAGCCCCAATGGACCAGAAAGCTATTTTTCCTCTGAGTCTGTTACTTTTATAACAGACTCATATACCAAAAGAGCTATAGACAGCATTTAACTATACATTAGATAGCTCAAATTCAATTTAAATTAATTATTGTAGTCAGATTTGTCTTGAATAAGTTCACTAAAATGACTTTTAGTAATCTATTTCCCTTGTTTGCATGGCACAGTGTCCATTTTTAATTTTAAGGGTTGATTAATACTCACCGAAATGAAGGTATGCGAGATGAAGGATCTTACATGCCCTGTATGCGTACTGACGGATGACACATATTTTCAAATCAGCGATACAGTCAAATGAAAAGTCTAAAACAGATAAAGCAAAAGTCCCTGGCCTGTTTGCTGCAATTAGCTTATAAAGATTATAAGGATGTTTAATTCACTCATCTTTTCATCTTCTTTCATTATCTAAACGTCTGAGCCAAACACGCTTGAAACCTCTCACAGTGTGTCCATTTCCCACCCCCTCTCAGGGTCTGAACATCAATTTCGTTCTCTTTTCACAGTACGGCCAGACATCAATTTTGCATGGCTGTGCCAATTCCTCTATGTTACATCCTTTAAACTGAAACCGCCTTTGACGTTCAGCGGCGAGGCCAAAGCACAACATGGGAAAATTTGCATAGCATGTAGTTCCAAAAACAGAAAAGCGTATTCCGGTGATGTGACGGAGCGAGGAAGCGAGGCACAGGCTATCACACCGCGGCTAATCCACCCGGAACCCAACCCCACAAACACAGCCGCTAATACGACTTCGAGGGGAAGGACCACATCAACTCACCACCCGACTCACGTCAAGCCGCAAAACATAAACACACAGGGAAGAGCAATAAGCCCACGTATTTATAAAGTTTTCAAAGCAAACTCTCTTACTGGCAATAAGCTTCTTGTAAAACATTTAACACAGAGGGAAAAGAGGGGGGGGTCTGATGTTGGTCGCATACCAGCACGCTAAGGTCTTCACAGGCCCCAGGTTCAAACGACTTTCGCTTTCACACGCCACGTATCGGATAACAGGCACCGTTATAAAGGGTCTCTATGGACCGCTTTGCTGCCTTATTAAAAGGCTCTCGCCTTATGTCAGCTATTTTGATTGAGAAGTTTCGCATTTCCGCTGCTCCTAGTCCCCCCCCCCCCCCCTTCTCCCGCGCCTGGATCAGTCCTACGTCCTTACAGTTTTATTTGTGTATGAGGGCTATTTGTGTTATATCACGTTTTTTATGCCAATACAATTTTTTTATGGTTGTTTAGTCCTCCTGTTTCTTCATGAGTAGGAATATTCTAAGTTGGGTGAAAGTAGCTTTGCTGTGTCCGGCGTGGAACATGCATTGAGCCTGTTACGATTGTAAATGCGTAGTCATATCCAGTTTCGCCATTACGCGTTAGTTAGTCACGATTTCTGCTCCATGTATAATTATACACTGACCCCACATTCCAGTAAATCATCACTATCTCAGTTTAAGCAGTAGTTCTGCTCTGGAAAGCACACGGCCACAACTATGATCAAACTTAATAATCTTCACCACCGAATCATCCTCTTCTTTTCATCTTCTAACTTTTGTTTCTCAAGCCATGAGAAAAAAAATGGAAATGAAAAAAAGAGAGAGAAAGAAATCCCTTAATGCATGTCCAGCCTTATCTAAACGCCTCTGTGTCTGTGGGCCGGAGAGTTCGACTTGAAGCGTTAGGGAGAAAATCTCCCTCCGCAGACGCGCGGATGAGTTATAGTCGTCTATGAGAGCCTGAGAATCTCTGGGGCCCGCGCGCAGAGTCTGCGAGATATCGCCTTAAACTCGCACCAGACAGTGGAAACAGTCCTCGCTTCTTTTGTAGTTGTATATATATTTTTTTCGACCAGAAAAAAAAAAAGAAGAAACACTTATCTTTTCGACCCAAGTTCGCAGACTATGGCCAGTATACATGACCTGGGAGAGAAGGACCTTTGACAACTAAGACCTGCATCGTACATTGAAAAATGAATCACAGAACATTCTTTAAAAATTGCGGACATCAGTCGCACGCAATATTGGGCTCCTCAGTGTACAGTAGCCCATGTGACAGCACATGTGCCGGCAACTGACAAAGTGTTTGGTGCCAGAGCGTAATCAGCCATCGTCCCATATACTCTATGCATTTGGAAATCACTGTAGCATAATTTTAGTAGGTAGTCTTATTTGGCATGTGAATGCTGATGATAGCCTGACAGAACTGGACAACAGCTGTCTTGGGAAATGCATGGCCAATATTGAAACTTTAATTTGACAATAACTAGAATCTTAAGGTTATATGGTTTTCATTAGGCTGCTATGGGATCAGAGAACTGACTAGAACAAGGCAATATACTCTGAGCTCATTCACGTGGAATCATAAGCTTATTAGGTAAATATAATAAACATGTTTCTTTAGTGCAAAGTCCGGTTGTTATTTCAAGCCAGAAAGTCCTTTTAGAATACAAATCATGACCAGGATTTGAGCTAAAGCCTTTATATATGGAACTTGTTAATAAACACACGCATCGCCAAACATAAAATAAACAGAGATAATGTCAATGACATGTTTCTGAAATATTTGTCGGGCACAGCACAGCACCTGCACCGATTTGAAAACGGAATTATTGCATCAAAACAATATTTTCCCCTCCTTTATGGGAAATCATTCTTTAACAAAATGCACACACAGCATTGACATTAACGCTACAAAAAATAATAATAATAATAATAATACAGATTTGCATGCGCGCTCGCAAGCACACTCACTCAGGCATGCGCAAACACACACAAACTCACAGATGATACTACATGCACAAACTGCAAGCACAAACATTCACACATTTAATGCACACAGCATGTACTTTAACATGAAATATTAATGAGACTCCAGCTCCTGTCCTCTCTCGCTTTCTCTCTGTTTCCCCGGCTGAATCGGCGTTCCTGGGCTCTCTCCGCATTAGTCTTACTTTAATAGACTGGGATGAATCCGTCAGATAAATCTCTGACCGCAGTGGAAAGTTCACGCAGATAAAATCAAACAGATGTTGGCAGGGGGGCCTGGCGACGACCCGTAAAAGTGCTATCATCAAAGCCCCGGGACTCATTTGTTTTGAGTTATTACTCTGTTACCGAAAAGGCCTCAGTGGCCTGCTTGTGCAGGAATGGGATCTGTTTATGTGAAAACACACGCGGAGGGGAACGACGGTCGCTGGACTCTGGGAAAGTGAGCGGCGAGACAGTGTTGACAGGCCCCGTCACCTGAGAGATGGCTGGATTGACAGCTGTCAGAAACGGACACGAGGCAGTGAGGCTGCTAAGGCCAAACTCTAGTTAATGATATGATGACTACTACCGCTACTATAACTGCCTCTAATTATTATTAATAATAAGACTGCAGTGGCATAAATCCATTTTAAAATTTCAAAAATAATTTATACTAATAACCTGCAGATGGTATGCATGACAATATCCAGGGAATTTCTGGATTCAGTGAAGAAAACATTGAATAAATTAAAATGTCCTCATCAGTTCTGCTTTCTCTCCCTCTCACTGGCTCACATCATGTCTTCTGGACATACAGTCAGTATTTTGTTTTCCTACGTTCGAGCACCGAAGAATCAGAGAAAGTCCAGCGGATGCAGTGGAGGAATCACAAATGGCTCGTGTTCATCACTGAGTATCACTGTTCACACGTTATGAGGGCTTGTCATTAGCTCTAAAGTCTATTTAATAAGCTGGAACAGGATAAGGTCCAGGGGTCACCGTTTTTTGGGACCAGGTTGCGACAAAGTTAAAGGTTCCCTCGATCCAAAAGATCTAGACTTCAGCTCTTATGAAGATCTCAGCCTGTCGGAGAATCTGCAACAGCGGCCAAACGAACAGTATTTTCGTAAAAGAGGAACGCAGCCTTTTTTCCACTCGAATACTGTGGAAGTGCAAATATCACTCTATTTCATAGTCCACTATTTACACAAGCTGTTAAGAACACAACTGCTCATACACACACACACACATATATATATATATATATATATATATATATATATACTTTTTTATTTTTGAGGAAAATTGTATGTTTGTATCTGTTGTAAGAAGCAGGCAGCCACTTCACACACTTTCTCCTGTTCATCCCTGTTCCCTCCGGCTACCTGCCTAATTCATTTATCCCATTAACCTCCTGCTCGTTGTTAATTGTTCTAACCTGGTTAATGTGAAGTTAATCATCATTCCTTTTGTCTATTTAAACCTCTGTTTCCCCCTCACAGGCCTTGGATTGTAACACCTTATTAGTTTAACAGCACTTTGCTTCGGTTTTTCTCTCTTCTGTTGACCGGTGTGGTTTATAGTTTATATTACTTTGTCATCTGCACTTTTGTTTATTAAATCAAACCTCTTCCTCTGCTCTCGGTTCTCCTTCTTTGCGCTCTCCCACCCGGGCACCAGCCGTCACACACTTTTCAGTTACTGAAAACTCAAATTTTCAGTTACTGAAAAAAGTGCAGTTTGAAAATTCTCAATAGATTGGAGTGAATTCAAGCAGATTTTGGCTGCCGTTTTCAAGATCTACTATTTAAGGACCCCATCTTCATTTTCAAAGGAAAAATAAAAATAATAATTATTAATGATAATAATGATAAATAATAATCATTATCCTGCCAGGATAATTATATTTTAATCTCCTTCTCAATGTTATAATAAATTGCGAATACATCAGGAGCTATAATTCATATCACTATCACAATTTTCCATGGACTCTGGTGCTGGTGCAGTATCTCAGAATGTGCTGATTCACTGCATATAAATGTGAATTTAATTCTTAAAAACAAACAGTTCTGCCCACTGTGTGCCTCTTGTAAATGTGTTTGTGCGTGTTTGAGTGTGTGTTTGTGTTTTCATCATACGTTACAGAGACATGTGTGGCCTAACGTCACACTCCACTGTCTATGGTGTGTCTCTGAGACGGGTAAGAGCAGAACAGGGCTTACGATGACCACGGTTACGCGACAGAGTCGACAGCCGTTTTGGGCGGCGCTGAAGCGTTCCTGGCGAGTCCCAGTCGGCGAGCCCACACTGACCCTCATGATGCACAGATATAATTTTACACACTAACACTGACACCCAGACACAGTTAAGAACAGTATTTAAACAGACAGAGTACATCCCATTCACAGTTTTGTGCAAATTACTCTGCGAAAGTAAAACCGACAGCATTCTTTTTTTTTTCTGCGTGCTGGAGTACATACGAGTCAGTTTCATTTTCCACTACAACCCACGACTTTTGTGCAAAAAACAGCCTGAGCCACATACATGCTGTGCGAGTAGAGCCTGTCCCGAGGGCAGAGATCTGTGCACTCACATGCTTTCCGAGCAGGAAGACGCAGGATTTCCTCGTGTGAGGTGAACCGCAAAAATCTTCATCACGCCAGGGGTTAATGAAACTCAAAAGCACACATACAGTGCCTTTCAATAGTTAATTCAGCAAAGATGCACAACATGAAGACAGCAATGCTTGACTTTGTCTCATATTTGATTTTTGATTGGCACTATATTCTTACATTGTATGGAGGCAATAAAGAAGATTGAAAAAGGTTCACATTTTCAAAATAGAGGAAAAAAAAAACAATTTCAGGCTGCACTGTGGGGAAACACAGCAGGTACCTGAATGTTTATCATTGAGCATCATGATATGCCTTCTCATGGCCTGCTGGCTTTTAAACAGCCACTCCGAATTCAAGAATTCTCTGTCCTTTCCTCTCTTGTGGCTCATTAATACATGTTAATATTTTAGTAACAAGACTGTCAAAAAAAGAGAGTGAAAAAAAAGTTTTTATAGCAAATGTGACCTTTAATTAAAGCAGAAGTAAAGGACCGGCGTTTATTTGATCCAGGGCTGACTCTACATTTCAGGTGCAGGTCGGAGTAACGGACAGCCACTGATTGGCTCCAGGTGGAGTCATTTCTCCCGCCACATGGCTGGGGTTCGCTGCCTCAGAAGTGCCGCAGGCCCAGCGTGTGGCGAAGTTACAGCCTCGCGTGGGAATCTTCCGCATGACCTGTGCAATGCGTCGCCAGCGGAAGTTTTCACACTGCGGGTCGCCACGCTTGCGATTAACCTGAGGGATATGCTACTGTCAGCACCACAGGAGCTCCTAAAAACAGGCCGAGGGCCGAGAAGGACTCCAAACAGCGATAAAGTTACATATATGTTTCCGCCACCTGCCCAATATGCTGTTTACCCTCCATGTACCGCCATAACAGCACCGGCCGGCAGAGGAACGTGCCTTACGGCACTCAGCTCCAAGACCTCACAGCAGGAATTTTTAGGTCTTGTAAATTGCGAGACAGAGGTGCGGTTGATCAGATTTGTTGTTCAGTCACATAACACAGATGCTGCATCAGATTTAAATTTGGGAAATTCGGAGGACGGGGCAGCACATTTAACTCTTCGTCGTGTTCCTTAAATCATTCCTGAACCATCTTCGCTGTTTGGCGGTGTGCGTTATCTGGCTGAAAAAGGCCACAGCTATTAGGAAATACTGCGTTCATGTAGGATGTGTCTGGTCCACAAGAAAGCTCAGATCGATAGATCGTGCCAAAAGGACATCCACATGAATACCAGGACTTGAGTTTTCCCAGCAGAAAATATTCCGGAGCACCACACCATGCCCTTTCCCCTGTGGACCCTGGTGCCGCGTTTTCCCCGGGTGAGTGAAGCACACAAACCCGGCTGTGCACATGATGGAGAGGAACACAGGATTCATCAGACCTGGCCACCTTCTGCCACCGCGCCACGGTCCAGTTCTGATGCTCACGTACCCAGAGTCGGTGCTTTTGGGTGTGGCAGGGGTGAGCACGGGCACTCAGACCAGTCCGCAGCTACACAACCCCACATACAGCACGATGTTAAGCTCGGTGTTTTATAAGCTATTCCCTCTGTACCCACTATTTAACGTTTGTAGAACATGTGCCATAAATGCCGTTCTGATGGGACAGCCTGCCTGACCTTTGTGCATCAATGAGGCTCAGGCTTCAAACACCCTGTCCCCGCACGTTATAAACTTGCACCTTTTTTTTTACCAGTTAATTTAACTGTAATTTTGCAATAAATTTACAACAGAGTTCCATGTATGTTATGTGTAAACCACAGTTAGATGCACGCAGGACACCTCTTACAGTTAAAATAACCTGGAAACAATGCATTAATTTAACTGTTAATAAATTCAGTCAGTTTACAACATTGCAGTATGTGGTTTATCTGTCCTTGGTCCACTGTCACAACGCACTGACCACTGCCAACCTGAACCCCCCAGCTCTTCAGAGATGATCTGACCCAATCAACTGTCTAGAACAATTTGACCCTCGTCAAAGCCGGTCTGGTCTCTACACCTGCAATTTATCCCGCGTCAAATGCATCCACAAGGAGAACGGACTGTTCGCTTACTGTCTAACAATTATCAGACCTGGAAATGTATGTGGCATCACAACCAGATGATCAGCATTATTTGTTTAATCTGTATGCGGTCGTGACATTTTGATTCAAACATTATTATCCAAGTTATTAATAAACTAAAAATAAGATGCATCAATATGATTATATCATCATTAATTTTTTTTGTAATGCATTAATAAGGGCACCAGATGATTTTTATATATTTTTTTACAACCAGTTATGTATATCTGCATTTAAATGACACATAAACTCATGATTATTCTGTACATTGAATTTCAGGGCATTGCATTGATTGTGCAGTAATTATTACATTTTCATCCTATTCAATTTTTATTGTAATTATTACAGTTATGATTGATATTAAATCAAATATCTGTTGCTCAATGCTCTGTCATAATCTATAAATTGCACATTGAAAAATGTTTTGATTGGCACTTATTCTTGGTGGCCTATAAATGGGAAAACTGATATGTCAATACATCATTAAGGATGAGATTCAGTGCACAGATACCCTACATCTCCTGTGCATAACCATATGTACAATGAAATGCACCCTTTTATTTTGGATATCCGTACATTACACAATTCTTTTTTTTTTCAAATGTTACTGCATCATATTTTAAATTTTGAAAAGGTGACAGAATTATACCTGATTGTGTTATACAGTATTGCATAGCAGTGAGACAATATATTAAATATTCTTTAAAAAAAATTAAAAGTTTATGTCTAATATTTTCTCAATAGTGAAAATATGGATATGAAAAGAAAGTGCCTCTGAATATCTTGAGAAAGACCACTTGCAAAATTGTTTCAGGCACCTAAGAGAGTGAAAATGATGAGACGTTTTTTTCTTTGTTGATTGATACTCTCAAAGAGACCAAAATATTTGCTAATCTTACGATGTCAATTGGTCCTATGTAACTACGATAAGTAAAATCTCCAATGTCATTTATTACGTTGACTTAGAATCCGATAAAATAACTATTAAGTGACTTTAAACAGTGGAATAGAACGCACTGATATAAAAGTTTCAGGCCAACAGTTTATTTTTCGATCTCTTCAGTGACAGGCTGCGGTCTTGTCTCTCCTGTAGTCCCATGGAGAGACGCAAACCTCCCCTCTCGAGAGTCTCCTCTTTTCGTCCTTGTCACGCTCCAGCCGCGCTGTTTATCACCGCTCTTCCTGCACTGCTATCTGGTCTCTCTCATCCTCCGATCCGGAACTATATTTAACCCCAGCTGGCCTGAGCTTCGCTAAGCGCTAACCGGCGGGGGTCAATCGGCGCATTTCAGCGGCTTCTCAGAAATCAGCTGAAAGCACCGCGCCTCTCGTGGCGTCCGTGTCGCGCGCATTTCTGTGCCAGCGCCGCTTATGTCACACACTCACACGCGCTCTGCTCCGGTCCAGGTGGCAAGGATTCGAAGACTGAGGACATAACGCCTCTGACCTGTAACCGAATGCTGGTGTGCGAGAGAGATTTCAGCATAAAGCCCCAGGCCTACCCTGCAACCGCAACTACTGATATAACTACAACATACTTAACGCACGTACTACTGTATTCACTACATGCACAAACTACAACATACACCAAATAGTCAAAAGAGTGTGGACACTTCACTGAAACCCCAATGACAAGCCCATATTCATTCCGACACGTCATATATTGACGCTACCTGACCAAGCGTTGATATATGAGGCAAAAGGTCAGTTTTAGGGTCCTTTATCGAGGCCAGTGTAAAACGCACCCTACCCCCTAACCCCTAAGCCTTAACCTGAACCCTAACCCTCAAATAATGACGCCAAAAGCTTCCTTCTGCCTCGTATATCGACGTTTGGGCAGGTAGCGTCAAGATATGAGGAGTCCGGGATGAGAATGTGTTGCATTGACATACACTCGATGTGCCCCCTCACCCCTCCCTCACTAAAGGCTCCATTACGAGTACGCTAATTTAAGTTGTGAAGGGTGTTCGCACGGAAGGGCAACAATCTACAAATTGAGGACCAGAATTGTATTAAAATTCCCTCAAATGAAAGCTGGAAGTCTGTCTTGTCAGCCAAAATTGACCAATTAATTTGAAATTCAAAATGTCACATATTGTGAATTTAAAACTGTCTCTTTTCTATGAATGTCAATGAGGTTTCAATGACGTATCCAAAGACTTTTGGCTCTATAGTGTACATATCGGTACTGTAATAAACACCACACCATAACTGACACAATAACATGCACAACACTATGACAACAACTACAATATAATGTACTCTATACCACAGATCCACTATTACTCAACTCTACAAATACACTACAGCATGCAGTACAGCTACACCAAAACACTACTGCATTACTACTGCAGTGTCACCTGCCACTTTAAACAGAGTAATGAGACAGTGACTTTATGGACGATGTGCAGGGTTGGCAGATTAAGGTGCCAAACGCCAAGGTCTTCGAGCCCTTAGAGTTGCAGGCGCCAAGAGAAACGTCATCTGTGTGAGTGTGTGTGTGTGTGTGTGTTCGTGTGTGTGTGTGCGCGCGTGCGCTTAGCGACAGAGAAACACAAATAGAAGCACACTGGCACCACATGCACATACAATTAGAAGGGGGCAAATCAAACAGGCCTCGAAAAGACCCCCAAATAATTTAAAAAATGTGATCATGAGTGGATCACAAGATGAAAATGGCTGGGACATCTGATAATGTAAATCGTGAGCTGACTAGGTAAAATAAATTACATTTCACCTTAAGAAAAAAAATAAAAAATACAGGTACCGTACAGAGGACCACAACCTGATCAAATGAAGTACTAAAGTAGATCACACAATGATACAACTGACAGTGTTATCATACAGTTGACGACAAAGAAATCCTTCTAAAGTGCACAACAATCTAATCTAGTGAAAGGGATATGACTCCATGATCAAACATGAAGTTTGGTAATTATTAAACCCCAAGTGTTGAACGTGATTAATTAATTTGAATTACTTAATAATAAGATTCAGAGTTACTTTACGGATCTATTTTGATTGAATGCAGGGGACTGTAAAATCAGGACCAGATAAGACCCAGGGAATAGACTTCAAAAAAAAAAAAAAAAATAATTTCCAAATGAAGCCACAACTCTGATTTTTAAGGGATCACAGGGCACCGTTTACATTAATCTGAAAATGACACAGCCTGACAGATTGATAGTCATGCTGTAGAGAGGCAAATCAACAAGTGAAACACGATCATCCCTCAGTGTGAATTCATTACTAGATTAATACTGTTGATCTATTTGTGACACCTCAGCCTCTCATGATTTATTAAGAGACTGATAAATACATTCAGGGAGCACGACAGGGAGGCGTTGCCTTTGACTGCCTGCCAGTGTTCGTTTATTTGGCTCGCTCCTCCTGGAGCAGTCAGAAGCCTGTCAAGCAGCTAAACGGTCTTCTCTTTGAATCATACGATATTCGGCCCCGGGCCCCGATCTGTCTGGCCCCCAGCATCAGCCTGAAGACCAGGCTCATGAGGAGTCGTCTGTCAGCACCTATTGTCCCTCCCTGTTGTATCAATTGACCTTTCTGTCACATTACCTTAGTGCACAGAGAGATAAGGAGCCCAGGCAGACAACGCTTATTTAAACTAGCAGTGAAGATTCGCACTCTGACCCGCTTTCGCAATCCAAGCCGTCAATTTTATTGCCACAGCGCCCGATGCTTCACAAACATGCACCCACACACAAACACAAACAAGTACACACAAACACAAGCATCAAAACATCAAAAAATGCGAGCACATACACATCTGCAGTTAAAAGCTCAGAGTCACATAAATGCAGACAGAAACAAAAACCAACTCACAAACGTACTCGCACATTACACACAGTATACACTAACATTACCCATAGCACCCAGGGACATTACACACAGCACACGCAAACATTACACACAGCACACACAAACATTACACACAGCACACGCAAACATTACACACAACATATACAAACATGACTCACAGCAAACACAAACGTTACACACAGCACACACAAGCAATACACACAAAACACGCAAACATTACACACAGCACACACAGCACACGCAAACATTACACACAGCACACACAGCACACACAAACATTACACACAGCACACACAAACATTACACACAGCACACACAAGCATTACACACAGCACACACAAACATTACACACAGCATACACAAACATTACACACAGCACACACAAACATTACACACAGCACACACAAGCATTACACACAGCACACACAAACATTACACACAGCATACACAAACATTACACACAGCACACACAAACATTACACACAGCATACACAAACATTACACACAGCACACACAAACATTACACACAGCACACACAAACATTACACACAGCACACACAAGCATTACACACAGCACACACAAACATTACATACAGCACACACAAACATTACACACAGCACACACAAACATTACACACAGCACACACAAGCATTACACAGCACACACAAGCATTACACACAGCACACACAAACATTACATACAGCACACACAAGCATTACACACAGCACACACAAACATTACACATAGCACACACAAACATTACACACAGCACACACAAACATTACACACAGCACACACATGCATTACACACAGCACACACAAGCATTACACACAGCACACACAAGCATTACACACAGCACACACAAACATTACACACAGCACACACAAGCATTACACACAGCATACACAAACATTACACACAGCACACACAAACATTACACACAGCACACACAAGCATTACACACAGCACACACAAACATTACACACAGCACACACAAACATTACACACAGCACACGCAAACATTACACACAACATATACAAACATGACTCACAGCAAACACAAACGTTACACACAGCACACACAAGCATTACACACAAAACATGCAAACATTACACACAGCACACACAAGCATTACACACAAAACACGCAAACATTACACACAGCACACACAAACATTACACACAGCACACACAAACATTACACACAGCACACACAAATATTACACACAGCACACACAAGCATTACACACAGCACACACAAACATTACATACAGCACACACAAACATTACACACAGCACACACAAACATTACACACAGCACACACAAACATTACACACAGCACACACAAACATTACATACAGCACACACAAGCATTACACACAGCACACACAAACATTACACACAGCACACACAAACATTACACACAGCACACACAAACATTACACACAGCACACACAAACATTACACACAGCATACACAAACATTACACACAGCACACACAAACATTACATACAGCACACACAAGCATTACACACAGCACACACAAACATTACACACAGCACACACAAGCATTACACACAGCACACACAAACATTACACACAGCACACACAAACATTACATACAGCACACACAAACATTACACACAGCACACACAAACATTACATACAGCACACACAAACATTACACACAGCACACACAAACATTACACACAGCACACACAAACATTACAGTCAGCACACACAAACATTACACACAGCACATACAAACATTACACACAGCACACACAAACATTACACACAGCACACACAAGCATTACACCGAGGCTGCAGATAGATACAGGAGTGCCACGAGGAAGATACTTCATCAAATCTCTCACTGACACTCACAATCACAAACATAAATATAAACACACACACACACACGCATACACACACACACAAATGCACAAAACATGCACACACTTACACATATCCACAAATACACACAGAACACTCACATACAGGAGTACATAAACATATACGCACACCAACACATATGAAAAACACAGCACATGCATACTCAAATACACACACACACACACACACACACACACACACAGCACTACAGCACAGCTGTTCTTCAATCACATGCCCACAATTAGGACCATAAGAGGCTGTGGCCCAGCTCTGCCCCAAAATGGCGCTTAAAATGAAGGAACCGAGAGCAGGATTCAGAGGTAAGCAGATCCATCTCACTGGCATTTATACACACTCAGGTAGCTCAGTGCAACCGGGGAGAGACACTTGACCCGAACCCAAAATAACAGAGCCCACCCCCCCATACAGACGAGGGCTTTAGGGGAGCTCACATGACCTCCAGCAGTACAGGACCGCGCACAGGCCAATTGACTCAGAAAGTGTGGCCATCTTTGTTGGCTCTGCAGATGTTTGATGGGAAAGTAGCCTGGATCAGCCTGCCGGACCTCTCTGCGATACAAACCCCCCACCCTGCCAGTGCAGTCTGGGACAGCGTAAGTGACCGAAACTGGGCTTCATCTTTGAAACTCACTCCCAGGTCCTGTACATAAACCTTCCTCACTGCACCCGCTGTGGTTGCCTGCAGTAGAAGTGGGCCAGCCCCCATCGCCCATGCAAGTCAATGGTAACTGACGTCAAAAATAGTCAATCTTTTTTATTACCAAGATAATGTGACACTAAATGTGAGTGTGTGTTTTTTTTTAACATTTCTCCATGTGAAGTTACTGTGATATTCAAACAGTAGAGAAGTATTTTTGAAGACCAAGTCACAGATCCCCATTATAGTATAGCACACAGCAAAAATCCCAGTGTTAATTCAACTCCAGTAGAGTTTATATGAGACCAACCCATCCATCATGGACTCAAATGAACTCTATTGGAGTTGAATTAACACTTGGATTTTTACTGTGCAGGGAAATGGGTTTGTCACCCAGATCTACTCCGAATACTGTGAGCTTTTTCTCTCATAAGGAGATCAGGGAGCAATTTTATTCTTCTGTCTTAACAGTACTGTGTAGAATACTAAGCTTTGAGCACTTCATAAAATTTTTTTTTAATGTTTCTTTTTCGACAGTAGAGTTGGTGAAGATGAAAAGAGTATTTGAGACATAAAATATTGATTTAAAAAAAGAATTTGACAAATAAATGTATGAAATAAAACAGTTTATAGACAGAGTATAGCTTTGGCAGAGTCCTGATCTCAACACCATCATGGTTGTCTGAGATTATCAGGGGAGAACAGAGGGAAGTGAGACGGTTTATCAGCAGAACTTTGGCAAGTTCCCCAATATGCTTGGAGCAAGAAAAAGGCCAGTTATCTAATAAAACTGTGGAACTCCAGGACTGTGATCTTAATATTTCGGCAAGGGGCAGTCACACCAAATATTGATTTGATTTCGTTTTTGCCAAATCACAGCTGTTTATAGTACATTTTTCAATGTTAATGAACTTCTCATTTCATGATTATTACTTATTATACAGTAGCGGGATACACATGGTACTGTATATCCCGCTACCTTCTTTAAAATGAGCAAATTATTATCTGTGTAATCTTGGGGAAAAAGATGCACAAATCATACTGTGTATCAGACAGACTGTTGCTTACTGTATATTATACCAACATAAATGACAAAGTTTTATAACACCGCACCATTCTTCAGAAGGTCGTATCTTGATTTTTCAAATTTTGTAAAATCACCAAAATTCACTTTTAAAGTGTGATTTTGGAAAGGTGAAATTAGAGCTCCTGGTTTGATAAACTCCACCCTTCCCCCAAAGGGCAGACCAATCACAAGATCATTTTTTTCCTTCGGACGACCAACATTTATTTGACCAAGTCAGCCATGAGCACGTGTTCCAGATGTTACTTTGCAGATTACATCTGGTCTGCGGCGACTTGGATCGAAAATGAAATGCCGGCGGTGCTCACAGGAACACAGGCTGACCTCTGAACCCGCGTGACCAGCCCTGCTCACTTGTTAACCCCTACGAATTTCTCTGTGAACTAATGGCTGGTTCTGAATCTGCATTTCACACGTTGGCTCGTCTTCGCGATGCCTCATTTGCCCCACATCTCTGCTCCACAGCTGAAGAGGCTCTTTGCTCTTTTCGGAGAAAAAAGTTTAACATGAATCACCGATGTCTGAATCCACAATAACATCCATCTCCCAGTCAGGACATCCTCAATACCAGACATTCCTTAAAGAATATCAATTATGCCCTCAAAGTCATGTGTGTGTGTGTGTATGCGTGTGTGTGTGTGAGTGTGTGGAAGCGAACGCATGTGTGTGTGTCTACGTGTGTGCATGTGTGTGTCTACGTGTGCATGTCAATGTGTACGTGTCTCCACATGTGCATTTTTGAGTGTGTGTGTGTGTGTGTGTGCGTGTGTGTGTGTGTGTGAACATGTGCATATCACAGTATCTGTGTGTTTCTGTGTCCACAAGGTATGCATTAGGTAGTAACGTGACCTAAAAAAAAAAAAAAAGTACCCTAAAAAGCAACAATTTTTCACACTTTTTGTGTGCAATGTTTCCATTTATCTTTCCGCATGAAACTTTTTGACAGGATTTACATAAAAAAATTTATTTCTATGAGTTACAGCTAACGCTAGCACCCGACACATCTCTAGTCAAACCCTTTGAGCAGAGACACATCTCTATAAACGTTAGGGCTAAAGAAACAGGGGGCACCATAATTCATCGGACAGTCACACATTAATGTTGGCTCTTTTCTTCAGTACTTAAAAGTTTAAAAAGAAATAATGACGATGAGGCTGAAGTGCCGACTGTAAGCTTTAATTTGCGGATGTTTACATGACCACGGTGAGCCGTTCGGAAATGAAAGCACTTTTTGTTTATAGACAGTGCATTAAAAAAACAAATAAAACATTTGACAGTTTAAAATAAACTAGAAAAAATTAATTTTTGATATTTAGTTGCAAATCCTCTGCATACAATGATCAGGAAGTCTGTGACACAAAGACTTCACCAGACGTTGGAATCCTGGTGATGTTGTTCATGGCTCCAAGTGCTGCGGCTCATGCTTGCATCTGACGTGTCTTATTGAACTGTCCCTGCTACTGTCCATGTCCACGAATAGAACAGCTAATGCGAGCACCTGATGAGTAGCTAATAAAGCCACCTGTGGTGAAGTATGGGCAGTTGGACAGCTGGCGGACTCGGGGAATGACCGTCTGAGGTAATGGCGAAGGAGAGTTCCACCGTCCACATATTGCTCCTCTTCCTCCTGAATTTCCGCTCTTAAAGACTCTTTAAGCCCAGGAAGAACCACGGAACATACCAGACGGGAGGTGACAGAAAAAAATAGAATGATCCGCCCAAGGTCAGCTGCCTCTGTGTTCCAGGGTCAAAGCTCTGTGTCTCCCCTCGCTGTAGGACAAAAAACATGACAGAAAAAAAAAACACTAATTCTGCAAAACAAGCGCTCTTTACCACAAAAATCAAACGACTTTCAACAAACTGTGCACCAATATCCATGAAACACACTCCATTTTTGACAGGGCATAGACAGGTTTCAAGAAATGTGCACCAATTCCAACAAAACACAAACTATTTTCCACAAAACACAAACTACTTTCATCAAAACATGCACCAATGTCCGTGCAACGCACACTACTTCCTACAGAAACGCCTGCTACTTTCCGCAAAACAGGCGCCACTCCCAACATAACACTGACTTTTACCATAAAAACAAAAACTATAGGCACCAACCACTACAACATAGAACTTTCTCCTCAGACGACAAGTAGCTTGAGTTAATTACCTCGACCTCATTATAACATTCGCCTTATAGATGCGAGTTTCTGCTCTCTTGTATGTTGCTACGCTAAATCCCATTACTCACAAAGAAACATTTTGTCATAAAACAACACATTCTCCAGGAACGATACAAGAATAATAGAATTTTTTCCAACACAGGAAGGAAACATATCGCACCGTCAAACGCGCTAATCAAATGGAGTGGAACTTCTTTTGTCACGAGTGTCTGAGTTTCCACTGGAAAGCATTTGTAGCTCCTCCATCGCCACGGCGACCTCATTCATCAGCTGATCGGTGGGGTCTCTTCACGCGGTCATTAACACGCGGAGGCACAGCTGCCGGGATGTCCTCGGAGATTTGCCTCGTTGTCCGAGCCTCCTAGTCCACCTCCTCACAGATCAAATGATGTCCTGCCGGCAATGTCCTCTCGTGTGGCTGCGTACGCGTGTGCGTGCGTTGTGTGTGTGTGTGTTTGTGTCTGAGTGATTTTTTGATTACTGTGTGTCCTTTCTGTCAATTATCCCCACCAAGAAGTAGACGAGGATTCAGGAGTGAGTGCTGTCCATCCGACTCGCCTGTTGGTCCCCGCACCAGAACTCCTAAACCCTTCAATATTTCTGAACAAAATTTTATACATGGATACATCTTATTGTGTAAATGTGTCTTTTCATAGTTCAGTCTGTCTGTCCATCCCTCCATCGTGTTACGTCTCCAGGCCAGATATCAGCCATCCCACTCTTTCCTGGGCCAGAACTCCTAAACCACTCAACATTTCTCAGAGAAATCTTATGTATGGATGCATCTTAATGTGTAGACGTGCCTTTTCATACTTCTGTCCGCAAAGTGCCCTCTTCATCGACGGGACTCAAAGGGTGTTGAGGATGGAGGGATGATGGACAGAGAGGCAGGCCTACCAAAGAAAATGTAGTCTCTGCACACAAAAACTTTGAAATGCACACATTAATCGCGGAAATGGCAACAGAAAAATTAAACCCTGCTACCGAAACTGTAAAAACAGCAACATAAACTGTTGACTCAGTAGCATAAGACTACGAAACTGCAACATTTTCTATCGCATCCGTCTTTGCCATTTACTGCGCTTGCACGTACAGGTCCAGGCCTCTTTCAGAGATGGCAGAATCAGGCGTGTCTCCTTCGGTTGGTAAGTAAAACTTCCAAATATGACGTTATTGTTAATGCAAATGTATAACAATGACTTGTAAGACGTAGCTGTTACATCCACATTTTCATAAATTCACTTATTTTAGCACTGAAAATGAACGATGAAATGTGCACTGTGCTTTTCCGTCAGTCTCCAAAACTAAAAACTCTTCAATACTAACAGAAAAAGTCGCTAGATTTGTCGCTAGTCGCTGTTGACCCAAAAAAGTCGCCAAGATGATTTGGAAAGTCGCCAGATTTAGCAAGAAAGTCGCCAAGATGGCAACACTAAGACTATAGCAAAATCGACAGTGCACATTTCATCGTTCATTTTCGGTGGTGACATGCTAAAATAAGTGAATTTACGAGAATGTGGATGTAACAGCTACGTCTTACAATTCATTGTTATACATTTGCATTAACAATAACGTCATATTTGGAAGTTTTACTTACCAACCGAAGGAGACACACCTGATTCCGCCATCTCTGAAAGAAGCCTGGGCCGGTACGCGCAAGCGCAGTAAATGGCAAAGACGGATGCGATAGATGTAATGTTGCAGTTTCACTGTCATATGCTACCGAGTCAACAGTTTATGTTCCTGTTTTTACAGTTTCGGGAGCAGGGTTTAATTTTTCTGTTGCTATTTCCGGGATTAATGTGTGCATTTCAAAGTTTTTGTGTGCAGAGACTACGTTTTCTTTGGTAAGCCTGAGAGGGAGGGGGTGAAGAATGTGAGTGAGCTGAAGAGTGAGAGAGGGAGAGGGTGAGAAAAGAGAAAGAGTGGGTTACAGGAAATGCAGAGATAGCGAGAGAGAGGTAAAGAGGAAGAAAGTTACAGACAGAGAGAGAGAGAGAGTCAAACTGAATGACAGAGAGAGAGATCGAGCCAGTCAGAGATCTCTTACCCCTTCCGCCAAGGACGCAGGGACAGACGGACACAGTCTAAACGAGAGAGAGAGGGAGGGAGAGAGGGAGAGACAGGTAAGGGCATTTGGCCAGATTAATCAAGGCAAACTCTTCATCATCATTGAAATCCCCAGTTTCCAGTCCCTAAGAGAGAAAGAGACGGTAAAAATGGATATTGATGCTGTGCGAGAGAAAGTGAGAGATCTTGGCTTTCGCGAAGATGAAACGGGAAGATAACAGACGTTGACGGAGAGTGTGTCAAAAACGCAGAGTCCCGACGTGACCTCCACAGGATAAGTTTGATCACTGCAGTATTCACATCACCTACGGAATTAGGTAACGGTACCCAGGGACTGTAAGCGGGGTAATGCAGGATGGCAAAGTGTGAGCAGAAAAGCCGACACATCTTCATGTCATCTGTTAGGAAGAAACTCCAATGCAAATAACAAAGAGCATCTTGGGTAAGCTTCATCCACAGTGACTGGAGTCCAGAGGTAAATAATCTCCAAGATTATTCCCACAAGTGGAAAGAATAAATATTTCAACAGCAAATATTACCTCAGCAACTAAATTCGTTAGCAAGACAGTTTCCCCAACTAGCTCGCTGGCTAAAAATGACAATATATCCGGCTGCATCAATGAGTCAACATTTGCAACCCGTTTGCATGTAGCATAATAAAACAGCCATTAGAGCAACATTTATACTCGCAGATTGTTCTCCAATGAATGCCATCCTTCAAAGCCTCGACATGCTGCATTGCATTACTGTCGTCTCACAGAAGCATTTATCCAAAACGATGTCCAGAGCAGTGCATACAGTAAAAAAATAAAATAAAATAAAAAAATAAGATAAGATATACTTTATTGAACCCCGTGGGGTAATTTGTCCTCTGCATTTGACCCATCCTATAGTTCGGAGCAGTGGGCAGCCACAGAGCAGCGCCCGGGGACCAACTCCAGTTCCTTGGTCAGGGGTGCTGGTTGGAGTGTTCCTATGAAGCATGTTTTTGTGGGTGGGGGAAACTGGAGTACCCGGAGGAAACCCACGCGAACACAGGGCGAACATGCAAACTCCACACAGAAAGGCCCCAGGCCAGATTCTAACCCCCAACCTTCTTACTGGGAGGCAGCAGTGCTAACTGTGCCACCGTGCCGCCCAAAAACACACATTAACATTCACTGACCACTACACACCCTTCAGCTCTGTGCCACTGCGCATTTACTCACATTTACTATAAGAAACCCACACATTTATTCTGAGAAACCTGTATATTTACTCACAGTAACCCTAATATTCCCTTTCAGAAACTGACACATTCACTCACAGAAATTCACAAATTTGCAATTTACTCACAATAACCAAAGGACTCACTCACTGTGACCCATGCATTCACTCACAGAAAGCCAAATATACTCTAAGAAAACCACACATTCACTCAAAGTAACCTGTGTAGTTATTCAGAGAACTTCACACATTTACTCACAGTAACCCACATTTACTCATATTAACCCAAAGATTCACTCACAGTCACTCGCACATTCAGTCACGGAAAGCCATAGATTTAATCACAGAAACCCACACATGTGCTCAGTCAGCCCCAAGTTTACTCGAAATAACCCACACATTCACTCAAAGTAAATCACATACTGACTCTGTAACCGACACATGTACTCACAATAACCTGCTAATTAACTCACAGTAACCCACACATTAACTCACAGTAACCAGCACATTCATTCAATGTAACCCCCACATTTACTCACAATAACTCACAAATTTTCTCACATTTACCCACACATTCACTCACAGTCACCCTCACATTTGCTCCAGAAACTAACACATTTACTCACAGTAACCCACACATTCATTTACAGTCACTCACAAATTTATTTACAGTAACCAACACATTTACTCACAAAAACCCAAACATTCACTCACAGTAACCCACACATTTACTCACAATTACCGACATATTCACCCGCTGTAACCCACAAATATATTCACAGTATCCCACAAATTCACTTACAGTAACACCCACACATAATCATCATCACCCACATATTCACTGACAGTAACCCACACATGTCCTCAAATTAACCGACACGTTCACTTGCAGTAACCCACACATATATCACAGTTAGTCATCCACACCTTCACTGACAGAAGTCCACATATTCACTCTCAGTAAATGAACTGACAGTAAATCACACATTTACTGTGAGTAGCCTGCACATTTACCCACAATTACCCACACATTCACTCACAGGGCTCCACACACTTGGCCTGACTGACCCAGGCTCGGTTAATCGTGAGTCAGTAACACTCGCAGAAGCAGCTCTCATCTTGACCTTGCGGCAGCATCGCCTCGTATCAGCAGTGTGGGAAAGAGTTGCTCTCCCCCTCCGTGCATGCAGAGGTCAGAGGTCACACCAAGCCTGGGGCTGTTATTTCACTCCCTACCCCAACGTAAAATAAAAACACCTCCTCAACCGCTCAGCCGAGCCACACGCTCCTCTGTTTCAACTTTAAAATTTGTCAAACCCCTTAAAAGCTAATATAACATAGACCCATACACTGGAGCCTTCTTCAAAACAGCCCACCGATGCTATTTTATCAGGAAGTAATTAGAACCCCTGGGCTCAGGGTATGTGCTCTAGGCTGGATGAACTCAATACACCGAAACACTCTCTCACAGTCACAACGGTGTATGCATGTAGGTATTTTACTGAAGGTTATAATTTTACATACATTTCCCCTATATGACCCCTGATAATATAGAAGTAGTGTTCAACCTCAAATACTGGAATTTGCAAAAAGAGCCCTTATTATTCTCTGCCAAAATATTATCTATATGATAAATTCAGATAAAAATCTATGCATTGATACATCTAGCCCTTCAATAGGGATTATTTTCCTGATTGTTAAAAACACCTCAGACAAAGGTTTGTTTATAAATTCATGTTATCACATTAAAGCTTGCATGCTTGTTCCATTTACAAATGAATTTATTCATTATTTTAGTCAACTGCCACAGCGTAAATTCTGATATTTCAACTAGTACACTTGGAGGAGAAAATCATAGCATGATATTTATATTTCTAAATTAAGCACTAATGGAACTTATGGTTATTACCAACCCCTATAGTGTCAGTGCTGCTGTAAACACATGTGCCTCATGCTACTGCTGGTTCATGTCTCTGTAGGGCTCATTCTGCTTTATCTCTCCATAGAGTTTGTACTACCTCATGTAACTGTGGTCTTAAAAGAAATTTTGTATGTACAGACATTGCTTTGGATTCAAGTACTTCTCTGTGCTCAGTTAGTCTTGCTTGATATAACTGAGCCGACCAGGAGGACTGGAAGATGCGGTTTTACTTCTTTCCAATCCACTAGACAATAAAGTAGAGCACAGAAAAAATATTTGAATCCAAAACAACCATGTAATGGGCTCAGGTCCAGTACTGGTTTGCACATCAGCCCCTACTGGCAATCCAGACATTTATAAGGGCATTTATTAAACATGTTCAGCCGACTGATCAAATACTGCTCCTGGGACTGAAGCCTGGATCTGAAATGATGCAGTTCTACTGATCCAGATATCATTCCACTGAGAAGAGAACTGTCAGTCAAACTGACGTCACTTTTCTCTTCCTTCTCATGCGGTTTTGTTATTGAAAACCTTGTTACTGTCGCTCATAAAAAGCAAAACGTCTCACAAATCCAGCTGTGTTTATCACCTGCTGCGTCATTATTAAATGATAGGGGGTAACAGTTTAAAGGGTTATAATTGGCTAGAAATGGCCCAGTTATTAGCAACGCGACATACGTAGGGAGAGGCGAGGCTCGCATTCTGTTCTCAGAGAGGTTATTCGAAGAGAAGTCTGAATTTATGTTGCCTGGAAACTGAATAAACGGGGAAACACTGAATCGGTCAAGTTAATTCCAAGTACCATAAGATCCATAAATCCTTACTGCTCAAATCTTCATCTGTCTTTGGATCTCTTTCCAAGCTACACAAAAAGTTCAATAACATTTAATGACCTGCAGTAAAGATTTCAATTTGACCATTTTTTTTCTCAGCAGTTGTGAAACAGATAATATTTTGTATCCTGCTGTGTGTGAGGTCATCAGTTTAATTAAAGCATACATAAAGACATCATTTTAAAATAGAAAAGAAGCTGTGTTCTTCTCTGAAATGAGACCAGTGACCTGACTGCGCCAATATATTTCAAGCAAAGTAAAATAATAATAATAATAATAATAATAAATAAAAATATGGTAAAACCAACAATAAGGTGCAGTGACTAAAAAAGAGATAATGTTAAATTTTTTTTGATGACTCCACAAGTGTCATGATTGCTCAACAAACAAATAAACAAACAAACGGATAAAGATAAATTGAGCGCATAATGTGGGGCATTTTCAAATCCTGACGAGGCAGAAGACTGTACTTTAATCGTCCACTTAAGGCAAAAAAAGAGAAACGCTGTTTAATTTACTCAAGCTGGCAGAACAGAGATCTGCCTTAAAAGCGTCAGGAATCACTTCAGAGCGCATATACCGCCGCATGTGCGACGTGCTTCAACAACGTCCTCGTGTTTCACCCGCCGTTCCGCAATACAACCGCAAATTACACAATGGGAGCGTGTTTGGGCGCTATTAGGTGTTGCGAGTTTTTTTTTTTTTAAACGAACCTCACACACGGAATACTTTCAGAGATTGGGTCATTTGGCGCGCGGCGGCGTCATTGTTCAGCACTATCGCGTATCAAACGTTTCGCCCGCCGCGATTTTTACGACCGCGGCCTTGACAATGCGTAGATCTAGTTACGCTCTTGGACGACGTTCCTGCCACAAATGCAGCTGCATTTCTCAGTGTGTGTTCCTGTGTGTGTCAGAAGTTTGTGTGCGTGTCTGTGTGTCTACGTCTGTGTGCGCGCATGCACGCGTGTGAGCATGTGTGTGTGTGTGTGTGTGCGTGTGAGTGGTAATAATACCGCGAGCATTCACTTTCTGGCGAGAGAATTTCATAACGGATTTTACGCGTTCCATATTCGCAGTGTGTGATCCCGCTCTGTAGTGGAGGGGTGTTTAATTTCAAATGAAGTCCCGGCGTTTTCTCTGATTCATCAACCCCCAACTTTCACACGAGTGCCACGTTTGGCATGGAAAGTAACTTCAGAGGCTTCAGTGCGCAGACTCACATACAGCCATCTTAAACACAGATCTTCTGCACGGCCTGATCAGTGTGCATGCGTGCAGACATATGTACATGCATACAGATTCAAACTTTGCAAATGCAATGACCCAAACTGTTTTGATAGGAATCATGCAACATTTTGTCCGATTGTTCCAGTGCATACAGAAAGTGTGTGATTGATATACGTCCCCCTGTGGCCAAAATTAGTCTAGTTTCACCTTCAAAGTGAAGAGAGAGAACAACATTTAATTTTTTTCTGAATATGCCAACTAAATTTCTCCCACATTTTCTTCAATCTAAGCAACACTGTAAGTGTACAATATTATCGCACTGGGTGCACTTTGAGTACACTTCTAGTAATGATCATATGACTGGAATGTACATTACATTATTGTCATTTCACGCCTGTTTTTTTTTTCAGTAGAAAATATGACATCACTTCATATCAACCGAAATACACAACTGCTCAAATAATCAGTCATTTAAATAGCTGTTGCAATTTTACTCAATCTAAGTTACACATTGTGTAATGCTAATATATATGAAACAAACATCAAAATGTATTTTAAAATGTTTTATGCAATAATTCAAATTGTTGTGGGTATTAAGATGTTTCAAATGGTAAGTACCACAGTTACCCCTTCCAGGGATTTTTCATTACAGCACCCCCGTGATATCTACACACTAACTTGCTAATTTTTGGCAATGAGGATTAATAATCAAGCGTCCACCTTTTTTGAAGGTGGACGCTGCTTCTCAAACTTTAATGACCCAGACGATCCACAGCATGCAGTTTATATACAGTAACTGAGCTCACCGCTCCACATTTGGCAATTTCCTCTCTAAAAAGTACCCCTAGAGTTTGCATTTAAGGACTGAATCAGTTCCTCTAAGTTTTTTCAGTCTAATCTGTAAACCTCACTAGCAATTTGAAAATTTTGAGCGCTAGAGAGTTCTGATGCACTTTGGGCAAAGCGCCTTTTTCCAAGGCACAATCGAACTGTCCTATTAGGGATATGAACCTTTCCGAGGAGTTTAAGCCCAGTTCATCATGAATTACACTGGCTGTCTGATCGCAGTAGATCTCAGGCCTCTGGGCAGATCATGTTCAGATATATGTCACACGCTTCCATTACACTGCATTTATTTGGCTGTCTCCTCTATATAAAATAGATCTATACGTCTAATTAGTCGACTTTGGGTGTTGATCAGAATACAGGCCTTACTCACAGGCCCAATAGGAGCAAAGGCTCTTCCACCATCAACCTTCCACATCTATCGAGCACCTTGGCGGCTTGGCTATTGCCTGCCCATAGCATCACTGGGCCTTTTGGCTGAGGTTCCTGTGACGTAAATCTGGGATGATTGGCACTTGATGATTTCGGCTGGCCATAACAGTCAAGGGGTCATCTCATTATGTTGGCTAGGGGTTACTTCAAGACTCCACATGGAGATAGAGCTGACAAGGGGTCTCCAATCCAGGAGAGCTGCAAGACCTGCTGGGATATACAATCCTGGCACCGTGTTCGGAGACAG
Organism: Gymnothorax reevesii; assembly: GCA_029721435.1. Taxonomy (NCBI): domain Eukaryota; kingdom Metazoa; phylum Chordata; class Actinopteri; order Anguilliformes; family Muraenidae; genus Gymnothorax; species Gymnothorax reevesii. The sequence goes on from CM056574.1 coordinate 10,103,180, forward strand.
CCAATAGACATGCAGATGATGAGGCTTCCTGTGTCCACAGGCAATGAGTAGAGTTTCAGAGAATGCAACTTCCTGTGTCTAGCGATAGCCAATGGGCACGCAGGGGAATGAGGCTTCCCGCATTGAGTTAGCCAATAGCCATGCAGCTAATGAGGCTTCCTTTATCCAGAGACAGCCAACAGGGATGCAGGGAAGGAGATCTCCTGTGCCGAGTTAGCCAATAGATACGCAGGAATTGAGGCTTACTGTGCACAGAGAAACCTAATAAAGATACAGGAAAGCAGGTTTGCTGTGGTCAGACACAGTTCAGATGTAGCCAATAGGGATGCAAGGAGATCAGGGTTCAGTCGCAGTGGGCGGACACAGCTCTCCGTTTGGCCCAGGAAGCTTCATCTTTTTTTTTTTTCCCCCGGCAGATCAGTTTACATCGCAGGCGTTTGACAGCCTCTCTTATCCAGAGTGATTTACACCACACGCATTCCTCATATACAGTCCACACGTGAGCTCCCTCACCCTCAGATAAAGTTCGCCGGCGTCTGCCGCCGTAACCGGCGTGACCGTCGGCGGAGAGGACTCAGATCTGACGCATAGTTTCTGCGGCCGCCGATAGCGGCGAGTGTTCCTGCTGCGATGATGCATGTGCATTCTGAAATGCCTGGGAGTCCTCCAGGACTCGGGTGCCACATGCGTCCTACAGCACCGGGGCCGGACTGTCGTTTTAGTGCGACGGGACTTTTTCTCTCCCTCCTGCATGGAGAGGGGCAGCGGGCCTGATCATCTGGGTTTGATAAGCGGAGAAATAGCATCGCGTTCCGCCGTTTCTCGTGTGAAAGCGCCACATTTTCATAGGGAACAATACTTGCCGCTGATGAAGTTTCCAGTCTCGTGAAGGCGCGACACCTGTCACCTGACAGCTGCGTGCGGATGTCAGGGACGGTGCGTGGGGGGGGGGGGGGGGGGGGGGTCTGGCACCGTGCGCAGAGGATGAAGCTTGAGTTTTATTAGACTCCCAGAAGAAGTCAAACCTTGTCGGAAGCTTTTTCAATCCCTCCGACAGCCACGTCTGGATTTCTCCTTTCTCTAAGTACGCAGGCCAATCTTCCCTTCGCGAAAACCCAACAACGGTTACGTTTTTTACGAGACTTCGGGCAGGGAAATATGGCTTTTCACTTCTGGCCACGTTTACTGAGAGTTATTATTTCTCAACAGGGCTTGCATATCGTCCTTCATCATCTGCGGGCTTAAAACACACCATTGAGCAACTGCCGCTAAAATCAGGGGAGGATGATGCAGGACTGGTCCAGGTCCAGTATACTTTAGGTGAAGACTGACTGGGTCCGACCCAGTAAGCAGTACTAACACGTTCCCCTTCAGCCCAAACACTCATAATTGAAATGTGTCGGCCCTTAAGCACGCTTCACATATAAATCCCACTCTCCACTCTGCGACTGAGTCCGTGTTTCAAGCCCCAGGAAGCCATAATGCCTCGACTCTATAGCTATGAGGCAGAAAAGCCTAGTTTTGGCAGAGGCCTCCTCTGGTTCTGAAGCAGGGTACGATTTCCCCACCAGGGAGTCGTTTATGTACTGAATCGGTCCTGGGGTTAAGATAACAAAGAGGACGCCACTGAAACCGAACTCGGCCGGAGTTCTCTGTGGGCGTTATCGTGACTTCTGAGAGAGAGAGAGAGAGAGAGAGAGAGAGAGAGAGAAAGGGACGGAGCAGAATGAAAATAAAAAGGATTGCCTTGCTCTATCACAGTCAGCCAGGCCTGAGTCTGAGTTGTAATTACGGCGCATTCAGCCTCAAAGAGAGAGAGCCAATCGGCAGAGGATTTACGCAAGGGTGACACAGAGGTTAGCAGGACAAGAGATAAGGTTGATGACATCATCACTGGGCGCCCGCCGAAAGTCACCAACCCTCTCCTTTTGGAAGATGTGGCCATATTCATACAAGCGCCTGAAGATGATGTCATAATCACATAGGAGAAGTGAAAATATTGGGTGCATCTCTAACCTTAGGCTGCATCCTACGAAGACTACATTTTTAGGGGTCGTCACTTAATTCCATCCGCCAAACGGACATCACGCCATCTCATCTCCGTTATACAACTTTGGTTTAAGCGAGTCATCTCTGATTTCCCGAACCCTAACCTTAACTCTAAACCCTAACCCTAAATTTCACCTTATCCCTAACCCGAAATGCTAGTTTCGCAGATGGAAATAGGTGACGATCCCTAAAAATGCAGCCTTCCAAGAATGCAGCCTCCGCTTTGAGATGCACCCACAGAGCCCTCTCTTTTTGGTCAGCATTGGTATACTCCTTCGGGCACCCAATGTTGATGTAATCACGAGTGTAGGAAACATATACAGACTAACCCCTCACTGCTGAGATGAAACTGCCTTCATTGTCACAGGGTTCGTACAATAGACGCGGCAGCGCTCTCGTAGCTGTTCTAACTGTATAGATCTAAAAGACGACAGAGCTGTGTTTGGCGAGAGTCCGCGACACCAGGAAAGAGTCATCGCTCTGATGTGTAGGGATGAGGCAGCCAAACCCATAATATTTCTTCAGAAACGCCAGGCTGGACGGCCTCTCAGGAGCACGCGTTTCCCCGAAGGCTGCAGATCTGTTCCTGAGCCCAGAATCTGGAGCAAGACCTGCCGAGAAAAATAATTTACTGTTCTTAGAAGAAAAAAAAGAAACACATTTTAAAGTTCAGCGATACATCATCTGTCTCTCCAGAGCAAACGGTGAGATCTCAATTAGGCGGTTTACACCCCTCGTCCCTCTGATATTTTACATTTCGCAATATATACGTTTAAATATTCATTTCCTCTCGCATAGCGTACATTTTATATGCGTCCTGACTACGTGCCCAGCGCAGCAAACACATTTACTAACATATTTTCATTTAGCGATTCGTTTCTCGGCGGCATTCGCTCGCCAACATTTACGCATTAAAAAACTAAATTAAACGAAGGAAAAGACATCAGGGTATTTATCTGCCCAGTGATTACGGTTACCCCACCCTCCCTCCATCATTCGCCCCCTCCGGTGGGGCTGTCCTTGCGGTAGAATGAAATTAAATAACGGTAAGTAAAGGTAAATAGATTTTTTTTTCGTCTTTTACTCTTGCATTGAGAATTATTACAAGCGGAATGAAGACGAGAGGTATTGATCAGTCTGGTCCCGGGTCAATGCTGACAGCCTGGCAATCAGAGCTGGGGTGGTACACCGGCATCAAGAGGCAACCCTAATCCCCCCCAGGACACACTGGAATGGGGGGCATATATCTTTTGTCGCAACACAAACTGCTCACACAAATCAAAGACGTCATCAATCAATGGTGCAATGAATGCCAGCACTACATTTCCCATCTGTCTTTATTTCTCTCTCCTTCCCCGTCTCTCTCTCTCTCTCTCTCTCTCTTTCCCCAATCATTTACTTTAAATTCCCCACTGGGAGCTCAAGCTTAATGTGGTGATTTACATGCTGAATTTGGAACTCTACAGGATGGAATATTAACACCAGTCATAAGGTCTTTGGAATCTGTCTCCACACGGAGAAGTGTGCGTTTGGGTGTGTGCGGCGGTAAGTATGCATGCGTTCGAGCGAGTGTACTTGAGAGTGCATCTCAGAGAATGTGAGTGTCATGTGAATGTGCACATACGATTGTGTGAGTATGTGTGCGTGTGCGTGACCGCTAACCGTGTGAGTACACGAGTGCCAGAGTGTTTGTGACCCCCCAGGTTGTGAGCGCATATGTGATGTATGCCCAAGTGAGTGTGCATGCGAGTCTGTACAGGCATCTGTGCGATGCGGGTGTCCTCTGCGCGGTCCCGTTTCCCTCCACAGGCCAAAAACATGCATGTTAGGCTAATTGGAGGCTCTAAACTGCACACTGGTTTGAATGATTTGCATATTCTTTGATTTCTACATGTGGGTGACATGATACTGCTGAAAAGAATTAAGCTCGCGAGTGTATGCCGTTGTCTGTGAGGAAAAATTCAAGCCGAAGAAGTAAAATAACAGTTTCCATGGAGCGCAGCCGAGCGACCATCTGACGGCAGAGCTGGCCTTGAAATCTCTTGCCGAAGCCCCCGACTCGGGGATAATATGGACGGCACATAAAACAGGAGTACAGAAGATAATCTGGGGCCTTGATCAGCAGTACTCACCCATCTCAGCGCGCCTGGGCTAACAGGAGGGAGAGAGAGAGAGAGAGAGAGAGTGTGTGCTAACGTGCTAACGGCAGAATAGCCCGAGGTGAGTTCTGACCCGCCGGCGTTTGATCTGCGGCTGAGAAGAGAGCGAGCTCGGCGTTCTCACCTGTGCGTTTCCGCGGTAACGAGCCCAGAGGTGTTAGCGGCGGGCGAGGTGAGGGCCTGCCAGCCTGATAGAAATTCCTCCGGCGTGTGCTATACCCCCAACCGCCAAGCACCATCCGGCAGAAGACAGGAGGCGAACGCACAGAGAACAGCTTTTCGATGAGGGGGAGGTTAGTCAGTAGCCTCTCGCCCTTTCATCCTGAATGTGTAAGCACACCCCCCCACCTGACAGCCGTCTTAAGGAAGTGGACAAAATTCGCTTTTCTCACCTCCAAAAAAGTTTTCAGTCGCAGTTAGAATGTTCCGGAAGGTCAGCGTGCAACGATTTCCCAAAAATGAAACTTTATTTCATAAATTTTCCCTCTCAGCCCCTCTTTCCCTAGAGGAGGCGAACTGTTCCTCCCGTTTTCACCCCAAATGTTTTGCTCGATTTTAGCCAATCTCAGAGGGATCCCATCACAAAATAGTGTTTTTATGCAGCTTTTGTAGTCAGCGCTGGCTTGCAAGTCATTTATATACCACCCGTCATTATCATTGAAAAAAGATAAAACTAACTAAATTATAACCTATTCAGATTGACCAATCATGTTTGTCAGCCACCATGAGGTTCTCAAGCACACTGGCAGAAGCACGTTAGCACGTTAGCAACTGCGCAGTTCAGCACCTTTAGGCCAAACCCTATGAAAACAGTAATCCCTCTTTCCCCATTTCACATGGCAGCAGGCGCACGGCTCAGTGGCATTGTGGGTCGAGGGGCGAGAGGGAGCATATAGAAACACGATGGAGAAAGGGAACGAGCCACGATTTCGGATTCCCGCCGGAAAAATATGTGGAGGCATGCATGGATTCCGCCAGATTAGGAAGGCGCGCTGCTTTCCCCGGCGTCGAGCGAGTGTCTTAGCAACGAGATTGTGACGTGTAATATCCCTGTCCTAATCTGTCTTTCAATTTTCCCTGGAATCGACTCAGCACCTCAGGCGCCTGAACCACCTGCGTGATCCTTGCTTGAAAAGAAAATTATATAAATAAAAAGGGAAATGCGTGTTGGACTGCCGGGAATTCGTCCATATTCAGGGTGCAGTTTCAGGCCACAAATTGACAGATCATTGGCCGTCCTGATTAAGCCCTGCTCCTCACCTCGCATCTATGAAATAATAAAAATAATAATAAAACAACACCAGCAGAATTTCTAATAACCCAGTGTCATTCAGAGACAAATGGTATTGAAATCACACACACGATTGAAATGTAATCTTTAAGCCGCCCAGCCAGGCATTAGCTTATTGAGATAAGTCGTTTGGCGTACAACCGCAGTGTCGGTACGAAATTAGACTTCCTTCGATTTCGTTTACCTTTGAGGTTTAACACTGAGAGTAGGCAGGACTGGATTGTTTCACTGCATATTAGGTTTTTGCCCTGGTTCAGCAGAAGCAATGTTCTACACATTACTAAATATTCTCTTCATTCTTTATGTTGCGCTGAGGGCCTATGATATATTGTTCATGTACTAATATCTACATGCCTTATTTATAAGTCCTCAAGTGCATGTATATTTTATTTGCCCTTTTTGTTGTTCAAATTCATTTGCTTTGCCTGTCAGGCAACATCTGGGATTTGAATCTGAAAATACAAGTTCAAAAGTCCTGGCTCTTGTCTATCGCACTACAACCACCGGCTGTATGTCAGCGTTTGAACTGTAGTGGAAAGATTGATAGGCCATGATCCACGACGTTAAAGCATTTATGTTAGCGAATCTCCATAAAACAGAAGAGTGACCGACTCATTGCTGAGCTCAGGTCTTTCTTTGTAATGAAGCAGTTAAAGGGAAGGCACTTTCTTAAAGGGATGTGTAATGGTGCTGAGTCACAGGTAAAGAAAAACGACTACATTCTGGTGCACATTTCCCTGTTAGTCCATCTCTCTTCAAACTAATGGTCATATAAACAGCTGTATCTTTCTTTGAACGAGCACTTAGCACAGTCACAGAACAATATCAGTCTTTTGCACATGGTGAGTATACCAAACTGTTAAGCGGTAACAGAAGCGCTTAGTACACAATGGGTACCCAGATTAATGCCAAAGATACCATTTCATCGACAGAATACAGTTTTTCGGGGCAAAAAAAAAAAAAAACGTGTTTCAGCTCTTACCCAATAAAAGTACGTTCTTCCCATTCCATTTATGTTTTTTGCGAATTTTATGCACCAAGTAATCAAACGCCATAACTCTGAAATACAACTAATTAGAACAAGTTCATGGGTACCACCTTTCCTTTTATTTTAGCTAATCAAAAATTACTTTCTTTGACAAGTGTTGGATGTTATGACACACTTCGACACCAGGGGCGTGTTTCCCAAAAGTGTAGTTGTTAACTAAGTTAGCAATTTATACTGACCAAAAAAAGAGACGCAATTACGTAATCTGGTGCCAAATTTCGACAAACCCATTGAGAAAGATGCTTTTGCTCTGAGTTATTTTTGGAGGTAAGTACTTCTTTCATTAACATTTACGCAGTCACAACGCGTATTCTGGAGCCGCCATTCGTCCGGAACCAAACAATCGGCAGTGCTTGGGTTCGAGCTCTACCATTGTCCTAACACTCCCATTTTTGTTTTGAGTTCCTCATAGATACCGGGGCCTATAAAAGTCCAACCGAAAGTTAGTAAAAATCAGATGGGTTATAATGCCATGACTAACGGGAGGTTCAATGAGAACGCGCGATTGGGATGCTACAAGTCGGAAGTGGAGTAGATAGAGTTGCCCGACAAGTCGATGTGCATTCTGAGACAATTAGAACCAAGTTTAATGCCACTGGACACACAGCCCATCGCCCCAGATCCAGTAGGCTACATGTTACGACTTCAGTGTCTAACCGTCGTATCACGACCGACCGTCTGCTACATACTGAAACAACCTTCATTTTGTTGAAGGAAACCTCAAGGCCGTCCGTTACCACAATGAAATTCTCCATCCAGTCGTCCTTCTGTTTGTCCAAAGTCACCGACTGACTGTCTAACAGGACAACATGCATTCGCACATGGCACGTATCTGTATGGAGTTTTGTCGGGCAAAAAACGTGCAAATCCTTCCCTGGCCAGCGTTTTCTCCAGATCTTTTGCCTATAGAACAATATAGACATTCTGGATAGAGCGATCCGGAGACGTCAATCACCGCCAGTCTCAGTACGTCAACTAAGACAAGCACTGACCGAAGAGTGGAACAGCGTTCCACAAGCAACAATCAGACGTCTGGTGATGTCTATGAGACGCAGGTGTGCCACCGTGCACGACGCTAACGGGAGACATACGAGATACTGATAGTGTAATTTGTGTTTTGTAATGTTAAACTTCACCTTTTAAATAAAAGCCAATATGGCAACATTCCAACCCAATTTTCTTTTATATGTATTGTCTGAGATTCCCTCTTTCATTTGATACCAATGAAGTGTTGATTTATTACAGTTACACTCGATAAAATCAAGAAATAGAAAATTGCGGGTTTTTTGTTTTGGTCAGTATACATAGTTAATCCATTCTCAGTCAATGGGACCAACTATGTAACTTAGCATCTGTGATTTTTGAAAACGTACCCCAGGAAATCAGCTGATCCATACAAAGTGTAAACAAATTAGTCTTCATTATCTTGCCTACAGCAGCTTAATTTTACGCCGAATGATCAAGGTTTGATATTACCAATCATTATTATAACCTGAGCAACAAAATCTGCCATAGTGCCACTGGATGCAGCAGTTGGTCGCTCCAACAAAATCGGAAACTCTCACTTACCAACATAGAGTTTTTGATTATGTTCTACACACTTTTTACCCAGTTGTTTCAAGGAGCACATTTACGCAAAATATAAAATTGAATCGCCAAATAAATGTCGGAAGATTTTGAAAGATGATGCTGTGCCAATGGAATTCCGTCACCAGCAGGGCCCCAAACGTAAATGTTTGTTAGCACTAGCTATGTAGGAGAAACGACAACATCAGTTACAGATAGAATGGGTAGGCTTTCCAAATCCTGTGTCAGCTTATAATTTTTCATTGTAGTTATACCAATTCACAAATGATTCATCGTACGAGCTCTTGCTTACAGTAGTCATGTTTTATTTCATTTATAACTTTTACTAGCTCCAGGTGTCCAGGTGATGTGGCAAGCTACCCCGATTCCAACAAACATGCCGTACCGCCAACAACGTACGTTATATACCTGATCTTCTTCAGCTGATTTGATCATTAAAACATTTTTCAAAAATGACCCAAAAATATATTTGAATCATAGGGGCAGTGTACTTTTATTGAGGATTTATTTCATGTGAGAATATTTTTGCAACAAAAACCTTACACAAAAAAGAACAATAAAAAAAGAATGAAAAGCACAGTTAGATATAATTCAGCTTTTAAAATCAGTGACAGATTACATTGAGCATTAAATCAATAGAAGCTTTGTTCAGAGTAGATTTTGACATAAACTGTAGGGCCCAGAGGAATATCAGTTCATCTGTCTTCAGTGATGAAAATGTTGAGCGTAATTCTCTCGCTCTGACTCTTTGTATCATTCACATTTACCAGAGTTGCATTATTGTTCATTATTTATTCACAAGGTCTTCTAAATAGCATTTATCACCTGGTTCAGCTTTAAAAAAATGTATGTGTACAGCACTGGATGAGAGCTTTAGGAGTGATTTATGTACTTATTTTTGCGACCTGTGGTTGGAAATGAAGCGAAATGAAACAAAATCACAGATGTTTCTACGTAAAGGTAGCAGTCTTAGGGTTCATCTAGACCTGGGGTCCCAAACTCCGGCCCTCGAAGCCTGCAGTCTCAGATGTTTTTTCTGACATTTGCATCAATCAGCAGGTAATTCAGACCTTGAAAATAAGTTTCACAGATTTAGCCAATCAGTGACTTCCATTCAGCACTCTTAGGTGTAGCTGAGACATGAAACCCCTGCAGATCCAGTGGCGCTCCAGGATTTGAGTTTCAAATCTCTGACTGAGACAGTCCAGCTACACAGAACTGCCGGTGATTTATGACAAGATTAATACTCAGTGTTCCCGTCTCACTACGACGTAGCGCAACCCGATCCCACAAACCCGGCCCTCCTCGCGGTAAAAGACGAAAAACAGCAGGTCGATAACTCAGGCGGCGAGATCTGGCCATGTGCAGCTCTCTATTTCCTCCTAAAGGTTTATAATAAAAACATCTGACTGCAGCGCGACCAGTAGATAAAGGGGTCACCGTTGTTCTGGAACAGTACCAGAGGTCGCTGGCTTGCTCCTCCCGACTGGGGTCCATTTCCAGCCCAACACTACACTAGCCTTGGCCTAAAACCTGGCCCAACCCCATAGCAAACTCGAGGCGGCCCAGGAGCCATTTTTGAAACGTCATCATGATGATTATGATCATTAATATCATTATTATTATTTTGCTATTAATCTTGATCTGTGAGTGTGCAGAGTGTGCGCGCGTGTGTGAGTTTGCACGTACGCTACATTTCTGAAATAAATGCCCTTGCTTCATTGTTTCTGTGTGAACTATGGAAAGTATTATAATTCAAGTTTTTAAGCAAATAATTCATGGTTTCAGATGGAGCATTTGAGAATATTAAATCACATCAAATGTGATCCATCCTGTACAAACACAATCTGTTCTAATCTAAGCCCACCTGATCCATCTAATCTGACCTAATCCATTTTAGTCCAGTCTAATCCGGGTTAGTATGTAAGAGTCTGAATTTAAGGCATGGGTTCCCCAGCCAATCACACAGCTCGGGCAGATAGCTGTGCAGCTGCAACAGTGGCTGGTAATTTGCGCATCTCCACTGCCCCGCACTGCGCAGTGGCAAAAATACCACTTCCAAAGGTAAAATAGAAATAATAGTAAGAATAATAGTAATGATAAAACTGGGGGCTAGGGGACTGCAGAATACCTGGAATAAAAAGACCTGTTTGGGTCTGAAAAACGGTCTGTGTAGAGCAATGACCTCATGCTGGCAACGAGCTGTGAAGTCATGAGTTTGACACCGACCTTTGACTTTGTGTCAGTGCTCTCTCTCTCTCTCTCTCTCTCTCTCTCTCTCTCTCTCTCTCTCTCTCTCTCTCTCTCTCTCTCTCTCTCTCTCTCTCTCTCTCTCTCTCTCTTTTGCTGGATAAAACTAAAAAAAAGGTAATACTTTGAAAAAATTTAAATGAAAAAAAAAATCGCTGAATCCAGAAAAAAAAATGTACGGAGACTTATGAGATTTGTTGAAAAGCATAAAAGATCCTCTGCAACCGAGGTCGCAAGCGCAAAAATAATGCAAAAAAGAAAAAAAAAAAAAAAGGCCCGACAGGTATCCAGCCACTTAAGGGCTGTAACTTCATAAACGGTGAAAATCCCCACAGACGCCGGCTAAAGACACCGTAGCCGATTAGAAAGCGTCAGGCGGCACCTGGGTCGCCGATTTTATAAGAATGTGGAAGACCTGGGGTTAGACGGCGAGAGCTGGGGATGATTTGGGCAAATTATGTGCGTGAGAGATGTTGCTTCTCCAGGAGAGACGGTGGAGGGTTGGGGGGGGGAGGTGATTCACAGAACACAGCCCTTAAGCCACACCGATACAGGCGCGAGGACAAACCGTTCACCCAGAGTTCTTAAAATTCATTTAATTTTTTTCCCCCCTTCGGTATCCCTCTATCGCAGCCATGAAGACGTGACCAGACGGGCACAAAATATTACCGCTGTAGCACAGCCTCTGTCAGGACTTCTCACACAAAAATCAAAGACTTCTTCAAATATCCTCAACACTAAGACCATTCTATTTAGGCAATTTTTCATGGCTTTGCTTGTTAAGGTTCTGTTCAACTTCGGTTCCTCATAAATACATTTCCTTTATACTATAACAGCCTTTACCAAATAATGTGCTCAAAATCAGGTATGTTCAACTCTTCAATCCTACACAAGAAAAAAGATCTCAATCTCCTTGCATTATATAAACCGTACACACCGCTGTGACATATTCCACTCGCCCTACTGAGAAATTAAGATTTATCTACGTCTTATAGCAATCACTGCTCACGTAATTATTTTTTCAGGGCTAAAAAAGTTACTATAGGAAAATACACTGAGTCAAAAAATCTAATTTCTTCGCAATCAAGGTAGACATTTTTTTCCCCTGATCTCTTCAATAATAATTTGTTATTATAATAATCAGTAATAATAATAATTATCACAATCTCCCGCGATCTGAAAGGCGTTTTATGCATAATACAAGAGTATTATTATGTATTATGACTAAAACATATTTAGACGTAAGGATTTTCATTTATTTTTATTTGAGGTCCCATGTAGTTTAGATATCCGCATATGAAATTTGTGGTTCATGAGATTAAGAGTTGAGACTTGACACCGCCTGAGACAGCCATTCCGCTAAATATGATGTCAGGAAGAGACTTAAAGGGTAAATTCCACCTTTTTATTAATTCATACATTTATAATTACTTCACTTCTGAGTACACCAAGAAAATGAATTATGATCCCTCTTCTTTTCAGACGGATAAACCAGGTAAACATGTCAATTGAATTTAAATCTGGAGACATTTATGCTCACATCTCTGCCTGACCTTTCGCTAGCCTGCCAAACTGTGCTAACAAAGCTAATGACTGGCGTGGAAGCAGATGCTAAAAGCGCCGCTGATTTTAATTACTGCCCAGATCCATACGGTACACAAGACTGCTGATCAATCGAGGCCATCAGGAAATTTTTCCCGATACGAAAGCCTGAGGAGGATTAAAGTTATCTGGGCTTGTGGTTCTTTCAACTCCCGGTTTCAGTAAGAAAATGGACAGGAAAAGAGAAGAAAATCCATGTATTACTGAGAAAGACTTCCTGACAGAGAATAAAAGGTTGGTTTTCGGTTTTGGTGTCTGTGTGCAAGTGGGTGTGTGTGTGTGTGTGTGTGTGTGTGTGCGCGTGAATGTTTACAAGAAGCGAACAGCTTAGTGATCTGCAAGAGCCAGCTGATAATTGTTTGTAGGCCTCACATAAAGCCAGGGAGTATAGTACTCACAGCGGGCCGCCTGAGGGCTCTGTCCCTGGGGCTGAGTGTCTTCATTTCAGCCTGTGTTCTTTTCTTCAAAAGAGAAGTGAAGGAGGCTTCACAAAGGAACTACAAAGGCTGCGAAACTGGCCGGGGTGCAAGAATGATAAGTATTAAAAAATCACACGACACCATTCACCAATGACATTTAAACATAAATCGATCAAAGAATCACAACAAATAAATTGTCAAAATATTAAATGATATCACATATTTACTCATGATTACAATATAAAACCAGCCCATTTTCCTTTTTTTAACAGCTGTAATCTGTGATTCAATCAAAATGTGTTCCTGGTGAAAAAAAAAAAAAAAACAACACAATGGAGTCATAAGTTTAATCAAATAAGGTCACTGTAATGTCGTATGCTGGGCTTTAGTTTGCAGCACATTACAACAAGGAAGACACATTTATGTCAACAATACTTCCAGTGCATTTCACAAAGACTGAATGGTTGCCTTTTCACACAATTACGCATAAGTATGCTGTCGACGCGACCACACCCAAGCCCGCCGTCGGTCAGCGAACGCACGACTCCCGGCAACACGGGGCATAATTACAGGTTTGGGAAATGCACAAATTGCTGCCGCTGACAGATTCATGACGATCGCGCTGACTGTTTTTGCGGCGAAGAAGACAAATGCCTTTCAGCGCGTGAACCTACACTTGACACTCCGCACCTCGTCCCTCAGTGAGAGACAACAGTAGTCCCGAGGCAAGCGGAGGTATTATGTGAAATTTCCAGAAAAAAAAAAAACTAGAAACTTTGGGTCTATGGGAAAAAGACGCCTCCGCATCTGGGAGGCTCAACAAGATTTACCTGGGTTCACCCAACAGCCAAACAATTGTAATTTTTAAAAAAAAATTCAGAAACAAGGTATGAGATACACACTTTTAGTGTCCCTACAAAACACACACATAAGTTCGATGAATTCTACTGAGTGATTTTTGATAATAAGTGGATAAAGGATACCCCCGATCAACATGACCAACCCCGTTTGGGTGTACAAGGGTAACCTGCATGCCCCCAGACATGTATGGCGAAGGCATTAATAAAAACACTACGGCATGTGTTAAGGGACAAATGTGTACATCTCACAACAATCTATCAATATCAGCTTGATGCAGAAGAATGCAAACAGGTCAGGGGCCTGAGAAGAATATTTTTAAGCTTTCCCAAAGGTTTTTGTGGGAGATTTCCGAAGGCCAGTCTAGACATGCTAATAGATTAACGCAATGAACGGATTACGGAGCAGGAAAGAGCCCTGTCTCTTTCCGAGTTTGCAGGGATTACACCCCACCTAAAATGTCAACAGTCCTTGAGAGACGACTGAAGGAGGTTTTGGGGTTTTGGGGGAGGAGGTTCAGGGGTGAGCATCAGTGTACCTGATGGTAATTACCTGAGAAACACAACAGAACGCCTGGTATGTTGGGAGGGTCTTTTTTTCCCTTTATGCAGTCAAAACAAAACAAAAACACAGAGGCTTTCTACAGCTAACCTGACAACAGCCAACGACAAGAACCAGTGTGCCACGTACGGGGTTTGTTTTAACGAGAAGAGTTTACTGACAGACAAGCGGACAGCCACTCAGACTGACAGACAGACAGGTCGAACAGCACTCAAGGATTAGTCCTGGGATTAGTTACTACTTTATACTGTTCATTTAGTGAGCCCTGGAGAACATATACGAACACTCATCTGATAAACATGAGTGGACCAGACCAGACTAGCAGCATTCTCAGACAAGTGCATGTAGCATCCTTAACCCCTTAGCGCAGATATAAATGCCGGTATCCGTAAACTCCGAGATTTAATTCCTAAACAATTCTGTAATTGAATTTCCAAATGTTTAGTTTCACTGGAATAATTTTGCAAAGTCTCTGTGACACAAATCCTGAGTTATAAAGCCTAAACAGGCTCATGCACAACAGGAAATAAATGGCAATATTTGTATTCTGTGCAACGCGGTTAAACGAATAACGCAGGTCTGCTGAATAAGCAGAATGAGAGAACTTGCCGATTGAGGTTACTTTAATAAAACTGAAAGAAAAGCAAAGCTATTATAAAATACAGCTTCAAGAGTCTTTGAATTAGTGTCTGCGTTCCCCTGCCACACCGACTCACTCATCCTCACCATCCCCGCCTCCACCCAGACCGTGTTTGTTTAACCAGCCTGGGCCTGATTAGAAAAGGCAACAGTCCTTTACATGCAACATTTTCAGACGTTTTCAACCTGTAAGCACATAAGCGCCGTTTACACAGGCCGCTGTCATTGAAGTGTGAGGTCAATGAGGAGGCAGTGTTTGGAGAGTGCAGTGATGTTGGCTCACCCTTCAAAGTTGTTTTTAAAACTTTATTGACCACAGATGGCACCCCCAACAGGACACTGGTCAAAGAGAGGGGAAGGACGGTGGAGTGAGTTTTAACCTGCCGAGGCATAATTGTGAATCGAGATGAAGTTAAATGCCCTAAATTGAACGGCAAAGAAGTGAGAGATAATTGCATTTTGGGGGAAAAAAATGGCCGACTTCGACCTTTTGAAGTGGAGCTTCTTTTTTTTTTGCTTGATTTTCAAAATTAACAGTCAATGAATGTTTTTTTTTTTTTTTTCCTCCACACAACAGTGCATTACATCCAATAATGAAATAAGCAAGACTCCGTCCTTAAGTCTGAGTCAGTTTTTCTCCTCAATTGTTCGGCCAGCTAATCCAAAACTGCACATGGGCATTGAGCACTGGCATCGGCAGGGAGGGACAAAGCTGATTTTTCCATTTTCCCGGATTTAAGCTGTTTACTGTAGTGAATTTAAGGTGCTGATGAGCATTTCTGAAAAGTATGCTTGGAGTTGTGGTATGCGCATCCTCAAGTATACACTAGTCAGGATTCTAACGCTCAGTTCAAAATATTCTGATCAAATAGGCTACAAGCGATCTCTAATTGAAAGCGTTTAAGTGACAGAGGAGGGTGATGTTATTGGTAGATCGGAAGGGGTAGCGCGTATATCGCAAACTGCCCGAGTCCTCGCCTGAAGTCTGGCGGACATAAAACAAATAATCAGCTCGAGGTCCGAACTTGTAAAAGCCGGCCGATCTCTTACGATACAGTCACCTGTCTATGTAAGCCGTTCATCAATCAATGGCTGGTTCGCCACATAGGGCACCAGTTGTAGCGAGCTGTCGCTTGAGGGCGAGAAAGGAGTTGACGCGAGTCGCCAAATAAGCGCACAGGAGCAGTTATCACTTTGCATTAGAATTCTCCCGCACTTTACGCAAGAAGCTTTTTCTCAACTGAGTATGACATGACTGTGGGAAAATTTATTTAGTCATATACTTTTGTATTTATTAAATTAATTAATTTATTTTGAGCAGCATCTTATTGTTTGCCGTAGCATATGGGCCCAGCCATTAGAATGTGCTGCGAAGAGCGATAATTATGTCATCGGCAAAAAAATTCCGCAGGTACAGCGATAAGTAAAATGCATTTCTTTATTTAATCGTCCTCTGACCTGGTGACACTTTTCAAATTCAATTCAACACAGATGTTGTTAGTATACTTTGTGAGTGTGTGTGTGTGTGTGCGTGTGTGTGTGTGTGTGCAGGTGAGTGTGTGTATGTGGGTGAGTGTGCGTGTGTGTGTGTTTGTGTGTGTGTGAGAGAGAGAGAGCGAGGGAGATGACATGGCTTTTGATTGCCTTTAGAACGAGAGGTTAAAGGTCACCCCTCGGGGGGAATTCCCCCTTTAAAAGGCTGTAGCAGGTTCTCCAGATCCAAATTGCAGTTTCAGTTTTTAATTTCGTCCCCCCGCTGCCCCCTTTCCCAGTTTTTCCAGCGATTTCCGTGGGAAGGAGCGGATATTGCGCTCCGTGCAGCGCTAGCTCCAAATCAACGATAGAGAGACAAGGACGAGCGGTCTGACTCGCTCGCTAACAGCGCCCGCCTGATGCACAAACATGCAGATTTAATTCAACGTCTGAATTTGGGACTCGAAATGTAAAAATTCTCTTCGTTTAAGACGTGTGTCTCCTTCTGTTTCTCTCTGTGACTCTCTCTCTCTCTCTCTCTCTCTCTCTCCCTGTTTGTTGGTTGTTCTTCGATAAGAGCCCCGTCTGGCAGGTTTTCGCGGCCGTAAGCTGGAGTAGATCAGCGCGGCTCTCTCAGCGAAAGCTCAGCTAAATCCAGGCCAGTTTAGTGTTTATCCCGAGTAAAAATAATTACTCCAAAGTGTTATTCTTAATCCGGATAATTAAGAGCGCGGGAGCTGAGCGATCAGGGTGGCTGTAACGCTGGGGACCCGGCGGTTTTACTCCGGAATGTTCCACCGCGCAGGTGAGGATGAGGAGGATAAAGGTGAGCTTACACAGGAAGTGGAGAGATTACGCAGGAAGTGGAGAAGCTTATGCAGGAAGCCGCTCTTAATCTGCGCTGATGCTGGAATGATCGCGGGGAAAATGGCCGCCGTGTAGAAGCCTGCCGCTCGCTCGATCGATCGGAGGGGCCCCTGGCTCGGGCAGAGGCCGGATCTTACAGACCTGCTGGCCGCAGGCTCTGCTCAGGCATGCGGTGAGGCTGCAGGAGGGCTGCAATGGAGCTGCGCTGGTCCCCGAGAGCCCTAATGACTGCAGGAGATCACATGCTGTGTGCTGTCCCACACTCAATGCATTCTCCAACACACTCAAAGTACTTATCGGATCATTCACCCTGTGGACAGACAGACAGCAAGAATGAAGGACAAGTAGATAGACAGAAGGGAAGACAGAGAGACAGACAGACACAGACAGACAGACTGTGTTTATGGTGGTTGCTACT
The DNA here is from genome assembly GCA_029721435.1 of Gymnothorax reevesii. Lineage (NCBI taxonomy): Eukaryota > Metazoa > Chordata > Actinopteri > Anguilliformes > Muraenidae > Gymnothorax > Gymnothorax reevesii. The sequence goes on from CM056574.1 coordinate 10,120,401, forward strand.
GGAGACGAGTCAGCCTCTGTCACCAGGCTGTGGCGGGTTTATTGGCTTTGAAAACTGCACTCTCACACGCGTCTCCGCCGAGCCGTGACGGTTAATCATTCGGATCAATCGCCAGCAGGCAAATAATCACTAATGAGCCGCAACCGACAGCGGCAATCAAGTCAAGGTTTCGCACCAACAGGCAAACATGCAACTAGCATGCTAATATACAGTAGAGAAAAATCAATGGGCAGAGCACAATAACCCGTAAATAATGGACCGGCACTAACCGCTCCACGCCTCGAACAGAGATACGCACCGGATTCGCCCAGCGCTGGGAGAGGGAATTAGCATCCAGCTGATGCAGACTTTTGTAAAGATTAACGGCTTTTTAAGTGTGAAAAGCTTATTAAAACAGGATGCGAGGAATGGCCAAAACAGACACAAATCTTCATTGAACAAAAGCAAAATACACGTCAATTTCGCACATGCATTTCAGTTTGTTTGGCTGATGGCCCACTGGCCTTTCATCTGAGAAATGAATAGGGTCAAAGGTTACGAGAAAAAGCAACTATTTTTATTGAAATTAGACATTTATCAAAAAAGTTTGTCCATTTTTATAAATAATAGTTTGCATAAAAATAGTTTTGTATTGGCAAATGTTATTTTTAATTTAATTAATTTAGCATATTTATAAACAGTTGAATAGCATTCTGAAATGTTTGTTTTTGTGGTATATGCAAACTTTGAAGCAGAATTACTTTACTATTTGGCACAGTCCGTTAAAAGCTAACAGGCAGGGTGAGAGGTTAAGTTTTGAGTTTAAGAGCGGGAGGAATGTTATCATAAATTCTGGAGGAAGGCAGGATGACAGCTGTCGTAAAAAAAAAAAAACGGAAGGTAAGAGTTTGGTTTCAAACTCCAGCACGTTCGGTGAACACACTATGAGCCTCTTCCACTGCCGCTCTGCTGTTTGGAACAAGTTCCAGACTCTCTATGAAGGAAGGGCTTCTATTCTCTTTCAAGAAAGTCCTGATTTACGGAAAAGGAGAGATTCGCCGCGGCCTCCGTAAATCTCTCGCCCCCGCATGGGTGACAGGACGGCCATACTGTGCCAGATCACTCGTCGCACGTCAGGTGAGTCAGAAAGAATGCCTTTCTGAAGCCAGCAACATTGGATAACTGACAACAACTTAAAGGGGTCATATAATGTTTTAAGATTTTCCCTCTCCTTTAGTGTATTTTATTGCTTTTTCTGCATGTGAACCATCTGCAAATTTACAAAACCCATTGTCCACACCGAGGGGACTGATTGTCTCCGACAGAAAACGCAGCTCCTGAACTGCTTGAAACAGGTTGTTTGTAGCCCAGTCTTTTGTAACTTTTCTATGTCGCAGTGTAACATGTTAGCGTAATGCCCATGTTTTGGGTAGTTTAGCATGCCCTCGAACAAAGCTAAGCAGAGTTTGGAGAGCGTGAATCGCCATGTCAAGAAGATGCTCTTTTCTGCGGTGTGAACACTTTACAGCTTAGACAAACTGAAGAATCAGTGGTCGTAAAGAAATTCTTACCGCCATTCCTCTACGGTACAACCACAACTTCTTATTGAGTTCGTTCGTCTTACGGAGCACTGCTTCCTGAACCACGGCTGAAGGGCTTTTTTTTGGTGAACCTGAGCCTGAACACAGCCTTCACAGCTGTAACTACATGTTTTTTGACCATAAATACATACAAGTGTCTGTAAACAGACCATGAAAATGAAGGTATAAAACAAGGAGATGGGAATAATATGACCAGTTTCACGTAAATAACCGGATTTTGAATTTTGGCCGGGCTCATAGGGAAGTCCTCAGTTTTCTCAAAGAACAGTTAGACCTCCTTAATATACACAGTCCACCGAACAATTGTCTGAAAGATGCAATGGACAGGCAAACCTGTGAGGCAATAGGACATACCCAAGAATTACAAATACTTCAAACATTTGTTTTATTTGCATACGCTACCTGTCCTCCAACCATATGCCCTGATGCATCGTTGACCCTGACTTACAGCCCGGAGGAGCGTTGTCTAAATTAGCGCCCCCGCTGGCAGCAGGAGTACAGTTAGAACCAGAGTTTGAGTTACAGTTAGAGCAAGAGTAAGAGTTAGTGTTTGGGTTATGGCTGGAGTTAGGCTTAGAGTTAGGTTAGGGATTTAGAGACCATGACGCTGACGATGGAAGCCAGACTGTCGTTATTTAAACGGCCACTAGAGGTCACTTAACTTTTTAATGTAGCTTTAGGTCGTAATAAGCTGGTTGTACAAACAACCTTTGTGGCGTATTTTGGCAGAGGACAGGTTCTGCATACAGGTACTCAGATGGAAGTAGGATTGAAGTATATACTCAGATGGAATTCACAGGATTTTCACAGTGAGGAGATTTACAGATTAAATGTGGACGCTCATTCTGAACAGCGATGGATTTGAATCCACGTAAAAGCACACTGATTGCAGGGGAACTGATCATTCACAAGCGCATTTAATCAGCACTGTGCCCACCAGTACTTGGAAACATCATATTTAGCATTAAAGTTTTATGCCTGTAAGGAATTACCCCAGTGGAAAATGAACTCCGGTGCGAAAATACATGATTTATAATTTCATGATCAATGTGGAGCATATACTTCAAAGTATTTTCATATGCCTCTTCAGAGTTAATTAACTTGAGCAGGAAGTCAATTTTGACATCATCCTGTTCTTTACAAGTCATATTAAAATTTATAAAACTCTAATATTTTCACTTAAGTTTTCTCTTAAGTAGGTTCAGAGTCAGAAAAAGCTTTTTTTCCCACATGGTAGGGCAGTGTCACACACACACACACACACACACACACACACACACACACACACATTCTGTTTCCGCTGGCTGCAGCACTTCACTGTAGTAACATCACGCTCATATTGAGAAAAATATTCAAACTCAGGATTCCATGTTTTTATGGCCTCAGCATTACATCAAATGGAAAATGTCTACATTTGCGCCATTTTAAACACATTTCCCTGTAATTCAGCAGGACACATCTGGGATCACTGGAAATGTTGGGATCTGCTAGAGGCAAAAAATGCACTCAAGTTCCACAGGTTTGAATACAGCAGCTGCATTTCATGGACCCATATATGAGCCGATAGGTTTTATGTGGGTAATGTGGTGCTTCCGCATAATCTCCAGCAGCTCAGTGTCCCCAATGCAATGCGTAAGTATGTTTATGTACAACGTCTAAACTACGCCATGCCCCTGATTGCCCAAGATTAGCTCAAATTATTTAAAAAATTGCACAAGGAACATCTGATGTATGCCATGCATAATTGTAATTTGTACGCTTCACAGTTTATACCGTGTCCCAGCGTATCAGAGCTGCTTAATGTATGGCCTGAGATAGAGATAATAAATGGATGGCTCCATGCAGTCGTCCCGTGATGGCGTCTCGACAGAATGTATTCATGCATACGTTTATTGAATTTATTTTAATGAAGTATCGATCAGCAGGACGAAGAGCTGATCCTTAGTTACTGCTGATGATAATGTGCTCATCTGGAATGTGCGGCACTCGAGACACGAACATAACTCGACGGCGATGAAATAAAGAGGCATATTTTATCAATTAAATAACACTAGGCCTCAATAAAATGGAATCCTGGGCCTCAGCTGACAAATGTTCTGCAGGCACGGAGAGGGCGTCCCAGTGACGTACTCTGAACCGCTTTTTAAGTTTGGATTCGATCTGTCCTGTTTCCTCGGAAACTTCTTGTATTCGGTCGGAGGAGCTAGTCTCTTGAGTGAGAGTCATCCGCCTGTTGTATGCTTCCACGACTCAGACGCAAATGTCAAGAGGAGTGATGGTGTTCCTCGATCACAAGTCACACACATCTCACTCTCTCGCGCACAGACACGCTCACACACGCGCACACACACGCTCACGCATAGACACACGCAATCACACAAACTTGCAAACGCGCAGTCACAAACGCATGCATGCAACACATCCGCAGGCACTCACACGCAAACATATGTGGGTGGTGCTTTATCATTATTTATAACACAAACTTTGTATTACATGCGCATGTGCTGTATACGTTTCATAACACACCTCTTTGCAACCTGTATGTGTGTATATGTATATAGTGCATCTATATATATATATATATATATGAAATGCTGTTTTTCATTAAGTGCAACCAAGCCCTTATCCTGTGTGAGTCTGCAGCACTTCTCAATTTAATGAATGCACAAGAAATGCTAATACGGCCGGTGTTTTTAATAAACACTTTAGCCCGCGTCTTTGGGGGGGATTGGAAGTTCAGCGCTGTGAGTTTTATTAGATTTCGCCGCTTAATTCAAGCCCGGCGTCCGTGTCCCTGTTTTACATCGCGGAGATAAGACGGCACAAGCCCCGTGGTTTATCCTTAAGGGCAGCCGCAAGCCGCCTGAAAAACTGCACCGAACCCCGCACCGAATCTCTGTCCCTGCGCGTAACTAACCGACTCTCTCTCACACGCGGGAGAAGACCGCAATAACGCAGCCGGCCAGCCTGAATACGTCATTCTCATCCATGCTCCTGGCCAATCCTAATGCCAATATATGGTTTTGTATGAATTACACTGATTAACATGCATTGCGGTGACTAATCTGATCTGAAAGAGCATGTGTTAGAAACACTCCAAATGTATTCCATTCTCACTCAGTCAATATGCATACACTCAAATCATTGCATAACAGGGCCCTTCTGCTTACGGATTTCAGCACATCTCTAAATTAAATTGCAGTTTTTACTTTATTTCATGTTTTTTGAAGCTTGGTTTTCCATCCATAAATCCATTAGCTAACATTAGCTAATTAGTTAACATTAGCTAACATTCGCTTGTACTGGTCAAGAGTGGCTAGAATCCATCCCAGCATGCAGTGGAAGAAAGGTAGGAGCACACCGCAGATATTTCACCAGTTCATCGCAGGGCGCGCACACCAGCTTCTCACACCTGGAGGTTACTCAGTCTCCAACAAGCCTAAGAGGTATGACTGAACTGTGGTATGAAAACAGAGAGCCTTGGGGAGGCTCGCTCATACTTGGGAAGAACATGCAAACTCCGTATTGGAAGTTCAAGGCAGCATTCAATGCCAAAACACTCTTACTGTAGAGGAGTGACAACTTAAGCATCATCTTTGTGTCATCTTTAGGCCTGCCATTCTTGCAAGCGCGCCATCAACACGTACACATTCGAGCCGGCCAGTATTTTTTCACGAGTGGCTCCTCATGAGACCTGTGTCACAAATAGTGAACACATCACAGACATTTATCACCGCGTGAATCAGTATCTAAATCCACATACACGATGTAATTCATTTGTATAATCATCACAATGGCACTTGCTGCTTTACCTCTTTCAATTCAGTTGAACAGTGATCGAATGATTTGGTTCTTCGAGGAGAGCTCCACTAATTCACTAACGAAGTGGCTCTGTGAACCAGACACTGTAAAATAAGCTAAATTAATTTATGTCACAGGCAGGGCAGGCTTACTTAGACAATCCATTAAAATTAAGGAAGTAAATAAGCTAATTTAGCACGTTCCACTGCCGTTCTCTGAGAGGGGCTTGATTCATTTGATTTAGCGACCGTGCGAAGCCCCTGGTTTGTTTTGGCTGGCCGGGCTTCTCAGTCCCCGCATGTGGGTTTTTAACGATGATTAACAGCCTCCGGTCGTCCTGGGGTCAAGAGCCTATTCAGGGAGCTGGGGGCGACCAGCGCATATCACCCCGCCATAGCCTGACCGAGCTGTCAATCAACACGCAGTCCCGTAAGTACACCTGCTAAGCCGAACTGTTCTGATACTTCTAAACTTTTGTTGCGCACCCAGATTGCATCTGGGCTAGCGAATTCAAGAGTGACAGCTGACGCCGAGCCGGATTTCTGGAGTAAGGGAAGAGGGAGATATGGACATGTTCGACAATCATTCTCGAGTGATTAAACACACCCCAGAATTCCTGTTGCTGTTTTTTTTTTTTAAATTCCTCTATTTTTTCTTTCTTCGTCGAGAGAGTGCATGGGGCGGCTTGCGTCCTCGAACAAAAGAATAGGCAAGCAGTCAGAGCAGCATGCCACTGCGTTTGGCTGACGGATAATTCAGCGCTCAGTATTCACCGCAAGGTCCAGAATCAGTCGTCTGCCCTCCCTCAATCTTACAACTGCAATACACACCCCCCACCCTCCCTCCCCTCCACCCTCCACCGCCCCACCCCGACTCCACCACAAAGAAGCCCGAAATGAATTCGGCAAAGCGTTTGATGTGCTGATTGGGACACGGACGAGCACAGCTGCCCCCGGGTCGCCCCTCGGGAGCGGGGCTCGATGGCTAAATGAAGACCTCCAGTGCTTTCTTGTTAGCCAAGATAGATCCGCATCCAGGAGAGCCCGCAATTAGTGGCCCGAGAGGGGCTTTAGGCACGGGGAAGATCAGCAGCCACAAATCAGACGTCCCGGGAAATGTTATTGGCAGCTGGTGCCTCGGGAGGTGTCCTCCGGACCATCTTCGTTTTTTTTCCCTCTCCTTTTCTCCAGATTTTTCCGCTACAGACGGGCGAATAAATTCCCAACTGTGCGACTGATGCGCGCTCACATTCACACACACACTCACACGCCCTCTGCAGAAGTTCATATAGTGTCTTGAGTCCAGCGGGCACTGGCATATGCACCTTAATGTGATCAGCTATTGTTTTCAGCAACATTACAGGCTAAGAAAAGCTGAGAATCTCCACTTCAAGCGCGTGAGCATTGTTTCATTACTGATCTTAAACTGTGGAGAGCACAGTCAAATGGGGGCAAAAAATATGACTGTGTCCCTGACATCATGTTGGTAACTACATCAGAAACAGGGAAACCTGCTCCATCTGCTTTAACATCTGTTTCTTCAAAACCAAAGTACTGAGCTACTTTTGCACAACATACATTTTAATGATTTTGATTGCAAAGTTTTGATTGCAATTAATGAAAGTTTTGGGACGGTGGTCCAAAAAGTATTTAAGACATGAGTGCTATTTTAATCAACAAGTTAACTCAAGCAAACATCTCAGAAATGAAATAAGTGAGAGGAGTGTCCTTATTCACAGCACATACATGAGGCAAGGCTTACTGTGCTTTATTTAGCTGCATGAAAACTCATCCACGATGTGACCAGGTGACATTCACGACCCACAGTCTGTTTTCGCATTGGTCAATGAATGATTTGGTTCTTCAATAATGTCCTCTAGGCCAAGGATTACATTTCAAAGGTTGGCCATCTCTTGTTCCCATTTTCCAAAGGTTAGCCACATAGACAGGCAAGCATCTTTATGGAATCAGACAGTACAGCATGCCGTGAGAGTTTGGTGATAGAGTGTCCCAAATTTCAAACTGATGGTCTTTGGAACAGACATTATTACAAAATGAGAGCTGCACATTTGGGGTTAGAGCAAGGGTTTGATTCCCAGCATTCAACCTTAAATGCATTTTTTCTCATGCCTGATTTTTTTTTTTGGGGGGGGGGAGGAACAAATTCAAAGGCTGACTGTTGATCAAAAGGGCCATTACTATCTATGCCGTAATGATCGCCAATGTTTTACATTTGTTGGCACATTTAAGCTGCTGTCTTAAAGGACCCGGACCATTGGATTCTCACTCTTTTGGTCCTGGACCAATCACAGTTTAATCCGGATTTAATTGTTTATTGATATAAGTAGTAGATTTGAGTTGATGAAATAGCACCACTACTCTGTTCAGTACGCAAAATGCGTGTCATAATTTATTTTTCTTTTGTCTGCATCTGAGTATGCAACACTATGGTCTCGTGAGGTGCAGATAGTTGTAAACGTCATGTGGCTCTCCAACTGCAAACCCAACTGGCCTTGTTGTCACTTTGACGGTTTATTTCAGTACTGCTCCTCTCCCCACGGCCTGGGCAGTGCCCCTGTCCCCAGTCATTTCCACACCGGCATGTTTTATAAGCTTGCCTCCAAAGAAGAATTCCTTTATGTTCCATACAGGGCTTCTAGCATCTATAAGAAAGGTTAGGAAGACCGAACCTTCAACCATTCAAAGCAGCTAATAAATTGGGTCATTATGTTTTTAGTAGTTGAGTCGACAAAAGACAACTCAAGTCAACTTCACAGCCCCTATTTTGTTGAGAAACTGCACAATAATTTTTACCCGAAATGGCAACTCAAAACTAAAACTGATAGAAAGCACAGGGTTCCTTTTGGAAACATTTTTTTCTCCTGAGGGTGCATAGTTACGGAGGGGTGGGTGAATCTGGACACCCCCCCACCTCGGACGATTCTGACCACCCTGCCCATCCGTACGTGTGATGGAGCGTTCTATTTATATTAAAATGAGGGGGAATCTCCTCGGGGAGACATAGAGGCAAATCGAATGACAGAGAGAGATCTTTAGGGACAGAGCAAGGGGGAGCGTAAGGGTAGCGGTGACAGCGAAAATGGCAACCCCTCATTCAAAGTGGCCCCTGAGGGCCACAGAGAGGAGCACGATAAGCGCCGCGGAGGCGTAGCGATGCCGCTCTAGTGCCGCAATAAAACACCGCCTCGCGTCACCGAATGAGGCCGACTAAATCCGCTCGTCCCGGCGGAGCCCCATCTCGAATCTGCGCGCCATTCTTTGTCTTTTCCCCGGAGGTAAAATGACGGTCGGCCACCGAGGCCCTCGGCGACTGCTGGAGGGGGATTAGCACGTTAGCCCGAGCATATGCTCTCGTTCAGTCGATGGCGCTTTTCAGGCCGGCTCATTGTGCAGGTTCAGATTTACGAGTTTTTCGCCTAAAGGGGCCTCTGTTTGTCAGTTTCCTCTCGCTAGATTCTGAGCTGGAGAACTGTAGGAGCTTCATAAATAAACGAGTATACAAATTCGGTTTAAGTTACATGGACACATCTTCCCTAGTTTTCCTCGAGTTTTAGGGTGCGCGTATCTGTGTGTATACATACACACGTGTATGTGTATGATTGCCCATACATAAGTGTTCTTCACTAGACAATGAGCCCTCGGCATTTACCGTGTTAAACAGATCCTAACGGAACCGAACTTGCATTTATCTACAAGTTCAGAACTTTGATGTGAGAATTCGTCTGTTGTGGTATTTATTTAGTCTATGTGGGGGGTAGGGTGGCATTCCAATTCAGGTTTAAACGACTAAAATTCCACCGTCTTCGCACAGACATGATGGTCATTACAAAAACAGACCAGTCTCCCAGGTCTTCCTGATTCCCATTCCCCCAGAGAGCAGCAGGATCACAAAATTACTGCCGCAGGATGTTCAAAGGTCAGCCGAGCGAAGGTTAAACAAAGATAGTGCGGCACACTTCAAGACGGTGCGTTTCGCGCCACGTTAACAGAACCACAAACAGATTTAGTGAAATGAACGTCATTCCCATTCTCAAAAAAAAAAAAAAATCAACCCCAGGCTTGGGAAAGAGGATTCCGTGCGCAAAGCGCCCTCGCTATCAAAGACAAACTTCCTGATTGTTTAATGGATTCCAGGATGAGGGCGTAACGTAATACTGAGCATCTCTGGGATGACCTCCATCGCTTAGTCAGCTACAGTTCAGGAGGAGGGCACGGCTGAGACTGATGGCAAACGTATTCTGTTAATTCAGCAATGTCCTTACAACGAGTGCGCGTCTTTAAGCATCCAAAGCTTCATAAAGCACATTATGTATATGTAAGCGTGACTTGCTGTGTTAAAGCTATAAGTCGATCTGTTAATTCAGCAATGTCCTTGCAATGACCGTACATCGAGATGCATCCCAAGCTTCATTATACATATCATGTATAAAAACTGAAGTCATTCTATAAATTCAGCAATGTCCTTAATTAATGTGTCTGTATTAATGTCTTGCTCCGTAAACAGCACGATATCCTAGGAGCAGAGAAAAGAACAGTCATTTTTTTAATTCCGGAAGAATGGGCGTCAAAATGCATCCCTAGTTTAATAAACCACCGTATCAAAGCATGATGAACTGTGCAAAAACGGAGTCCTTCTGATTTTTCAGTATTTTCGCAATGTCCTCGCAAACAACGACTTCCTCCGTGCGCTGCTTCCTGAATAAACCACACTGTGTGGGCCTGTCACACACTCAACTAACTGTGTAAAAAAACACAAGTTACTCTGGTGCTTAAGGGCTTTAACATTGTCCCAGAAAATGAGTCTCCATCCAGACTTATGAAGAGAAGTTCTATACACTGTTCACCTAATGGAAGATATTCTACACTCAAGCGAAGGAGCTTCGATTGCGTCAATATTCTAAATGAGAAAATATTGTATTTTTCCACAGACTGTTTTTGTTTTACACATTGCTACATAATATATACAATTAGAACAGCACATTCTTCAATCGCTTCAGTATTCTTGAAGAGAACCTACTGTTTCGTAATACTGTTTCGCATTTTTAAAGGCAAACTTGTGTCATCTAAATCTTATTATTTTGCCCTGATGGAGTTAGATGCCCTGAATAAAGAGATAATTGGCCTTGTGGTTTGGTTATTTCAGAATCGCTGTGCGGTTGTTGAAAAACTCCTGCGTTGTTGCAGACATTAATGTTATTAACCAGACTAAGGAGTTATTGGTGGAGAATTGTTCTAATATTTAAATAATGCGGTAGCAGAAGATATCACAAATATAATATTATTTGTTACACTTGATTAAGGCGGAAGTTTCTGGGTCTTGGGCAGTGACAAAAAGAGCAAAAAAAGAGAGAAAGCACATGACCATCCACTGACCTGTTCAATCATGCATCACAGATGCGAACTCCATCATATTTATTGGTGGAATTATCAAACCAGTGGTGATTAATTAATCACTTCACCTTAACGATGAGCCAATATTAAGGGAGGCAGGTGGTAACTCTAAAACCAAAAAGGCTCAGTTAACAAATTCAAACCAATCAGGGAAGCAGGCTAAATCCACATCACCATGGAAACAGGGCCTCTACTGTGGCAGGACTTAACCCTGACCATATAGGACACAATTAAATGACTTATTTAATTTTTTTCCTTTTTTGTGCACACACTAATTTGCTGAAAAGCCAACATTTTGAGGATCAAGGATGCTGGTCATTGGTGGAAAAATATGAGAATAACACTGGAAGCTCATTGAAGTGCTAATCTCACTGAGGGAAAAGCATAACTTCACCGAGGCTGTGTAGAATCTTCCGGGCTGTAAACATGGAGAACCACGAAACTTCAATTAGGCAGCAATTAGGTTAAGCTCAGGTTATGCTGCCCCAAATTTATTCCGCAAAGATAAAAGCAAACCTGTGAAAAGGACAACCCTCCAGAGAAAAGAAGGCTGCATTAATTTTTCCATAATGGCCTCGAAAGATACTCTGGATTATCACTTCTACCAAAATAATTACTGGGGTAATAATAATAATAATTATAAGATAAAATAAACCCTCAAAATGCTGAGTTTAAAACAAAAAATGTATCTTCACAACTTAGAGACGTACGCAGGGGACATTCCTGAGTCCGAAGGTCGTGACTCCGCCAGGCCGCGGTGGCTTTTCCGTGCACAAGTGTTGCGAGCCTCTTCTATGCTGATGGTCAGCTCTGCTCTGGAGCCTAATTAAACTCGAGGGTGTGCAGTGATTTGTGGGAAAGAATCCAATTATCTTCCTTGTGTGTGCCCTGAGAACAAGCCGCTCTCTCCGAATAGAGAGGGCCACTTCAGACCGAGTCAGCTGCTCGCTCGGACGCTGTGGACCCTTTTATTAGCCCGAGGGCGATAGCGGCCTTTACCGCACTCCGCTTTAAGGGCCTCAATCGCTGAGAAGATAAAGCAGTCATGTTTCACGCCCAGCCGGTTTTGGATGCGCTTTTAATGATCGTCAAAATATCTCCTGACAGACAAACACTGGTAATTGGCTTGATTCCAAGGATAATAAGTTTCTCGCAAGTAAGAAAGGAAATAATTAAATAACGTTTATTTATGGTTCATTAACGTCTCTGATGCGATTATGTCAAGATTGCTGCCAAGGAAAGAATGATCAAAGATAAAAACACAAAAAAACAGCGTTAACTTCTGTAGAACGTAGGTGCATCAGAGTACCACTAATTCTCACAAAAATTATCCGGTAATATTGTCCATTACTAAAGGAAGACACTTTATTCATCAACACAAAGCCAGGCAAGTTAATTCTGAGGATCCCTAAGCTTGTCAAATGCGCAAAAACATAAATCCATGGTAAAGGATTTGAGCCTGAATCAAATTTAAGGACGAATGTATGATTGATTCCTGAGCTATCTCCTCAATACATCTGCATGGAAGTGAGCATCGCGGCACACAAATTTAAACTTTCACCCTCGGAGTGGGGGAGTTGGGTGGGGGCGTGTTTGGGTGAAGGGGGGGGGGGGTTGTGACATGCTTCTAATCTCTGTCCCAAATGCAGCGACCCTCCTGAACTTTGCCACCAGCCAGGTCACATCCAAAACACTAGAGACGTGCATTCTGGGCCGGCTAAGTCCCCCGGAGTCGATAGGGGCGGGGTTCGCCCGCAGGCACGACTCCCCGTCAACACCCCCTTCTCCCCCGGGGAGGGCAGCACTTTCAATAAATGTAAAGCGATGCTGTCGACAAGCGCTAGAAAAACATGCAGGCGAAGACGAGCTTTCCGCGGCAGCCGCGCTCAGGCCGACTCGGACGTGCAAACAGACTGCCGTAAAGAAATCGCACTGAGCGCGCTCGCATGGGCATAACTGTAAGAGAAAGCAAAGATAGATAGATAGATAGATAGATACTTTATTGAACCCCCTGGGGTAATCTGTCCTCTGCATTTGACCCATCTTATAGTTAGGAGCAGTGGGCAGCCAGAGAGCAGCGCCCGGGGACCAACTCCAGTTCTAAAGCCAGTACCTTGGTCAGGGGTTCTGGTAGAAGCGTTCCTAGAATTCATGTTTTTGTGGGTAACCAAACTCTTACAGCTAATGCTGCGGCGACTCGATAAGATGTCCGTGTCAGGCACACACGCGCACAGGAGTTGGTGCATGTGTGCAAAATCAGGTGGATGCACACTCACACTCCAAATATGCAAGCTCAGCACGGTCCATAAGTACTAGGACAGTGACACGGCATGAAAATTCCCACCATAAGTCTCGGATGATAAAAAAAAGTTTGTTTCCAAAATGCAAGTGACAAAATTACAAAAATGGAGATAATACCATAGAGCAATAGCCCCATGCTTCTTACACATGGTGCTAAAATCAGTTTTGAGAAATTTATACAATAAGGTCAGAGTATGGTCAGAGTATGTGTTTTTCTATAAAATGCAATAGGCGGCTACACAGAAAAAAACTGATTTACTCAAAATGAGTACAATGGATATATCGTGTTTTGGAAACAAACTCGTCATAGGTATGTATATGGCCACAAATTAAAGCTAACAGTGAGTACTTCAACAGCACATTCACTGTGTTCAGATCCACTGAGCTAAAATACAGAGCCAAGAAGAACAATTGAAGAAGCCAGTGAAAAAAGTATGTGCGTCACAAAATACCCACTTTGAAAAAAAAATTAACTTTGACAACTATAAAAGACATATGACATCCTCACCTCACAGTGTGTGAAAATTCGACTTAAGTAATTCTAACACTAGGCTCTTCAATTTGTCTCACTGTCAAAATGTGTACAGACTGCTCTCTATACACAAAAAAGGTACACAGACAAACTGACACGCCCACACACACACACACACACACACACACACACACATACACACACACACACACACACACGCACGCACGTACGCTCAGTCTTTTTCTGATAAGAATACCAAAGAGGAGATTAACCAGACAGTTACAGCAGAGCCGAGAGAGAGGAAAACTGAGGAACTCAATACTGGCAGATGTGACCAATGTGTCTCCAGCTCAGCAGGGACCCCCGTCATGTGACAGGGTTGGAGAGGACAAAGGCAGATGTGATTAACTTTGCCCGAAGTGTGTTGTGTTAAACAAGTGGCCGCTGGCTGTTAAATGTGTAAGTGAACAAGGCTCCCTGGGGAGTCTGTGTTTAAGGGCCTTGCTGCTAACAACCGGCATTAAAGTCATAAACAGTATTTACCGAGCTATTTGACCACTAAAGCGGATTTCAGTTTGAGTTGAAATTCCCTGCTTTGACTCAAGTCCTGCCAAATGCTGAAATGTTTTTTCTTTTTTAAATAATGTTAAATCTGAGTCAATTTTCAACATTTAGATAAATATGTGGTCTGGCGAATGGCATTAAAGTCATTCAACTTAAGGCCCATAAACTAGGGTGAAATACTGTATGTGCATAATTACACATTCACACAGATTATGCATTCACATAACCTCCTTGAATGGTGCGAAACATCTTCATTCAAATATTGTTACATATTTACAAATCTATCATTAGTGCTCTCAGTTCGATATGAAGAATAATCTAACAATATTGCGACCCGTTATGTCCTCATAATTGGTGTCAGACAAGGATTCGACTGATTTTCGTTTGTTTGCGGTGGAGAATTCACAAATTCAAGACAAATTTGAAAATTAAGCTTTCAATGAAACCAAACTCGTCATCAGGACCAAATGTTTTAGCTACCGATGATCAACAGACGTGTTTAAAAGAAAAAACATTATAAATAAAGGTAAGAATGAAGAACAATAAAATGCCTTATTTCTCCCTCTCACCTGACCAGACCACTGACGCGCACCTGTCACATGACCTAAACATCTCGCTTTCATCAAATCTGATTACCCTTGGCGCACCTGTCACATGACCAAACCATTTCTCTCTCTCATATGAGATCAGATTACCCACAATGCAGCTGTCACATGACCAAGTATTGTCTGTCCTTCTCTCCAGCACTCTTATGATCAGATTACCCACAATGCACCTGTCGCACAGTCAAAGAATCTCTCCATTGTGTGGCGAGGCCAAATCTGTGAGAGGATGTTTAATTAATCTTTGGCCATCCAAAAAAAAAAAAAAAACAGTGCAGCCTCCCTCTCTCTCTGTCTCTCCCTCTCTCTCAGCTCTTTCTGTGGGGCATGTATCGGCATAAGCAGGCGGGATTAGCAGGGGATGGCAGCCCATAATGAACTCGCCATCCAAAGGTGCATTATTACATTATCGCAGCCGTGCGACAGAACCTCTGCAGGCTGCGCAGACCGGCCCTTTTAATTTAAATGCCATTGGTTTATAATTACATTTCCCCCCCACCCCACCCACGGTGTCCATTTCAACCCGGCCAATCAGATCCTCCCTGAGTCCGAGGCTGTGTGAAGTGATGTAATTAAATTCTCTGTCTTTTTTTGGGGGGTGGGATGGGGGGGGGGGCTGATTTCGACACGGACACGGCCACCTGCTATGTCTTAAAGCAGCAACTTTTTTTCTTTTTCGTTTTTAGGAGGACTTAATAAATTAATAAGATTGACCCCTGGCTCCTTGGGGCATGGTGCTTTTGCAGAAAAGCGCACGGATGAACGCAAGAAAATTACATTTAGAGCTTTATCCCTTTTCATCTCCCGTTAACTGGCCTGGAAAAGACTAGCGCCGCTCTAATTAAGAGTACATGCTAATCACGTTGACATTGGCTAGCACCAAAGGGTAGGGCCATCACGATGGCTGCCCCGTTAGAGTAGCGTACAGACAGTAACGCCAGCATCGAGGCATGATTCCCTCTCAGCACCACCAAGAAAAAGAACACATCCGATCCCAATCAAGTGCGCAATCAATCGCCACTAAAGCCAACTCAAGGAAGCTAAATTAGTCATAGCATTAGCAATTACTGGAGTGGGAGAGTTTTAATCTATCAATCTATGGCTTTAATCAACAAGACAAGGAATCAAGAGAGCTGATTATCTGGGGCTGGGGCATCACTTTCGGGGCGGAGCTCTAAAGCTTGAGGCAGGACGGACCGGTTGGTACGTATTTACGGATAATAAAGCAGTGGGATCGAGGCACTGTATGACCGAAAGTGTGCGGATATCTGCAGAGTCAAAATCTCAGCCCAAAATCGCGGGCATTAAATGGAGTCGGTCTTGTTGGCTGTAACCGCCTCCACGCTTCCACAAAAGCTTTCCAATAAATGTTAGAACGTGGATTTCACAGGGATTTTCTTCCATCCCGACCGCAGTGAGGTCGGGCAGTGATGTTGGGTGATTAGGACCGGATCCAAGTCGGCTTTTCGGCTGATCCCGATGGTGTTTGATGGGGTTTAGGTCAGGACTCTGAACAGGACAGGCGTCGCAGCTGATCTTCACAAGCCAGGTGTGGACCTTACTCTGTATCTGAGGCTACTGTTGTCCCAAAGCAGGAAAGAGCCTCTCTATTTCCTGAACTAGACTTCTCTGGCACCCAGGCTCATCTGATACTGTACGTCATCGTCCTACTGCTTCAAAATTTTCCTTCTCTGGACAAAGAGGCCTCGTTCAAACCCCAAAAGCATGATAAAACCACAGAGCATCTGCATACGTTTGGCCATGTGACGCGAGCGATCGGGGAGTGGGCAGCGGACCGTGACGCTAGCGATCTTTAATGCGAATGGAAGTGAATTGGCGAACGGCTCGTCGAGAGTAAAGTTTGATGAGAAGCAAGGCATTCTGGGATTGCACAGCAGCGAGCAGTCCTGCTCTGCTAGGAGGGAGTAAATAAAATGGGCGTCGCGCCTCTCCTGGAGGAGCCAGGAGTTTTCCGGACTGTGCGACCTGTTCCATGACTCACCTGGAAACTGTCTCAAACCTCTCACAAACGAGCCACCGTGATTAACTTTAGAAAGACTCTCGCAATTTCCTCGAAGAGAAGCACGGGAGAATCACCCATTACTGAGTTCTGCTGGTTCACCTGCTCATCTGAGAGTCTCCCAGAGTTAATCTCTGTGAGTGAGATGTATGAAAATGTGCTGATTACAGTGAGGCCCATAATTAAATTTTTGCTCACTGCAGCCCAGGTGTTCTGTGAGAAGTGCAGTGCCGTTCTTAACTGCGGACGGCGACACTGTACCGGAAGGGCTGCGATTGAAATACAGGTCACATGATATTGTTGTAAAATACCCTAAAATTAATACTAATGTCCACTTCAGCCTCATGATCATCGTCCTTAAATCCAACGAGCAGAGAGTACAGAGCGATGAGGCAAAAATCCATCCGCTGCCCAAATACTTGAGGACAGTGCAGTGCGTTATGGGAGAACTTTACCTGCGCCCAAACAAACTTTGTGCCATAATCCCACACTGAGATTTCTGCCCCTCTGCGCTCTTTCCGGAACTTTCCGTCTTCGGAGTCCCGGCTGGACGCGCTTCAGTTGTGTGATTCGCGGCGCATTACAGGCCTATAAATGTGCGCTGACACTACCCAATTACCGCTAAAGCCCCCCCACCCACCACCACCCAGTCACTTCCTGTTTTACACCCTGAATCCATATTCCACCGGCACACCTCTCCCGAAGTTTCGGAGAAACCTCACACTGCTCGACTGAGATAGCGTGTAATCCCTTCTCCGTAAACTGTTTTCTGCAATTACAATGCAGGAGAAATCCTCGGAAAACAGAGACGTCTCCAGCTCTGACCGCAGAACTCATTATCACAACGACTCTGAGCGGTTTTTTCAACCTCAACATCATGTGCTACCTGGTGTCAATTGACATCTGTACCTCTGCCATTTGTCGCCATTTTGAAATAAGCCCAAACAGGATTTGACAAGTCGTGCAAACATCGATAAATAGCAGGCAGACCTCTGCTCGTAATGAATGACAAGGGGGCACATTTTTATTGCTGTAATTTGTCCGTAAACTTTAAAGACGGGCAAATAAACGAGCGCTGATACATATTGATGCGCGGGCGAATATTGATCGAATCAAGAGGTGTCGCGTCGAGGAGCGCGGCCTCTCTCATCACCGACGAGCCATTAAAAGGTCTGTCGAGATGTGTCACTACAGCAGAGACGAAAGCAGAGCAGAACAAGCTCTTTCAAGGGCCACTGACAGATCCATCGATCGGCCCTCTTAGGGGTCCCGGGGGCCCAGCATAGCACTCGCCACCGCCTCGTTTGCCTGATGAGCGCTCTGCGCACCGGATGAAAAAAGACCTGCCTTTCAGACGCAGCCATTTGATTTGTTAAACCCACTGAAGAAACAGAAGAAGAAGACTGGTCATAGACGAAGACGACAAAGAAACGAAAAAATTCTTTGAAACCATCGCCGCTCGTGCGCATCCCTCGTGTCCCCAGACGATCAGACTCCTAATTACTAAAGAGCGTTTTAATCAGAGCGACTCATTTAAAAACCGCTCGGCGGGGTTTATCTTAAGAGGCTGCTTTTGGAAGATAAAAAAAGGCAAAAAAAGAGAGAAAAATTCTTGTGTTTACACTCCGAAGACACCATAGGGATACTCAGGCATGCCATAGATAATTTACTTTGCATAAACTGCAAGATTCACACAACACCAGTCTTTAACGCTCGTCTTCTATATATATATATTTTTTAAAGCCGATTGGCAAATCAATTTGATGACTAATGACTTTTGCAAGAGGGGAAAAAGGGTCAAACTTTCAATCTGTGGAAAGTGACACATTTCCCACAAATATATGCAGCAGGACTGTCCAGTAAGGACAGTGAAAGAATAAATTGCGGATCTCCTTTATTTGACGGTAACTTTATAGACAGCAGATGTGGTCACATCATCAATGAGCCCTTATGTATGGCATTCCCTAATTTAAAGTGACTGTCTGAGGGGAGCTCGCCCGGTCAGGTTAATGGTTAGTTTGTTAAAAGCTCATTGACTGTTAGCGTAGCCCCATTAAACTTTAACAGGAAGGACGGAGCCACTGGAAATGTTATTTGATGTAATAATAGACCAATAAAGGGGGACGACAGATCATTAGGGGTCGGTGACTGATTGGAGGGGAGGGAGTGTTCAGGGGTCAATTAGGACTGATAACACAACACGGTCTGTCAGAGTGACACACACACACGCGCACACACGCACACACACACACACACACACACACACAGAAAATAATACAAATTAACATGCCAGACACACACGCACACGCAAATACATACACCCTCATGCATGGACACACACAAGGACACAAATACACACAAACACACACACACACACACACACAAACACAAAAATGTAAACATACATCACAGACACTTGGACACAAACATATACATATAAGGCAAAATATACAGGTGAGCATAGTATGTTAGAGTGTCGAGCACGAGCCTAAACATACAAACCTGCACAACAATGGTCCCCAAACAGACAAACAACAAATATGTTCACACCCAACACACACGAATGTACACAAACACAAGACCCAAATCTACCCAAATCTAAACACACAAGCACGCCCATGAAATCTAAAGCAAGTAACAAATACAAAAATCCCTTACAAAGACACCCCATCCACGCACACACATATCCATTTACCAAACACACACACAATCACACACACACACACATAAACACTCCATATTGCACATACCTATCATCAAACACACACACACACACACACACCGCGGGGTTAAAGTCACACACAGGCCTCTCCTGTACACGCCTCTGCTCATCGCGGTGAGAGACAGATGTGCTTTTGGCTGCGGAGGAACTTGGAGACTGACAGGCGCTCCCCGGGGGGCCGCTAGCCGCTCGTCAGCGAGAGTTTGTGACTAATGGCCGGTTTGATGTGACAGCGTCCGAGCGCCTGGGGAAATCGCCGTGTCGATACCTTTTGTGTCTCACTCTGAGCGGGTTATTGTCGGGCCGGCCTCTGGGACCAAACTCACGCTGCAGATTTGCAGGGAGGCATGTGCACAGCAACAACTTTGCAATTTTTATCACCGCTATTGATCGGGGCTGCGCATCCCTGGAGTGGCTAATTTGCTTGTTAGCATAAATTTGTCATGAGCAAGGTGAGGGGGGAGTGGGGCAGTTTTCAACCTCATAGCCTCCCTCTCTCTGCCTCTCTCACTCCCTCTGTCTCTCTCTCCATCATCAGGAGATGTCTGTTTGAACACTCATTTCAGAGTCAGTTTTTCTCTCTGTCTCAGTGTAATATGAATGGGGGGGTTCGGTGGGGGGTGATTTATTAAATGGCAGGCAGTTAAAGCTGTCATTTAATCAATACACTTTGCCTCTGTTTTGTGTCCTCGGGAATTAGAAATGAGCTGGGCCGAAGCCTGAATAATGACCTCCTCTCTCTCCTGCGTGCCAGCTCACCGGCCGTCCTGTAAAATTAGCACCGAGAAATGGCGGCTGTTACGTCCGTAGGCCCATCCTTGAGCCATTAATGTCAGCGAGAAAGATGGAGAGAGAGAACGCAAAAGAAAACTCAGCCGGCCATTAAGACGGAGGGGGGCGGTTTAAATGATATTCCATTCGGTTTTAACTTACAACCGCGTCGTCCCGTTGCGCAAGGAGATACGCCGCAGATAAGGGCTTTGCGGAATCCAGTCGGAGCGAGCGACGCTATATTAAATTCCGCCGCCTAATCCGCCGCGCCCGTGTTTAGCAAAATGCAAAAAGGCGGCCGCTGCTGCCGGGGCCGGCGTATTCCACGGGCAGGGGGGGTTTAGGCGGGAAAGCGGTGCACCCATGGCTCCCGCGAGCCGCTTATTTTGCCGGAGTCTTACCACGCAGCGGGCTACGGTCTGATTTTATGAGATTTTAAACCCTTCAATGCTATGCTGTCCAAGAAAGCGCTTTACGACTACACTGGTGTGACCCCTCCCTCTCAGCGACCAGAGAACACGCCCCTTCAGCATTTACTTCTGTGTAACTTATTTATTCATGTTTACTGATGTATTCATTGGCTGATTTTTTTAATATGAATGCTTCCTGTTCTCTGGAATTATTTCCCCCCGTATTCAGTTCCTTCTGACGCGAGAGTTCCGAATGCAGCAGATTTCTGGTCTAATTCAGTTAAATTAACCGTCTTATTCACTCCATTAAGGCTTTGGTCTTAAGTCGTCCATTTTAATGATGGTGTCGAGACGAATACTGATGACGCTAGTTTGTAACTGAGTGGGGTATTCTAGGACTAATATATTTCCCAATCACGAGAAAGGAAGATGTTGTCAGAATTAGAGTGTAATAAGACATGCTGTTAATTATCTCAGCTATTTGTTTGTTTACATTGCTTGCGTGTTTATATGTCAATGCTCCAAATATTTGCAGGTGTGTCACTGTGCAACAATGCGGAAGCCTTGGTTTCTAGCTGATACATGACGGGTTAGCACGCCATCAACAAAAAAACTAAAATAACACACAAAAAAATATATATATATATAAACAGAAGGCATGCCTTTATGCAGGCATGTTTGAATGATAAACATGAGTTTCCTCGTATAATGAGTCATTAAAACTAAACAACTCAGGAAAGTTTGACGGCTTAATCTTCCCCCGGACAGCTTTAGCAACATGTCCGTCATGTTCATGTCCAATCGGTTTGGAGCATGGGCGGAGCAGTATCAATGGTGGGAAAGACTGAAAGAGCCCTAGTTATGGTCATCATCACTCACTATCAGGATGCATCACAAAATGCATACTACATGGGCCTACTATGTACTGGGCATGCATACTACAGTTCAGTTTAGATTTGGCTTCTTCAGTGAACTAAAACAATGAGATTTTTTGGTTAATAGTGTCATTATAGGAATATGAAGCACAGGGACATTAAATTCTGCTGTACGGTGATGTCATGTAGCTCATGTGAAACGGAAAATAAGACCAAAAGTGCTAATCTAACCAGTTGCTGTAAGTGCATTTGGGATGTAATTATAAAAGGTGTTACAAGCTCTAAAAGTGTTCAACTCTTTCTCCACTTTGATTTGAACTGCCACCCTGGATGCTTGGGCCTTGAAATATTGCACTGCATTGTGGGATACTCAGGAAGGCCAGCTCTCGCATGTGTAATATTTCTCTCAATACAGTATGACTGAGGGGTACAATTCACATACTATTTCGAAGAATAATGCCACTGCATCAGACATACTAAAAATATTCATATACTTTGATTTTTTAATTAAATGTATTTTCTGTATGACCTTTCCCCTCCGAACCAAGGTCTGCTGAGGGAGGAGGGAAGGCTGGGCTTCATATAGGAATCGAGAATAAAAATTTTAAAAATGTAAATGTAAATGTTCGAAGTTTGCATTTCATTTAGGGTGACATCATAATATGTTGTTGTTACAGCACTATTTCCAGTTAAATGTAGTACCAGCTAAGGCTGATTAGAGATCAGCCCCAGGTATATCTGCTTGCTGTTTCAGTTACCATGACATTCTCCATTTTTCATTCTCTTCAATAATAACAATATTAATAATAATAAATCCAACTTGGAAAAAAGTTGGCATCGCATGAAAAATGCACAGAAAATTAAAAGCAGTGATTCCTAAACTTACTTTGACTTTTATTGCATTGCAGATGGAATGAAGTCAGCGCATTTATTGTTCTCTCCAAGACTTGAAACAGCTGATGTCAGCAGGTGACTGGAATCATGATTTGGTAAAAAAAAAAAAAAAAAAAAGCAACGTCCAGGAGAGACCCAGCCATTCAGGAGCAAAAGATTGACAATTTTCCCAAAAATGTGTGAAAAAATATCATTGAAAGGTTTAAAAAACAAAATTCTCCTCAATGAAAATTAGGAAGGGATTTGGGAATGTCACTTTCTAGAGCGTAACCAAATTAAAAGATTGAAGGAATCTGGAGGAGTTTCCGTGTTTGAAGGGCGAGGGACGAGCCGAGCTGAGTATCGGAGATCTGTGCACAAACATCGCTGCATCAGGAACCGTCAGTAATACACAGCGGTAGAGCCACATCGCCTCATGATTACTTCCACAAGCCCATTTCAAGCACTAAAATACACAGTTACACCACATTTAAATTTAAAACTTCACTGCTAACATTGTTCAGAGGTACCGTCGACTTCTCTGGGTTATTCTTTGGATGACTTTTTTATGATATTCATTTTCTACAGTTCGGTATTTTAAGTTTTTATATATCATTTACATTTTATACATTACATTTACAATAAAAAAAGAATAAAAAGAGCACTCTCTGGAATCTAGCTCACTCATTAAAACAAATTGAACATAATTCAAATAAAAAATTTTTTTTCTTGAATTATGATGGATAATGTTCACATTTAACTTCGTCTATGTCAAGCCATTCTTCTTTTTTTTTAAACAAGCCTGGAATTTACAGCACAAAGAAATCGAACTGTCCATCAAAGTTCACAACAAACGGAGAGTAAATAAGTGCAAATGCCAGTACACGAGGCGTTGCGGCTGGGCTGTGGTCGAGTGCCTCACGAAGCCGCGCAGTTACAGCCCGATGTCTCTGTGAAAACCTCTCTTAAACACTGACACTACGGCTCCTGACACCCTCTCACAAACACACAGAGCAGACAGATAAGTGCAGAAATCGGCCGGCTCCCTCGAGGCAACACCTTTACTACACATGGCACAGACAAAGCCAAGACACCAGGACAAAAAACATCACCCTCCCCCAAAACCCCCGCCTGACCCAACCACTCTCATCCGGCCTGTATTTCAGGAGCCTCAGATGCCCTCAAATGCCCCTGGCAACTCGGAGAGCCTCATTGCCCTCAATGCGTTCAACTGGACCGGGTTCCATTGGGTGGTCATCTCGACCGGGGAACAAAACAATAGGATAACAGACAGTATGAAGGCGAAACGCGGTCGTATTAAATTAACATCCCATAAACCCACGTAACCTGCCCCCCCTTTGAAGCGTGACCCTCGAACTGCACGCGAGAGCGGCTGGGCCGGGGAGTTCAAACTTTAAAAGAAGAAACTTTCTGTTTTCAACTTGCGTGTAATGAAAGGAAAACATGGTGAAATTCTCCCATTATTAAATAAAACATTTGGCTGGCCCTGGGCCAAACATTGTCACGCTATGGACAAACTCGCCCGCCGCAACACGCACCATAAAGACCTGCAGTGAGGTTTTACACAATAAACACACTCATGCACTCAGACCAGCTCAAAAAAAATTATTCTACCTTACAACGATTTGCTCTTAGTTTCTTGTCCCATAGAAGCACGAGTCATAATGATAATAATAAAAATAATATGTAATAATAATAATAATAATAATGTTATTATTACCAACATGATTAAGTATTATTATTCATGTATTGATCATTATAAGTGGTAGAACTAAGAGTAGTAGATGTAGAATTAATGGATAAAGTTACAGTAATAGTTGCAGTGGCAAGTATAATATTAATAGAAGTGGTATTATTATTTGTTGTTCATTTGGATAATATCAAATTATATGAATCCTGTGAAAGAAAAATGTCAGTCCTGAAAAGAAGAAATGCTAAATGAGACAGTTTGAGAGATAGGGTCACACAAATCATTCGTGCGGAAACCTGAGCGGAGAGTGTTAAATGTGTGATCGCCGGCCATCACTCACTGCCGTTAACATGGCTTTAACGGCTCGGCGTAAATAAAAAAAAAAAAGGCTCCTTCAGAGCCAACCTCGAATCCAACCTGCCTCATCCACGCAATGCGCTCCAAATTTCTACCAAATTGCAGAGTGAATTTCCCACTGGGACAATAAAGATTGATTTGAATTGAATTAAATGGAATTCTAGTGAAGGACCCTTTTGTGGGACCGGAGAGAGGATAAATAATGATCGTCCTTTATCCCGGCACGATAATGATGTCATTATTTCAGGGCTGAAGTGAGAAAATAATCAAAACATAATTATTGAGATGCGGAGCGATTTGTAATCACATTACGCAAACACACACACACACACATGCCAGCATCCAGCACTGAATGTAATTATTCATGAAAACTGCACTCATGACTTTTTTCATAATTCTGCAATCACCAGGATTTAAATGCATAATTCAAATTCATTATTTTGTTGTACACAGCCATTACACTGCCTTATACATTTGAAGACCACAATGTAAAAATGATCACATTATCATGTTGTTGAGAAATGATGAATTAAAAATTCAAAATGATTTTAGAAACAAAGCACTGAAAAAATATGCAAAAATATAGAAAATATTATAATAATGTATTATATTATTATATATGATTATACATATTATAATAATATATAAAATATTCAAAAATGAAACATTTGGACATTACATAAATGATCATGCTTTCCATTATGAACAATTATAATTTTTTATTTTATGATTTGACACTTGAGTGTATGAGACAGACCAAGCTATTTTTTTAAACACTTGTAACCACAGTGCATCGTCAATCTGAGCAAACTTAGATATTTACGCATGCATTCCATCTATCTCATTTGAATTTTTGAAAACTTAGCTTTATAGAGTGCCACAATTAACGGACAAATTTTTACTCTACTCCAAATTTCATTGAATTATTCGAAGACGAACAAATTTATTTAAAAAATGTCAAGGGCCATTTTAAATATTGCCAGATACATTTATGTACAGTATAATATGTTTTAATTTAACTCTTACACAAAGAAAGCATAACAACTCTTGATGAATGGGAATAAAATGTAATGTTTGACAAAAATGTATGTTTCTAAGAGAGTTTCAAAAATGATAAAAATGAATTATTCATTTTAATCCAAAATGGGGGCTAAAATAATATCTAATAATCATTTTGCACAAAAAAGAGGTTTAGTGAATTTTGCACCTTTTATAATCTACAAAAATTAGGGTCCCCTCACTCTAGATTATTTTAACAGAAACAGTAAACTAACTGCAATACAGACCGACAGACCAAACTTAAAGATTCTACACAGAAGCATAATAAAAAGACTAAATGTTTGTTAATAGCTGTTTACTTTAATAAACTACTCCAAGTCAGCTGTTGCCAAAAAAATTAAGAATATTCAGAGCATCATATTCACCAGCAGACATGCGGCAGTTATACACAGAGACGACTGGAACTCAACATCGAAATTTTTGCATGGGAATTCTGCGCAGGAATTTGTGTAGGAATTCTGCTTAAGAACACGATGACAGTTTGATTGCTTCTTAATCTGCTACAAATAAAACAATAACACCTACGGCCCATTCCGTCTGGATGTATAACCACTGGCGTGAATCATGCACTGACAAAGCAGTGCTAGACTTACAGGTAACGTCGATTTGCAAAACACCAACATTTCAGGTTATGAGCTCCTATAAACATACTATGGGCCTGATTTACAAAGACCTTTAGCACATGCAAAATCTTTTCGCCTATGCAAAACCAATAACATTGCCCATGATTGGTCAGGGTACTTGCCTTGCACCAATCAGTGGCAAGGTTTCTGGTTTTGCACGGGCAAAACGATTTTGCATGTGCTAAAGGTCTAAGTAGATCAGGCCCTATGTGTTCAATTAATTTCTCACTTCGAGTAGCAACCTCAAAAAGAAACACAAAAGTTAAAAACTGCAAAATACTGGTGCATTATTGGCAATAATAATACCAAATTCAATAACTGAATGCTGAAACATATCAGCTGAATTGATACAGCTCTGTTTATAATTATCCTCAGGATTCATCATTTAAAGAAAATTTTTTTAAAGCAAATTTTCCTTCTTCAGAATGAATTACAGTCAATGCAACACATTCTAGTGCACACTTAACTGGCTATTTTAAACAACTGGACAGTGAACAGACACTGAGGTAGAAATTGTTGTTGTAATTGAACATGTTCCTATTGATTCGTCGATCAATCCTATAATGTTAGCTGTCCTCTCACCAACCAGACTCCATTTTCTCAGTAAACGTGCTCACAGAGAACGGCAGAGTGAAGAAGGTGTCCTCGCGAGACGCCTCAAACCAGGGCCGATATCCCACGTCAGTAAAGCCACTGCATATACTAACAGTATTTTGGATTATTGAGTATTTACCAAACACTTACAAATAGAAACAGGTGCTTAGCACTGGAAGATCCACCGTGAATGAGAAGCATATTTATGACTTTCATACATGGACATTTGAAGTAAATATATGACGTGGAAGTGAGCACAGTGCACACAATCCAGAAACGGTCCTGATAGCGCACTGGACCTTATGCACACACACTGGCCATGATACACTTTATCACTTCTATCTTTTAGCGCCGACGGAAAATAAAACTACTGAATAATGGTCAGGCAACAAACCTGCACTTCAGAACAGGTGTGAGTGTGTGTGTGTGTGTGTGTATGTGTGTGTAGGTATCTTCTCTGAGCGGCACAGCTGCAGTCCCTTCTGTCTCTCATGGGGAAACACAAGAAAAGTCCTGCAGTCGTCTCCTCCTCTTAGACTCATGTCCACTCGGTCAAATCAGCTCATAAAAGGGCCCAACAGTCTCCATGGAGACGCAGAGGCCAGGCCAATCCCAGATGTGAGCGAACACCACAAAATGGACGACCAGTTCACAACCACAGACCAGCTCTGACCTACAGACACTCTCCAGCCACTGAAGGATGAACAGCCTCTGCGTTTGAAGAAATCCTCGCTGAGTCAAACTGTCTTCAAAGACACCAGAGAATCAATGGGGCCCAAAGGTGAAGTTTATCATGGAGTGGGTCTCCCGAGGGTTTTAATGTATTCCAGCTTCAGGTAGCAGCAAATGCGGCCCTGTCTGTATTAACGGGTCATGTCCTTCAGTTTCCCCCAATTCTGAATAGTTTTTGTTTACAAGTCCTTTAACACAGCAGCTATTTCCTTCCGCGGGCTGCAGCCTCAATATGGTGGAATATGGTCTCACCTCGTCATAGTATTGTGCCATTTCGTTGCACTACCGGTTACTACCAGTAGTGGCCGTTGTTTCATAAATATTCTAACCAATTCTAGTGTCGTGTTGTGGCACTTTCAATGCGAACTGTCTTTCTTTATATAGATAATTACATGCTATAAATGAGCACAAACCTCTGACTGTTGAAAAAAATATTTAAGGATTAAGGACTATTTAACATAAGCATCACTTCTGCAAGCAAAGGCAGATTTAAATCCATTTAGAGGGTCAGAGGTTTGTTAATGAGCTCAGTAAACAGACTGCTCTAATCTGCTCCACAGTGCCCACACCTGACATTCAGAAACACTTAACTTCTGAAACACGGCTGATTTGGCAGTAATCCAAATGCTGTCATTATGATTTTGGACTTCAGAGTATAAACATTTAACATGCTTGGTGCAGATTTAGGGCAGCCCAACAGAATGGTGGGTTACACAGTCGCCAAACTGTGAGGCATTTTTTGCAAACTCAAAATCTTTGATTGGTATTGTGTGTTTGCGTGTGTGTGTGTGTGTTTGCGTGTGTGTGTGTGTGTCTGTGTGTGTGAGCGTGCGTGCGCGCGAAAAATGTGATGCTTGCAAACGATCGGTAACTGAACTGGTAAGGGATCGAGCCCTGCAGACATTGGATATTAACATGCCCCGCCCCCATCCGGGATTACCAGGCAGACCCTGCCCACTCGTCAATGTTTTTCTCTGAACTGGAATGTTTTATGAGTATCCTAAAGACGCTGGAGCACATACGTTTGTATTCACTTTAGCTCTTTAAATTATGTTTAATACACGTGATATTTTTGGAAAAATTCAGTTTTTATTCTCCATGAGTATCTTCTTCATTGCTTTTTTGCTCACAAAAAGATTTTGATTTGACTGTTATGAAAACATGTCCTAACAAGAACAGTCATGTGACCTCAGTAAGCAACTTATGACCTGGAAAAAGTAAAAAAAAAGTTTACCTGGAGATTGTTTTGAGCGAGGCTTTCAGTGACCCCCATGACAACGTAAAACACCACGCGAGACGTCTTACCAACCTTCTATGTGTGTTTTTGGTTGAAGGAGAGAACAACATTCTTCCCATAATCTCTTTAAGTGACCATTAACGGCGAGGTCACTGAAGGCGTCTCGAACAAGTCACATGACCCTTCCAAGACTACATCCAGGTCAGCTCAGAAGATTAAGTACGGCAGGCAGACCAAGGAAGAAACAACTACTTTCAGTTTACATAGGGTTTTCATTAGTTTCATTTTAACAACATTCATATTGTTTTATAAATCACTACAAAAGCAACAAGCTGGATGTTAATGAATGAAAACCATCAACATCTAAATGTTGTTTCAGTGAAGACAGCATGTGAACACACAGGCACTCCAAACTTTAATTAATGTCGTCTGCGCACCACGTTTAGAGACATCCTATTGTTGCATGTCACGCTGGGATTATTTACACATTTGTTCCAGCATATCCTAAATGAAAACAAAAGCACTTTTTTCAAAAGCGGCATGAGAATTGAAGCTGCGTTGACGGGGCCGTAACTGTGGGGCAGGAAGACGCCCTGGCAGGTCATCCAAGCCAAAACACATAAGCCTTTTTATTACGCTCTGTAATAACGAACAATGTCACATCCCCTACAAAGACTTTGATCAGACGCTCATGAATGATCTTAATTAAATGTTATTAAGGGAAACATAATAATTTCCATGTGATAGAAGTCCTCATCAAACCCTCTTTTCCTGATCAGGGCTATCCCAGCAGCCAATGGGAGCGAAGCAGGAACACACTCTTAACAGCACACCAATCACACTGCACAGAGACTATCAGCGAATGAAAGTATTTTAGATTACGTTTATGCCAATGCTTGGAGCTCAGCATAGTGTCCGTGACGCACTCACTGCTTTAACGCAATTCTCCACCCAGACCAGCCCCGCCCAAAACCCACCTCTGTCTGGCTTTTTCAGCACGTCTGTCCTCGAGGTTTTAAAACTGAGGCCAAAACTCTGTTTAGCCACACCCCCGCAGAGTCGTGTGCGGCGCACTGTGTTTTCTTTGGCCGCGAGCATTTGGGTCACATGGGGGGAGGGCGCCACCCTCATACTGCCCCGCCCCGCCCTAAACACTCTTCGTCTGATGAAGTGGCCACACATGAAACTACAGAGCTGCTGCTGGTGAGAGCTGGTGCCCACAAATGCAGAAATGTTCTCTCTCTCTCTCTCTCTCTCTCTCCCAATTCAATGTCAATTCAATTCAATTTCATTTGCTCTATTGGCATGACAAATCAATACATCTGTGTTGCCAAAGCATAGGAAATATAAGTACACAAATAAATAAAAGTAATATGTAAATGAATAAATAGTATGTACAAAAATGAATAAAAATTACAGCAAGCATTGTCTCCAAATGAAATACAACAATTAGGAATGTATCCTCATATTACGGCAGGACTGGCTGCCAGCCATGCTGTGCTAATATCCCCCCAGTAAAAATGCTAATTTCCTGT
The DNA here is from genome assembly GCA_029721435.1 of Gymnothorax reevesii. Lineage (NCBI taxonomy): Eukaryota > Metazoa > Chordata > Actinopteri > Anguilliformes > Muraenidae > Gymnothorax > Gymnothorax reevesii. Next base: position 10,150,651 of record CM056574.1, read on the forward strand.
CATCAGGGTAGAGAGTAAAGCCTAGTATCTTTTTTTTTTCAAACTTTGGGAAATATTTTATTCTTATATCTTTATATTTTGGACATGCACATAGGAAATGTTTTTCCGTTTCAATGTACTGGTGGCAGTGCGTAGAGATACACTCCTCTTGCCGTTTCCATGATTATTAATGGTGCCCTCTTTCTATTTCAAGCTCCTGGTCACAGGCTCTGTATTTTGTCAGAATTTGTTTTTCTTTTTGATTTTTGTTTTTCAGATATTTGGCCAATTTGATATCTCTGTTCAGGGACTGATAACAGAGTAGCTTGTGTTGTGTTTTTTTTTTTCACTGCTCCATTATATTCTTTTAATTTTGTTTCATATCTTTTGATAGAAGAAAGGGGATTGTGTCTGTAGTTGGTCCTCCTCTGAGGCTCACCGACTGCGGTGATGATCTTGGTGTACCTCAGGGCTGTGGTGAGGATCTCGGTGTACCTCAGGGCTGCGGTGATAATCTCAGTGTACCTCAGGGGCTGCGGTGATGATCCCGGTGTACCTCAGGGGCTGCGGTGATGATCCCGGTGTACCTCAGGGCTGCGGTGATGATCTTGGTGTACCTCAGGGCTGCGGTGATGATCTCGGTGTACCTCAGGGCTGCAGTGATGATCCCGGTGTACCTCAGGGCTACGGTGATGATCTCAGTGTACCTCAGGGCTGTGGTGATGATCACGGTGTACCTCAGGGCTGCGGTGATGATCTCGGTGTACCTCAGGGCTGCGGTGATGATCTCGGTGTACCTCAGGGCTGCGGTGATGATCACGATGTACCTCAGGGCTGCGGTGATGATCTTGCTGTACCTCAGGGCTGTGGTAATGATCTTGGTGTACCTCAGGGCTGCAGTGATGATCCCGGTGTACCTCAGGGCTGCGGTGATGATCTCGGTGTACCTCAGGGCTACGGTGATGATCTCGGTGTACCTCAGGGCTACGGTGATAATCTCGGTGTACCTCAGGGCTGCGGTGATGATCTCGATGTACCTCAGGGCTACGGTGATAATCTCAGTGTACCTCAGGGCTGTGGTGATGATGTCGGTGTACCTCAGGGCTGCGGTGATGATCACGATGTACCTCAGGGCTGCGGTGATGATCTTGCTGTACCTCAGGGCTGCGGTGATGATCTCAGTGAACCTCAGGGCTGCGGTGATGATCTCAATGTACCTCAGGGCTGCAGTGATGATATCGGTGTACCTCAGGGTGATGATCTCGGTGTACCTCAGGGTTGTGGTGATGATCTCGGTGTACCTCAGGGCTATGGTGATGATCTCGGTGTACTTCAGGGCTGCGGTGATGATCTCGGTGTACTTCAGGGCTGCGGTGATGATCTCGGTGTACCTCAGGGCTGCGGTGATGATCTCGGTGTACCTCAGGGCTGCGGTGATAATCTCGGTGTACCTCAGGGCTGCGGCGATGATACCGGTGTACCTCAGGGTTGCGGTGATGATCTCGGTGTACCTCAGGGCCGCAGTGATGATCTTGGTGTACCTCAGAGCTGCGGTGATGACCTCGGTGTACCTCAGGGCTGCGGTGATGATCTCGGTGTACCTCAGGGCTGCGGTGATGATCTCGGTGTACCTCAGGGCTGCGGTGATGATCTCGATGTACCTCAGGGCTGCAGTGATGATATTAGTGTACCTCAGGGTGATGATCTCAGTGTACTTCAGGGCTGCAGTGATTATCTCAGTGTACCTCAGGGCTGCGGTGATGATCTCAGTGTACCTCAGGACTGCGGTGATGATCTTGGAAATCTTTGTATGCCATGACATGTTGATTGGCTAGATTTAGATGTTGCCAGAATTTAATTGATCTTTTTTGGATTTGAATTTTCAGTGGGAATATACCCAGTTCTGCTCTACATAAGTTACTTGGGCTGTTTGGGCGAACTTTTAATACGGTTTCGCAAAATTCCAATTGTAATTTTTCAGGGGGAGTTTTATACCCATTTTTAAATTCTGGATTTGAAATTGGACCCCATATCTCACTTCCATAGAGCATAATTGGTAGGATTAGAGAATTGTTTATTTTTATCCAAGTTATTGTAGGGATGTTTGTTTTCCTGAATTTACTTTCAATAAATAAATAAAAAATCTGTTTTTAATGCAAACCCCTCCGAGCTTTATTACAGAGAGTTTTTATGGCCAGGTTGAAGCTCCCTGATGAACTAATTTCAGCCCCTTAGTGGTTATAGGAGGCACCGGCTGTAGCCTGGTGAGGCCCAGAGTGAAGCTGTATCTCTGTTTCCCTGAGGTCCGGCTCTCCTGTGAAAGACCATAACGCTGCTCTTTTCACAGTGACTGTCAGTACTGCTGTAGGACGGATAAGCTCTGCTGTAAACCCTCCTCCGTTGGGGCAGCAGGACTAGATCATCGGCACAGAGCAGGAGCGTGATGTTAAGACTGTTCCAACATGGCTGCCAGTTCGTTGATGTAAATGTTAAACAGTGTTGGACTCAAACTGCATCCCTGCCTCACCCCACGCCCCTGATTAAAGATTCTGTTCTTTTGGCACCAATTCTTACCGCACATTTATTTTACATGTACGTTGTTCGTATAGATTTAATGATGTCATAAACTTTACCCCCTACACCACTTTCAAAAAGTTTATAAAAGAGCCCGTCATGCGATATTGACTCAAATGCCATTTTAAAGTCGAAAAAACATGCAAATATTTTCACATTTTTAATTTTGGTGTAGTTTTTAGTAAGGGTGTGTATAGGGTGTAAATGTGGTCTGAAGTGCGGTACTTTGGTAAAAAGTCAATTTTTTCTTTACTGAAGACATTGTGTTTGGTAAGGAAGGCCAGTATTCAGCGTTAATAATACTGGAGAAAACCTCCGCCACACTACTGTTCACACAGATGCCTCGGTAATTATTGGGGTCAAATCTGTCACTGTTTTTGAAAATATGGGTGATTAGTCCATGGTTCCAGATCTCAGGGAATGATCCAGATTCCAGCAGGAGGTCGAACAGCCTGTGAAGAGCTGCCTATAGTGTAGGGCTGCAGTACTTCAGCATCTCAGGACAGACGCTGTCCTCCTCACAGGCTTTTCCAACCGTAAAGGCCTGCAGGTGGCGCTGTATGTCTTTGAGGGTTATTTCTGAGTCGAGGGGGTTTTGGTAGTCTTTGACCCTCTCCTCTAACTGATGAAATTTTTCAGTTACTGAGTGTTGCTGAGGGGTGATGCACTAAAGCCAATATTCTTAGACAAAGTTTCAAAGTGATTTTTCCAAATCAACCCATTTTGTTTGGTTAGTTTATCATTACTTTGTTTTGGGGCTCAATTTATTCCATAAATCCCAGAAGGATTTTTGGTCAATTGCCTTTTCTACTAGATCTGTAAAGTTCTCTTTTCTTGTTGATGAGAAGTTTGTAGTTTTTTAGTGTTTGAAGGTACTGGACCCGTATTTGACTGTCATGGGGTTTTCTGTGTTTCTGGTTGGATAATTTTCTCAGTTGTTATCGAACAAAAATGCATTCAGTATCAAACCATTTTTCTTTTTGAGGTTTGATTTTTGTTCTCTTGTTACCATGATTAATAATTTTAAGGTTTTATTTTATAGCTAATTCATCAAATATAATGTTTAAATGTTGCAAGGCCAAATTTACTCCATCTTTTGTGCCAGAATGGTGAGTCTGAAAAGTTGAAGTTTTGTTTCCATTTCTGTGCTGCAAAGTGCAGTTAAGTAATCATCAATTGTGCGGGATTTTTTCCATTTATATGTTTGACGGAGTTCATACATACTGGGTTCTGATTCTGGCCAAATATTATGGACCCCCCCCCCCCCCCCTCTCTCTCTCTCTCTCTCCCCCCTTCTCTCTATCTCGCTCAGTCTCTCTTTCTACCCCTCTCTCTTGAGACGGCCAGACAGACAGAGGCACACAGACATGCAAATCTACAGACACACACAGATACCTGCCAAACAGACATGTAGACAGACTTATACAAACCCACACACAAACACACACACACAGATTGTAAAATGTTCATTCAGATACACACACACATACACACACACACACACAGAGACATGTACACACAGCCACAGACAGAAAGACATTCACTCAGTCACACGGACACACACACACACACACACACACACACACACAGCCGCAGACAGACAGCCGATCCCCGACATCCTCGTTCAGACGCCGTGACGCATTTCCTTTGCTCCGCCCCGCGCCCGTCTGGAGGGGAGAGAACTTTCGATGATCGAAGAGGAGGTGCGAATGATCTCACCGCTGTCCCTAAATCCCCACATCCAAAAACCAGGAAGAGAAATGAGACCACGAGCTTCAGGAGGACTGAGACCCATCCCATCCCCACGCCAGGGCAACGTTTCACAACACAACCTAAACGAGAAGCAAAACCACCGCCGGCTGCTGCTAACGCGCTTTTCTTTTTTTACAAACGAGGCGCAGCCAGCAGATAATTAAGATATATCGACAGGCCACACAAAGTACACAATGTGTTGGCCAGACCTGCCTGTCGTCCTCAGACGAGCGAATCCTCTTTTCATATTTAACGCAGCTTCTCCAGAAATGTCACACTAAGCCCTCCATCTTTTTTTCTCTCTTTTTTTTCTCGACGTAAAAATTAAAACCAGCTTCGGGCAAATTCCACGAGTCGCTGTCTACCTTTTACTGAGAGGGAAAAGTGACCTTTAAATTGATCCAACAGTTGTACAAATGAGCCTGTTGATTTATGGCTGTATAAAAACAGCGGGTCATGCAGATCGTCGGAAGATCACGCAGCGCGGCGTCTGATTGATTGAAGCGAAGCCGTCGCTCGTGTTTGTGTTTGAACAAGGCGCCTTCGACTTCTACACCCGGAGCCAGATTATTTCCATTTGTGTGTCTTGCAATTTCTAATACTCTTCTCAAACATTTTGATCTTATTCAATGATATTAATAATATTTATTACATTTCATATAATTTAATAGTTTTACCTTCCCTGACACTTTAACTCTGCTATAGCTGGTTAGCAGGGAGACGAACCAATCGCCATCTTCCATTTTGAATTCAAGTGATTCTCAATGAAGCTGAAGGCCAGCACTCGACAACGTCCTCCAATACACACACGCGCATATCCGCACACAAGCACACACACACCCACACACACACACACACAAAAGCACTCGTTCATATATACACATACTCGGTATCTCACATAAACACACTCCCACTCACAAACATACACTTCCAAATACACACACACACACACACACACACACACACACTCATCACCTCTCACACACACATAATACACAGTTGTAACTCTGACACAAACAGTATATGCCTCAGTGACTGAAAGCACAATGCAGAAAGGCGAACGGCATACGTTCGAGTTATGTTAATGGTTATTGCGTAAACAACCTTTGGTGATTAATGCCTCCAGTTCCACATATGGCCATAGATGAAGTGTTGCTCATAAAGGGTTTAAACAGCATGTATAATGCCTTCATAAATTAGACATAATGTCTTCATAAATCATACATAAACAAATGTCATGCTTTATAAAAGGTGAAACAACATATAGTAATTCAGCATGTGATGCCAGATGTGACAATGACAATGTCTCTTAGCTCCCAATGTAACCATTTATAGCATTTAGCCTCTAGCTAAGTGACATTAGCTATATCACATCTGGCCTCACATGCTGAATAAGGATGTGTTATTTCACCCTTTTCTGTACAAAGCATGAATTTGCTTATGTATGATTTATTAAGACATTATGCCCCATTTATGACCGACACTTCATCTAAAGTGTGACCTATACTTGTGTTTTCAAAATCTTGCCAATTGCTTTCTTTTCTGAAAATAGCATCCATGTAGGAAAGAACAGCACTAAATGATGTTGCAGCTTAACGACAGAACAGATAACTGACAGAGTGGCTAACCATTAGAGCTGCTAACCAGTACATCAGCTCACTCAAGAAACAGATTTGTTTGACAGCTGATCTCAAATATTATTTTGACTTAATAAATAAGAAGATCAAAGACACTTGAACTCTTGCTATTTATCCCTGGTAAAATATAAAGATAATTTGCCAAATCTATGTACTGAATTTTGGATGCTGGATTCCGGTACCGCAGTTCTCTCATAAAGATCAAGCACCCAATGACCCATACTGAAAATAGCTCTCAATTGTTTGCTAAGCAGAACATAAAATCCGTAAGTACAGGCTAGGACATCTGTGAAAACAATGGATAGAAGGTTGCAGATGACAGTTGGCCGTCCTCCATTTTGTGACAACCATGTAGCCCATATTTAGCATACTCGCTGTTCGGACACTTTAGGACTGTCCGCTACATCATTGAATGATGAGGTCGACTAAGCTCTCAGAGGTCATGCATGGAGCACAGACGTGTCCCGCAGTTTGTATGCACCTGACGCTCATCCCCCGGGCGCCAGCGACTCGTGCACGCTCGCTGAAACGCCTCACGGCCTGTCAGCGGCCCGGACGCCTCGCATAAGGACTTGAAATCAATACCGCCAAATCGCCAACACAGCTGCTGCTCCCTACAGCAGCTGAGACCCTGAGAGAGAGAGAGAGAGAGAGAGAGGGATGGAGAGGGAGCGAGAGAGGAGAGAGAGAGAACGAATGAACTCTGACCATCGCAAAGACTCATGGGAAGGGTAAATCTCCTCTTTCCTTTCTCCTCAACTCTCTCTCCTTTTCAATCAATTAGTTTTCACCTCCTTCCTTCCTTCCTTTCCTTATCATCTTGTCCAGCTCTAAACTCAAACCGTTGGGGAGGGAAGGAATAGAAGAGGGAGTGAAAGAAATAAGGGATGACATAAAATGTGATGAAGAGAGAGGAAATGTCCTCAATATGATAAACTGTCTATATTCCCCCATGTGTGGTGTCCTCATCTTACAGGACCCCCCTCCCACCGATCCCTCTCTGCAATGGTTCCCTCTCTGTTAAGGGCCCTCAGTGTTTATCCTTAATGGCAGAATACATGGCAGGGCAGGAAACTGTCTTACAGTTGATAACATTAGATAGATAGATAGAAAGATAGATAGATAGATAGATAGATAGATAGATAGATAGATAGATAGATAGATAGCTTTACTGTCCCAAGTGAAATTCATTTTCGTAGACTGAGATGCACATTAGCACATACAGGCACTGTACATGAGCACAAATGACTGATACAAGGACAGATTTATTAACCATAGAGCAAAAAAAAAAAAAACTGATTGATCATTACAGGGTCAGTGAGGTCGTCTATTTAGTATTGCGATGGCAAAAGGAACGAAGCCTCTGCTGAAGTGTGCCCTGTGGGGTTAAGGGCCTTGCTTGAGGGCCCAAGAGCTGCAGCGAGCTTACTGTGGCCACACTGGAGCCTCCACCTATCCCTGCTGGTCTGTACCAGAGTACAGCAACAGCTTCAAACACGATCCCAGCAGTCCTGCAGAAACGGCTACGACGCAATATTAACCATATAATGCCACATCATATGGGCTGAAATATTTTCTATGTGATTTCGGGGTCGTGAATTTGAGTTCAGTCCAAAAACCTCAGTCAGTTTCAGCATTCGAGCGCTGCGATCGACATCGCTGCCGCCATTTTATTCCGACGCCGGAGCGCGCAGCCTTTTTCACGCTCGCAAAAAAAAAAAAAACACACACAAAATTGAATTGCACCATATCGATCCCCCCCCCCGCCCGTCATTATTGCTCACCCGCCCCTGCTCGCCCGCCCCCACTGATTGACAGACGGGAAATTGGTTACGTTAAGCATTTCATATGTTATATGGACTGACATTTGCTTGCCTGTCTCCAGTGTCAATATTGTCCCAGGCATGCGGAGAGCGGGGGAGACTGCAATATACACTGACAGCGGCTTTCCTCCGCCGTGTCCCAGTGTTTTTCCCGACATAATTTAAGATATATTAAAAAAACGCCCGCCCGCCGAGGTTGCCTAATGCTGATATTATTGTCTTCCTGGGGGAGATCATGTAGGCCCATAATGGGGATCTCCGTTCCTCCGCCGCACCTCATGTTTAAGCATCAGGAGCCCGCGGTGGTCAAATTGAGCCCGGCATGATTGATTCGTGTCGAGCCGCCCGTCGACCGCAGCCTCCGAACGCCGGAGCCGTGACCCCCTTTTGGAATAAGGAGGGGAGGGGGGACTCCCGGTTTTATCATAGCAGCATAGCTCCCCAAGACCCCCCTCGCCACACACACACACACACACACACACACACACACATTCAAATAAATAATGTGCGGCGCATTAACGCTGACTGACACCCGGCGAGCTGAGAATTAGATAGGAGCCGGCGATGGGCTCGGCGGCCGCGGCGATCCGATCGGAATACCTGAGCAGGCGTTCCGGTGATGTGTTGGAATGTGGGGACGTCTGGAGTCTGACCTTTGCGGGAGATGACAGGTCACAGAGAGCGAGCGCGAAAAGAGATAATTACATGAAATAAATATGATCGCTTCCCCCTGTGAGGGGGGTTTGGTGGGGTGGGCGAGACGGAGGGTAAATCCCCGACTGGGCCCGGAGCGCCATCAGCCCTCTCGCGGAACGGGTTAAGCAGTGTCGTCGTTTTTCCGCGAGTCGTCCCCGGGCTCGGTGAGAATCGCATCCTCTCCAGCACACAAATGAGGGGAATTTGATATTTGATATTTCCCAGGAAGCTCCGGTTGTATGAGTACGCCAAACAAAAACGCAAATTAAATAATACAAGCGCACATACATTTTCATTAGGCAAAGGGCAGAAGCTCTGCAGGGGTGGTGCTCTTGTTAGCTGTTTTTTCTTTTTTTTTGCTCACTGACAAACATTTCCAGCTTAATTTTCTCTCCTTTGTGAATGAGTTCCAGTAAAAAGAAATATAGTAAACTGCTGAAGATTCGTAAATTGACAAAAGAGAATTATTATATGAATGCAGTCCGTAATAATGACAGCAAATTGTGCTTGCAGAGTTTTCGTTTCTGTTCTAATCTCTTTAGTTTGTAAACCCTGGGTGTTTCCAAATTATAGAAGGGAACTGCGCTTGAAACATTCCTAACCATCACAGAAAATACCGGAATAGCACTCAGGGATTGAAGATTGCTGCAAAGGGCGTATTGTAAAACCACTTCCGACATACTTGTGAAGGTATCACATAACGCTCTCCAAGGATGTATGCAAATGACATTTAAATGAAAGTTTGACCGCAAGTACAACATTCATTTTCCACGGCGGCTTAGGGTTAGCAAAACTGGTTTCCGGCCAATAGGATGAATCACTGACTTTTTAATAGTTCCATGCGGTCAATCTGAGATGAAGTTTTTGGGAAATGAACCATTTTCTAGAGCAGGTTGAGGCTGGTTTTGTCCTGGAGTTGGATTTGAATAATATTGTGTGAATTCTGAAAGAGTTCAAACAAGAACAGGATCTAAGGTGCTCGGTATTTTAGACTCAAACACAGCACCACAGGAGCTCTATGTCAGAAACAGCATCTTAGGTGCTCTGCACTTTAGAGACAAACTATGTACCTCAGGCTCCCCGTGCTTAATGGTCAAGCACAGAATCTTAGTTAGTCGGTGCTGCCCAGTCAAACGCAGAGCTTGACAGCTCTTTCACAGGCCTCATTCAGACCTCACTCTCCAAAAACAGTGCTTCCCAAGAACAGTCCTTGGGGAACACCGTTTACGATGGTTTTCCTTCCAAAAATGACAGCAATTCCTGATTTTTTGCATTTTATATTATCACACTTGGGCAGCATTCATGTACAATGTACGTATTTCAAAAAATAAAAACACAAAAAATAAAAAATGCTCGCTTCTTGCCTTTAGTTTCATCTTTTAATTCATATTTATCTGCACACAATGGTTATTCTTAGGGGTTAAGTACAAGTGCACACATTCATGCTAACAAGGAGGCTATAGATTTACCTCAGTCTTTATTTTCAGCGCCAAATGATCATTCCTCTTGTCATCCATTGTGCCTTCTGACATAACATGCATTAAGAATGAAAACAATCCTTAAAAAAAAGGAAATCACCTAAATTTTGAAAAAAAAAGTAAAAACCGTGAAAATGATTGGACAGCAATTGTGGTTGTCAATGAAATTACTATTCACAGAGGCCGTGGTCCCCTATGATTGGAACTGGGAACCTATAAGAAACTAATTCTCACTAATCTCTAGTCCGTTACGTGCATCTTTTAAAGATTGAAACCCAGCACAGGCCCCCAACCCTCCCCACGCCACACCACCCCAACGCCCCCATTTTTACAGCACTGGAGATGCCGCAGAGAATTCAAGAAGATGCCATCCGTCTGTCAACATGTTCAAAAAAAAAAAAAAAAAATGAATGAGTAACTAAGAAAATGAACACCAAGTATAAATACCTTTAATATTTATACCTTCAATATTAATACCATTATTAGGGTCAAAACCTTGTTCTTTGTATCAGTTTTTTGTGACACGGGTGTCAGAGTTGGGGTCAATTCAATCTCAGCTGTAACACCCAGGACATTAAATGAAATTTTATTTCATTCATTGGGTGAGGGAAGGGGAAAAAATCATTACAGAACTCTCTGGAACGATTCTCAATTCATGAATTGCATTTAAATTCATTTCCTGAATTGACAGCGCTGAAGTGCCGCCCCCTGCCCATACCTGTTGCGGGTGAGCAGTTTTACGACGGCCCGCCTTGTGTATACAACGCATTTAGTGCCGTTGTTTTCACAGGCAACAAGTTGCTGGAATCTTCTGAGGCCCAACACTGCGGCAAAATGTTGTAGACAAGCTCCACCCCATGAAGAACACACGCAGATTACCCAAAATCCAGGACCCATTAGCTCCAAACTTGGCTGCATTTGTTCAGCCCTGCACTCTGCCTCCAGGTACACTCATCCACAGGTCTTTCCAGGGCACGGCCGCCGCCAGGTGTGGTGTCTGTGGGTGGTCCATTGTCCTCTGAGATTATGGGAATTAGCGTATTAGCGTACTCGCCTTCTAATGCAAAGTTCTGGCGTGGGTGTAATCGCAACATTCTACAATAGGATCACCTGAGCTAGGTCGCCATCATGAGTTTGACGTACACAAAAACTCTTAAGCAAGAAAAACACTTTTAATACATTGTTAGTCAAACAATGCACTAGCCAAGATTCAATCAGTGATCATATTGTCTTACACAAAAGCAAACCATATGGGATAAATTCATATTCATTCGTATTATTCAATTGCAACATTAGCCATTTTCAGTCTTAGAAACGTAGATGGCATGAACTAATGTATTTGGTACAGGGTAGTTTTTCAGGAGTTAGTAGGCTGACAAAAGAATAATTTGCACTTTTAACATATTCTAAAGCAGGACAAACACACTTTTCATATTTTATTAGCAAAAAAATGCATTCCACTGAGGGTCAATTCATTATTGTTTCGGCCAGCACATTAGCGAAGCACAGGATTAACATATTTTAGTCATCCATTCACAATTAGCCACATGAGCCTTTTATTCCTGTCTTAACTGCCCTGAACTATTGTATTTGGTATGGGGTCACTTTTTAGAAGTTAGCTGACAAATAAATACTGGAGGAAATGCTATTGAACGGAGATCTTTTTGTAAATACCAATGCATTTGCCCGCCTCCCAATCCACGCTGCGGACCTCCACGAATAAGGCAGGCGGAGTGGATTGGTGCGCCTGCAGCAAGGGTCACTCGAACGAGAGATTTCTGCCGGCTGCGTTCGGCTGGACACGGGCCATCGCATAATGAGAACGCTCTGCCGCTCAAGGATGGGGGGGTAGCGGCGTGCGTCTCGTAACAGCCGGATTAAAAGCAGATCCTCGCCAAGGCCGTGAAGAAACGTGCCACGTGTGACTACAGTCTTTCTCCATCTTTTACACCTCAATTCCTCCATCTGCACCCTCCTCTCTCTCTCTCGACGAGGGATAGTCATTGACACCCCCCAGGGTGTTTCTTAACTAACAGAATCCCAAATTTGCGCTTCAATTGGATAATTGCGTCCGTTGTTTTGAGAGGCGAGCCCGTTAGGTGCTGCGAATGAACGCAAAAATGATAGCAGGTATTTACATGTAGGGCTACCGCTGCAGTATACCGTTCTTACATGTGGTTTATCACTTCATTACTCCGCACATGTGCGCTCTGTGTGAGACTAATGTGGACATTATGTAAGACCATAAGTTTCCACTTTGAGCTTTAAAAAAATCATCCTTTCCCCCCCGTCTCCAGCCACACACTCCCTGTCTCCCAGTCAGCGACAAGTTCAATCTTAATCAGAGAAACTGCATATTTGGAGCCTGTGGATTTAGCAAAATAAAGTAAGGGGCCAATAGCAGCGAAGAACATTATATTCAGAGATGAGCAAATCGGCTGCCAGCCAGTAACAGAAGTGTGCGTCCGCTAATAGCATGTGCTGCCATGCACTTCAATCATAGACTTGCTAGTAAAATATTCCTGTACTTTATTGGGATTTTAAAGTAACTTAAGGGGATACTTGATCTACCCCTCTTACCCCAAGGCTGTACACGCCCCAACAGCTGCTGTCTGGGCCTGTGCCAATGTTAATTTAACATGGCAAGTGTCACATGACAAGGACTATATGTTTTTGCTGTGCCTGTTCACTTTTGGAAAATTATCTCAGGATTATGTGACGGCGAAACACTACAGAACTGGGCCAATGGATTATATAGATTCCATAAGTATTGGCATGTACTGCATACAGACGCATGTTCAGTTTAATAGCGCCTCAATCACATCTAATAGCCGTCGCACCCTTGATGTGACGTTTGTCTTGAACTTTCAGATTAATTTCTCACCATTCGTGCGCACACAAAGCAGAAGCATATGAATTGCTCAAAATTAACAAAATTTTTTGGGAAAGAATAGAATAGAACTAGTAAATTCCAGAATGTGCCAAGCAAAGAAAATTTGCCTATGGCTTTCACAAAGCTCGTTACAACATTGCTATAAATAGCAATCAAGTACAGCGGAGGATTTGGGTGTTCAGGTGGACCTTTTGTAAAGATTCCTGCCAGCCTAAGAACCTGCACAAAAGTGAAGTCGAGAACAATTGTAATGGATTGCATTTTGACTAATGTTTCAGAATAAAGCCTGTGATGAGTTATTTTTCTCTCTCTGGTGCATCCACTCAGGTAATTCGGATAAGCACATCATTAATTTACTGAAAGGAGCGATCATGGAGAGAGCTTTTGGAGGAAGCTGAAGCTGTGTCTGAGTGGTATGAGAGAGGAGTAAAGCCGCTTTCAAACTGGACGCGAAACAAATTTTTGGCATGACAGATCTCTGGGGGGGAGGGCACTGGAATGGGGGGGTAATCTGAAACAGTTACACCGGGGCCAAATAAAATGAGCAACAATTCAATCAAAATTTGGCCTCAGCATTGTCTAATTGTCCACTGCAGGCACGGGGCGATTAACTTAATCCAACAAGTTAATACTAAAAAACTAAAATTTCATCAATTTAGTTAAGTTAATCTCTATTTGGAAATTAACTAGTTAAGTTAATTTTGACAAGTAAACTATTTAAGTTAAAAATTGACTTTGTTGTTTCCATGCCATCGACAACATTTTCAAATATGTTGATTGACTTAACATCTACAGAGTTAGGATTAAGTTTTATTTCGACTGCATCTAGTTTTCTCAATACACAAATGTATATACATTTGAAAACAAGTCATCATATTATCAGCAATGTATCATACGTCTTGTAACAATGTCGATGGCGCGGCATTGCTAATCTCCACGCTCTGCAACGAATGTTATGGGAGTAGTGGTAATGTGTCAGAGGGCAATTCACTGAACTGGCTTTCTGCTGTACAAATGATAATCTGCTCGTTGCAGTGACAAAGCACTGATACTGATCAGGGTTATAACAATGTGATATAGTTGGTTAGTTGGATATACTTTATGAGTGTCTGTTGAGAGCATTAATTGCTCTTCATTTTGAAATGAGAGTATTATGAAAGGAAAGGACGTACGGTACAGCGATTGCCACACCTGACGCCATTTGACCCAGAAAACGGTGAAAATGAGATCGAATCAAAAACCTGTCTGATATGTGCTGAAGGGTCACCCTATAATTATAATTATTATGAAGACAAAATCTCATCATTGCAGTAGTTAGATAAAATGCATTAGTAGTCTACATTATCAGATCAACATTGTAGAAAGAATTACGAAGTTAATTTAAACGTAATTGAAAAAAATCAATTAATCTGCGAAAATCAATAATATCCATTCTCAAGTTAACTAGTTAAGTTACGTTAATGGGGTTTTAACTTGATTAAGTTAATTAATCGCCCCATGCCTGGTCCACTGACAAACGATTTTTTAAAAATTCAACTATTTCTGAAACAAACTCAGAAAACAGAGCATCGGAGGAAAATGCCCGATGCACGACCTGTCTCTTTCTCTTAACCCTTTCGCAAGCATCGGCCCAAGGGCGGACTGCTAGGCATAACTGCATTTGTATACCGTCAAATATTGTGCAACGTGAAAATTTGAGGACTCAGCATTTGAACTGCTTACGGCATTTTATGATGCAAATAAAATCGCAAAAATAATCTATGAAATTTTGTCATTAACAACCTGACTATGCAGTCCCACAGGCAGGCTACAGTTGAATAGCATTGTTCAAATTTGCCAAAACTTGCTACCAAACCTTGATAACAGTCCAGAAACATAAAACTGTCATAGCTTCTAATACACAAAAGACGTAACCTTGGACAAATGTCATTAAATTGACTTTGACATAGTAGTAGTAGCTGCACTTCTTCATGAATTTCACTGTAGCTGGCCATTTTACTCATGATGCTGTGCTGTAGGTTGTACAGTAGCCCTTTAGGAACAAAATAAGTGCCCCCACTGGTTATGTGCTGATCTGACAGGACAGTAACTGTTTTAGCCCTCCGCTCGCTCTCCAATATAAAAGGCAAATCTAATTCGTTCAGATCACACAGACAGCCAGAGGTCTGACACTTCCAAAAGATGAACGTGTATAGTAGCCAAGGGATTAATTTTCACGAGGAGGAATAGTTTTTATGGTTTGTGATAAAGGGGGGACTTTGTCAATGTAACACAGGAGTTTTGGAAGCGACTTCATCACGCGCGTATGATCTCACAGCAGGGCAGGGAATCGGAAGGGTGTTTTGGAGTGAAAATTTTTGCTGCACATGGGGAAAAACACCTGAAAGAGAACTTCTATCAGACCAAACGTGATCATGGCCCGAAACACAGGGAAATTTGGACTCTTCAAAATTGTTTGTTAAACACACACAAACATAACTTTGTAAAAATTTGTAAAAATATTCATTTTTGCTTAGAGAATCATAATAGTTGAACCTGCAGTTGTTGAGGCATCTGGCTGTGGCTGTATAATTTCTGTCGGCTGATGAGGCCTGATCAGAGAACTACAGGGGCAGAATAGAATGGAATATTTTTCTCTCAGACAAAAACTTATATTTCCAGTGCTGTAACTCAATCTGGTTAATACTGTCAGCGATTCTGACTATCCGAGAGCAATGAGGGTCACCTTTCAAATGAGACCGTGATCATGCCCGTGGTCAAAGTGATTCAGGAACAGTAGCGCATTTTAATTTGGGAGGAAATTTACTCAACAAAGGATTGCCCTTTAAAGGGTTAAATGTTTGCTTGATTAATTTCAGACATCTGAGCGGAAACTCTGAAGAAATTGTTTGTATTCTGCTCAAAAATTTGCCCTTAAGTGCGGCTGTATTAAAAGTTGAATTTCTGATTAATTCAACAACATTTCTTTTCAGTTCACCAGTGTGCTCATATTATCTCAGAACCTCAGGCATAATTACCGTCAATAAGTCAAATTAAAAGTTTAATTTCTAAGAGTAATTTAATGGTTGCCATCAAAACGACCATGTTTGTAGGAAACATGCTGCATGGATGAAGAATCTCATGGCGTGAAAGTTGAACATGGAATTTTTGTGGGTAAACTGTCAACATTTTTGTCCAATTTACAGACCAAAGCTGTCAGCCTTCTTTCCAAACACAACCAAGTTAATTGGCCAGGTAAATAAAAACAGGGATATCTGAATTTTCTGACCCATTTTTGCAGAGAAATCTATTATTTCAGTGTTCTGACGCCCCTTGTGACATGCTTCGATTCTCGTCGCAGGAATAGCCCGAGCCGTTGTCGGCTGGGGGAAGGTGTTTCGGCTCGCGTGATTGGTTTTGCTTTGTGATATAAAGGGGAGAGAGCCCACCCCTTAAGCTGGAGGATTGAACTGCACTCGAGACAGGTTTGCAAAGACTTGCTCGGCTGAGCCGGGCAGATTTGATAAGCGTGTTTAAAAGCTCTGGGACCGGATTAGCAGGGAGCAACAACAAATCGGCGCTTTTAGCTGGGCGAGGAAACCCCAGTCCGTCGGATGCAAATGGTAACGATCAGGGAGGGATGGAGCCGAGGCTATGGAGCAGGGAAAACCTGGGGCACTGCCCCCTACAGGACACCGCCAGTAACACACAAGTTTAATGTGCTCAGCCAGTATAACAGTAAACTTACGGGAACTGGGTTTAGAAACTGGGAGGTGTTTGCAGCTTAGCAGTAGTTTGAGATCTACCCCATATGTGTGCGTGTGTGTGTGTGTGTGTGTGGCTGCACATGTCCATGAAAAGACGTGTGAGTCCATGTTCGTGTCTGGGTGTACACGTGTGTGTGCGCTCGTCTGCGTTTGAGCATGTGTGTGAGCTCGGTCAGGGACATGGTCCAAATTTGCTGGCATGATCGCTTGTGTCAAAACATTTACACCAATAAAAAAACCGCGACACATGAGCCTCGGTCAGAAGTCTGAGAGAATACTCTCAAAAATTGCACGTGTGGTTATGTTCAAGAGACAAAAACATTCTCACAAATCCTACCATTCCCGGGGAGTCACTGCCTCATGAAAACTCCCACAAAGAGCAGTCCTGGGCCCATCTGTGTATTTTCCTGTGTTATAAGCCCTGCCAGACAGCAGACAGCTAAATTTATCAGCCTTTATTTGTGTCTACGTGTGTGTGTGTGTGTGTGTGTGTGCGCGTGAGTAGTGCACGGGTATTCGTATGTATTTGTAACTGTGTGGGTATGTGTATGTTAGTGTGCATACGTACACTTGTCCATATTTGTGTGTGTTTCTGGGCGTATGTAGGAGTATGTGTGTGTGTGTGTGTGTGTGTGTGGGTGTGTGTGTGTGCGCGCGCGTGCGTTTGAGGACGCAGGAATTTTTCCTAGGCATAGGAGCTGGGTAATTGCTCTAATAATCTGAAGCAACTGTTCCGCTCCGTTTGCCAATAACGCAAGAATGGCGAACAGCGGATTCCCATGAGGAAATGTCGATATTTACGGTTCTTCAAAATATTCATTTGTTTCACATTTGGAAGAAAAGTAGGTCGTAATTCAGCGTCGAAGAATTTGATTTGTGCAAGATTTGCAGGAAGCATGCTCAAAAGTCATTCTGCAAGTTTGAAGCCTAATACATTAGCATAGGCGGAGAGCTAATGAAGTGATGTGTTCACCGGGGCCACTTATGTAAACATCAAAGTTTAATAGGGAGAAAATTGCCTGAGTCTGATTTGAGGAAAGAGATGAATGCTAAAATCCTTTTTTGCTAAACATAGGATTTAAATCAGAACAGAACGCCAAGAGAATAAATCTCATTTTAGCGACAGCTACTGAGATGTGACACCTGATAGTGTGGAAGAGACTGAATGAATTAGTAAGTCTACTGTTCTACAAGATCTCGCAGCAAGGAAAAATTCTACCTGAAGCAATTCATATAGCACTTCTACAGTCTGCCATAAATAAGTGCCCATGGGCTTAGCAGTGTCTACTCCCAAGTCAAATATTATTGGAGCAGTTAAAAAAAAAAACTAAAATGGTAAGGTACGCACACTGAAAGACAATGCTACCCAAAAATTTATTATGTCAACGTTTCGATCAAAAAGTGATCTTCATCAGGATAGATGTCCTTACCATTTTAGTTTTTGCCTATTCTTACATTGTCCTGCACCTGTAATTGAGTGGATGTGCATGCTTTATTCTCTTAAAAAAAGAAAAAAAACTAACCAATAACACACAAAAACAAATAAGCAGAGAATTACAGATTTAGTCTTTAGCATGACTTTAGCACAAAAGCCCTAGATGAGTACGATGGTAAGACTTAGGAATTCACATCCCGGCAGGGGTTCCCCAAGGTAACAGGATTAAACGCGCATCTTTCTGAATTCTGAGGAGCACTTGCACGCAGAGACAGAACTCTTGGTTCTCAGTTGAGAGCCGGGGCGCTATCGTACGAGCTCGCGTCACGTGGAGGTGCGCTTTAACACATGAAGGTGCAACAACTGTGAAAGGGGATAAAAGTGAAATGGAAAGGAGAGGCCTGTACCTTATATGTATTCCGAACGTTTTGCCGTAGTTCATCTGGGCTGCTCAAAGTCACGAATATAAGGTAACGCTCAACACACCGGATTCAGAAGGTAGGTAGCCCAAGATGGGGTCGGGATAAAGCGTGGTACGCAGGTGAGTCAGGATTGCGTGAAAAGTCCAAGAGAAGTTGTGTGGAAACAGCGGCCCTCTCTGGGGCGGGAGCGGGTTTATGAGCTCTGCGCGGCGTCTTTAAAAGGGCCCCGTCTGTAAACCTGGGGATCTGCGCTTAAATCACACAAGAGGCCCACTGTTCCGGAAGATTCCCACATTCTCACTCTTAACCCTTAAAGCACCACTTATCCCACCCCGCCCCACACATAACCACACAAACACACAACCAAACAAAACACACTGTATTTACTGCTCCTCTGAAGCGCCTGAAGGCCGTTAGTAGCCCTAGTTTAATGGATCATTAAGTTCTTTACGATGATTTTTGAAACCCGATGAACAAAAATACCACATTTCAAGATTAAATATTCTGTGGCAACATAGATGTTCTTGATTTTATCCTGTTCAGGAAATTTGCATTTCACTATTACCAATTTTATGCTTTTGTCTGTCTAACTTTATAAAATTTGCATCATGAGAACCGTTAGAAATATGCTAAATTTAAAGTTAAAACTGGCTTTCCTTCGTGTTGTCTGTCCTGATGAGAGTAAAATAGTCACTGGATATCCTGTAGTATTGTGTGTGACCTGTGGCATTTAACATAGTCATTGGATATTCTATCCCCTGCAAACCATGACCGTAGTTTCCCTTGGTTGACCTTGGTTGACCCTGGTTCTAGTAACCGTGGTCAACCCTGGTCAAACCATGGTTTTGACATTTTTGTTAA
The DNA here is from genome assembly GCA_029721435.1 of Gymnothorax reevesii. Classification (NCBI taxonomy): domain Eukaryota; kingdom Metazoa; phylum Chordata; class Actinopteri; order Anguilliformes; family Muraenidae; genus Gymnothorax; species Gymnothorax reevesii. The sequence continues at coordinate 10,169,947 of CM056574.1, forward strand.
ATGGAAAACCATGGTTGACCTTGGTTGACCTCAGTTCACCATGGTCGACCATGGTTAAAGCATGGTTAAAAATGGGGTTAACCATGGTGCAAAAACTCCCAAAGCGGGTGCAACCATGCTTCAACCATGATCGGCCATTTTTAACCATAGTTGATAATGGTGAACCGTGGTCAACCATGGTCTACCATGGTCACGGTTCACAGAGGATTGCCCTGTTTGCAACCTGTTGGGTATAACATAGTGAATGCACATCCTTTAACACGGTGTGCGAAGTGTAGGGTGTAAAATAGTCTCTGGATATCCTGTAGTACTGTGTGTGGCCAGTAGGGTGTAAATTAGTCAGTTTGTTCAGGGTCGAGAGGTTTGATCAGATTGGCCATCAGGACCTCAAGAGAACTTTGTTCTGATTGGACGAGAGGACCTCTGGAGAGGTTTGTTCAGATTGGTCAGCAGAACGTCAGGAGAGTTTTGATTTGATTGGTTTGCAGAACCTAATGAGAGGTTTGTTCTGCTTGGTCAGTAGAATCTCAAAAGAGGTTTGATCTGATTGGTCTGTAGATATCTGCTTATTAAGACCAATTCTTGTGAACTCAGCCACTGAGATGTCCTTACAGTCACATGACAGCCCACTTCAGATGCGCTGGCCAGTTACTGTTTGAAAATCAGTCGCTAAATTTACTTCAGAAGTTCATAAATAGCGAATTGTGGAGTGAAATCTAAATATTTACATTACGATTAAAAAAACGATACATTGAATATTTTTGGTTATAAAGCCTGCCATCAGATGCATAAAATAAACTGAGTTATAACAATTTTATTTAAAATAAACCTTTGGCATCCTTATAACCAGTATGTTTGATGTTTTTTACAGCGTACTACTTCAGCCCGAGGACCAGCGCATCTCGGTACTGTGTAGGAGTTGTGATGTGACAATTGTTTTGATGAGAAAACTAACACACAGGAAGCCGGCAGGGTTTTAAATTTTCCAGTCCTCATCGTTCTTTTTCCAGCAGTGTTTTTTGTCATTTTTTTGAGCATGTGAATCTGTAATTTCATACTCTGTAATTAAGTGCCTTGTTGGACATTATGGTAAACGCCATTTTGCCTCCACTGCAAACAGCGTGGAAGCTCTCTGAGCATCTCGATGCGATAGCTGGGACAGTCAATCACTTGAGAAAGAGCGACAGCGAAATGAACCAACCCGACAGACAGACCACACGTGTTTTTGGCCGAAACCCGTCTGATCCTTCACGAATTTCAGCGTCGAAAAACATGCTCGACGCACGAAACGGCGCGACTCATTTCAACATTCGTAACCTAAATCGCGAAAATTATCCCCCATTCCTGCTTGCCCGTCCACGGAGTTAGCGGTGGTGTCAGTGCTGGCGATGGCAGTATCGGGATAATATTTCCCCACTAAATAGAGGCTGGCATTACACAGTGAAGCAGGAATGTGAGTAAATGGGGCATGAGCACGTTTTCAGTGCTGGACTGAGGCTGTAGTTTGAAGGGGTGGGTGGGGGTTGGGGGGGGGGGGTGTCAAGAATTGTGAAACAAGGTGCTAGACAGAAACCCAGAAGGTTATTGGTTCAAGCTCCAGTATATCCACAATAAGATCAGAGTGCCCATTGAGTCCTTAAGCATGGCCCAAAATCTCATAGAGCTCAAAGGGATTTTTGGCCCTACTTAGTCTAATCGACTGTCAGTTGCTTTGGATGAAAGTGTCTGAGTATCTATAACATAACTTAATGGCACCTCTACATGTGGGCACATAGAAACACGAGTATGACCAGGCAGGGATATCCCAGCATGCTCCTCTGCACTAAGGCCTTCCCTGAACTGACAGGGTTATTTACCCGTTATTTACCCCAGGACCCAGTGGCGGATACACAGCAGTGGTGGTAGAGGTGAGTTGAAACCTGACCAATTAACATATAGTGGAGTTGCAACTATTAGTTGATTATTTGATGAGTTAGCTGAGCAGAATTAGTAGCAGAATGCTTTGATAGTTGATGAACAGTTTCAGTAATTTTTCAAGCTAGATGTCAAATTCTTGCTGGTTCCGCCAGCCTCTTAAATATGAGGACTTGCTATTTTCTCTGTTGTACATGATAGTAAATGTAGAGAATTTGGGTTTGGGACTGTTAGTTGGACCAAAAAAAGCTATTTGCTGACATCACTTTGGGCTCTGGGAAATTGTGATGAGAATATTTTACTATTTTTTCACATCTTCTACGCAAAACGACTAATCATGAAAATGATCAGTAGATCATTAAACAACAATAATGACATTAATTGTTTGTCACAGTTCTAATATATAGTACAAAAATACCAATCTTCACAAAATTTAATACCTATTATTAAAACAGAAAAGTAAACAAAAAAAAAACGGAACACAAAGAATTTGAGTTGGTCCAGATTCCCAGTCTCTAATGCTAAAAGCAGTACGACAGATGTTGAGAAGACGGGGAGATTACCTGTGTTTGTGACTTACCATCAGGTGCCCCCCCGGCAATTCTTTTAATGGGTGCTGTTAGCATTAGCACTAGCTCTCTTCTTCAGACATGTTGAAAAGAGAAGATCCTGTTTTCTTCCTAATGAGAGACTCGTCTTAGAGAAATGCTTGCAAAAGAACACTCCTCTGAAACACCATAGCTGCTGCTCTAAATACAGATGAACTAAGTGCCAAAACAGCATAGTTTTTATGTATCTTTATCTCTAAATGAACAAGAAAACCAATGAAAAGACAGCGTGGGAGAACGATGAGGAGACCGCGATTGAGGACTCTCTTCCTGCCTCAGTCTCTCAGCATGAAAAGTTCCTCACAGGAGGAGCCCTTCTGGAGGAAATTCAGCTGAGACTGCTTTCACCTGCAGGGGTTTCGACAACTTTCTGAATGTTTTCCCCAATGTAATTTCTGCTGAATACCCAACTTCCTGTAGAGGCAGAGCCCTCATCCTGCGGGTTGTTGAAGCAGGCGATCTGAATCCAGGAGAATTTACTGTACCGAACAGATCTGGGACAGTTAGGTTATCAGCTGAGATCCTACAGGCCGCAGGCCACTATCGTTGACTCTTTCGCTTACAGGGTCAGGGAATGGCGAGAGGCAAACAGAGATTAGCCAGATGAAAGCCTTTTAGAGCTACAGCTCCCACTAAAGCTCTGCTCCTTAATGAACAGAACGGGACAGGACCTAGAACGGCAAACTACAGCTTCTGAAAAGGCAACGTGTAGCCCATCTTCAGACTGACTGCACCGTGTCTTCATTGCTGTCAAATTTACATCCGAGCAGATTATCGAGAGCCCATCAGAACTAAACTGAATAGGAGGAAATATTAGGAGAGAACAAAATCAAAAATTAATTTCAAGTCCACCAAGATGAGGACACTGAGCTCAAGCTTTAACCCTTTGAGCAGTAAATAAATTTTCAAGGAACACTGAAAAAAGTGATTTTGACCCCTAGTAAATGTTCCATATATTAATTAAGCATATTTTAATAGAAATAGGTGTGTTATTTAACTCCACTTAAAAAATATAAGTAATTTCAAATAGTCAACATAATAAAAATATCTAGCTTCAGATAAAAATATTTTGTGCAACCACTTACCTTAAAAAAATAATGTTCATTCAACAAAACATTTTTTTCAGTGAATTAAAAATGTTGTGATCCTGAGCTGTTGAAAACCTTTCATGTGGCAACTTGTTTAAACAAGTTGCCACATTATAGCTTTTCAACAACATCTGATTTTGATATCTTACATCATTTGGCAACTATAGTTGCCCATGGTGCTGACAGGGTTAACCTGAATCAAACTGGTGCATTAGAGATTTTACAATTTCCATATAAAACTAGAGACCATCTGGAATCACACCAGCCATGACAGCGATGCTGGTCTTGTTTTCAGTGAAACATTCCTCATTATAACGCGTTCAGCGAGTGCGTACTCAGACCACACCCTTCATTGAACTCACCTCCGTTTTTTTTGTCCGAAATACTCCTCTGTCATGTGTCCTGACTGCATCTTAAGAGGCTGTGAAGTTATTGTGTTCACAAGAATAGTGTGCAAACTCACGTTGATGTGAACACCGGTGAAAATGGTCAAAACAGCAGTTGTCGCAGTTTTCAAGTAGTTTTAGAGTAGTTTTGCTGTAGTTTGCCCAGATCTCATACACACACACACACACACACACACACATGCAGATCCATTGAAAACAAAACCAGTATTGCTTTTGCAGCTGGTAGTCATCAAATTTGGACACTACGTCGTCACTATTGTAGCTAATGCAAGCCAGAGCGCTAATTTCTTTCCGAATTAGTCTGTGAATCGCAAGATTTATCAAACAGGCCAGGAGAACAGAGATAGAGTAAATAGTCAAGTGTCAATTAAGCCCTAACGCAGTGCATACGAGTCAAGCAGGGACCGCAAATACTCTGTAAAAGTCAATTCAACACTGAATATTTTCATGCACACACACACAGACACACAAACACTCGCGTTGAAAACACAAGTGAGCGACAGAGGGAGAAGATGCTTACATATCATAGAGTAACGGACATGACCACCCCAGAGTTTCTACACCATCGATTCACCCCTCGAGACACTCTGCCGGTACTCCAGACAGCCTAAACGGTTAGCGGGACCGAAGACGCGTAATGTACGCGGCCTTTTTTTTTTTTTTTTAGTGGGACGCTGCCTGTAGCTCCTAATGCACTAGCAATTAAAGCAGCTCAGCACTCTAATGCGGCCCGATTGCCCCCTGATTAGCTGTAATCGCCGCTAATGGCCTGCGCTGCACTTAGCGAGGCCGGCGGGCTCCTCGAGGTGTGGTCTCTGTTGTCGGGTCGCTAAGCCCAGGCAGGTCTCTTCCTGCAGGGACTCAGTATGCCGTCGCAGTGAGGAGGTGTGGGGGAGAGAGAGAGAGAGAGAGAGAGAGAGAGAGAGAGAGAGAGAGTATGGGTGGCTGGTTCTGAACTGAGCGTGCTCAAAGTGACAGGTGGGGAAGAACAGAAGGTGTGTGCGTGTGGGCTGAGGGATGGGGGGGGGGTCTCATAATCTCCACTCCCTGCACCCCCTCTCACCCCTTATCTGTTTACCATTCTCTTCCCTCTTCATTTATAAATCTGCATTCATAATCAGACGTGCTGGTGACGGCGCAAGCCCGTTTATTATCACAAGTGGTTCTCTTGTGTTTGCTCTGCTCACACACAAACACCAGCCTGGGGGAAGTCACTTTCAGGCGCACACACAAATATTTTCAATTACACAACCACAAAAACACAAACTCGAGGGAAATTGTGCAGATATTTCCATTCACACTGAGTACTCACACAAACACACTTATACAGCACACACACATGCACACACACGCACAAATACACATTCTCATGCACACACACACATACAAACATGTTCAATCACGCACACACCAACACAAACTCAAGGGAAATTGTGCACTCCAATATTACTATATGAACGCACTCGCACCAAACAACAGCAAATTACTCACATCAACACGAGCACAAACAAACATTAACACACACGCGCACACACGTAAAGCGCGCAAACACACACTAAAACAGACACACTCAGAAACATCTGCTGATAATACTGAAGCCATTACTGACGATTGGTAACTCCTGGATAAGTTTGCCGGTGTTTTATAAGTGTGGGTTTTCAGAAAATAGAGCAGGGGATACCGTTCTCAACCTGCTCCCCACCGCGCATCGATTTGACTGACAGATATTCGCTCCACGTGGAGCCAACCCCTCGCTGCACCGAACACTCTCTGTACTGCACACTCATAACCCTCCCTGACACTTTCCTGGCGCAAGAAGAGTAAAACTCAATGTGATTTGCACTGCATTTCAACGCGAAGTATATTTAGGCCGCCCAACGTCCTTTCTGTTACTAATATTGAATTCCTCTCCATTTCAATAAGTACATACTACTGCCCTGCGAAAAACTCACCACCGGCTGCAGTGCCAAGTGCACCTAAAATCATACGCAGTGCCTGCATGTTACTTTAATTCCTCTCTCACTACTCATACATTCTGTCTTTTCTTTCCAGTGTTTGTTTATTCAGGAGCAACAGTAAGAGGTTTCATTGTCTTCTAACTACATGCTATTAAACCTAGCCTTCTCGGGTACTACAGAGTCACACTTCCACTGCATCCAGTATGAACTGATCAGCTGACGACTGCGGGAAGAATTTCATTGGGAGCCCAGCACACAAATGTTGACAGGCCGACTTCTGTTGTTCGTTGGTGGATAATAAATGGCGTTATTATCGCGTTATTATAATGAATAGCCCACAACTCTGAGGATGACACCTACAAAAAGAAAAAAGAAGAAGAAAAAAAAAACTGCACTAACTTCTCCCCGCTCGAGGACGGACTGCGGTGTAACTTTGCTGAAGCTACGAGGCGCCACCTGCTGGGACGCTGCTCGCACGCGTGTTGGACTTCGAGAAATAATGATGGAAAGCAAGGCGCAGAATCCCGTTAAATGTGATTTAGTGACGATACAGCGCCTAAAAAGATGGAAACGTTCTGTGACGGGAATTGGAAAAAATGCAATAAATATAGCGCGAACAAATATGTTTAGACAATGTGAATATAAACAAAAATACGCAATTTTGGATCTATAAAATAAAAAATAGCATGGATTTGAAAAGCAGGCAGTAGCATTTCTATATAATTTGATTCAGGAAATGTTCGAAATTGAATTCGCTTCTACATGACCCGTTTATGGCATATTTACAATATTAATTCTTGACCGTCTGATGCAATTTTAATTGGAAACTTTTTTTGACCGGTAATAAAAGTGTCTTTTGCAATATTTTTGTTTTATTTAATTTCCCCCTGTCTCCAAAGCAAACATCGGGAAATAGCCGACGCCTCGACGTATGCTGCAAGCGCTATTGTGTGGAATGATCCCTTTTATCCGTGAAAGAGCGTCGGGCTGTCGCATCAAAGCACGACCGCAGTGAAAGACTCATTCAACCGGAGGATTACCTTAATGCATATTTCTTAAAAAGGGAAAAACCTTTCACGGCTGCTCTGCATAAGCACTTAAGTCTGCAGAAACATGTAGCCATCGAGGCAATCATTTTCTCCACCGTAGAATAATAGTAATAATAATACATATTATTATTGTTATGATTATTATTATTTCTTAATTAATTAATAATACCTCAATTCGTCTGACATTCTTCACGATTTTTATCTTAAAATTATATTAATGTGATGACATTTCTGTGGTAACCTTAATTAGAATTAAATGAGCACAATGAGGTCACTCCTGTAAAATGATTGAATTCATAATAATTCTTTGACATTAATGTTAGCAAATTAACCCGTAAATTCGGTTAAATAATTAATTTGATGGATTGTCTCGATGTGGATGTGCACATGTGCGTGCGTGCATTTGTGCGCAAGTGCGAGAGCATTTCTGGTTTTCCGTGTTTGGGCACATATGTGTATTGACCAATAAATACCCTCTCATTAAATTCATAATAGCTGCTAAATCGGTATTATCAGGCCCTGCATGTGCAGCAGCTCGTACAGCGCAAACTGAACTCGTGGATCTGCAGGCTACCCAATAACAACCTAATAACACGGCGTGAGGACAGGACTTCATGATTCCATTATCCGCGCCACGCAGAAGTGCACCGACCGCCGGGCCTAAAGCCCTTTTCCGTGCGTGACCTCTCAGGCACACAACACAAATTCTCCCGATCCGTTTAAAGACAACCCAGAATTTTCCAAGGGACACCAACTTCCGGCGAAGCGACTGTCGACCGCACATTGTTCAGTGTATCCGCAGAGCAAGAACCGTCGGCTTCGAGATGCGCAATCAAACAATGAGCTGCTGAGGTCACGGTTAGAACTCAACATGTACGCAGAAAACAGCGGAACTTGATCTCAGAGGACTCTGATTGATGCTGATGACAGTAAAACGTTAATTCTGCCGATAATATACATGAGTAGAATACTACTATTATTATTATTATTATTATTATTATTATTATTATTATGCTATCTCTTTTAACTTTATGCCATATTACAACATAGTACCCGAGTCCATTCCTTGGGCCTAGGGCTAAAATGAGGTAGAAGTCTTCTTGATGAAGAGTGCCTTTCTTAAGAAGTGTGATGTTCCTAGTAGTGTAATCTTCTGTAGTTCAGTAATTTTGATGTTCCCCGGGATTTGTTTGATGTATTATTATTATTATTAGTAGTAGTGTTATTATTATTAGTAGTAGTATTATTGCTATGAAGAGTAACTTTTTTGGGGTACGGGAGTGGAACACAACTAAAATCGTGCAGGATTAAATACCCTTTTCAAGGCTGACTCATTGCGATCATTAGCTAGCGTACAGAGTAAATTGTGTCGAGATGGAATTCATTTCACGTTGTCCACAAGCTCATTAACTCCTGACCTGCAGAAACACAAGATTGTTATCTAAAATAGGCCAACAGCTAAGTAGTTCGGTATGTAATTGCTAATTACAGTGAGAAGGGTGGACTGTCTCGTGTTGATATTTCAAAAGGGATAAGCGCGCGCGATACTTCAGCTCAGACAAACATCACCATATACCGCGATTAAAGAACCCAACATCTCAGAATGGAGATTCTGTTGGCTTTATTCTCTTTTAATTTGATAAAAATGTTGCATGAGAAGTGAGCCGATAATTCATTTTTCATTATTTCAAGGCAAATAGAGAGATCTGTTTAAATTTGAAACAAACTCGGAAGACTTCTCAATTAAGTGAATGCGAACGGCTTCAGTTAAGCAACCCCAAGAGTGTCTTAACACTACAAAAACAATTCTAAACGAAACATGCTGAGACAACAAGCCAAAAAAAGTTCGATTTGGCTGAAGATTTTAAAGAAAGAAAGCTTGGGACAAGTAGTGGCAGAGATGGTGACGGATAAAGTTGGGCAAAAACAGCGTTTTCCCCCTACTTGGTGTTTTTTTTGGAAGCTAAAGAGATAGAAGAAGAGGGGGGTAGAAGCTAAGGATCTCCAGGTTTTCTGATTTCTTCCGCAAACACTGACAGGCCCCGAGCTGAGCTTAAACAAACACGCCAAGCAGCCATTGTTCCTCTCTCTCAGATCTGGCATGCAGTACCTCCAGGCCTGCCCCACCACGACAAACACAATCCCCTCATTCCTCTGAAACACAAGAGCAAGAGTGCCGGGGAACCACACCCTGAACCCACACACAAGCACACGCAGACATACACATACACACCCACACCCAGACATAATACGCACCCACACACATATCCAGATGTACACCCACACCCAAACATACACAACCAGACATATACATCCAAACAAACACACAAGACACACACACACAGACACAAACACACACCCAGACATAATACACACCCACACTTATACCCACACCCAAACAAATACACCACCAGACATATACACCCAGATATACACAAGGCTTACACACACAACCGCGCAAATATGCAACCACTCTTACACGCATCCAAACAAATACACTGCACACGCAGCCACACAAATACACCACACACGCAGCCACACAAATACACCACACACGCAGCCACACAAATACACCACACACGCAGCCACACAAATACACCACACACGCAGCCACACAAATACACTGCACACGCAGCCACACAAATAAGCAACAAGACACACATTCACAAAAATAAACATATATAGAGATCAATAAAAAGACATTCACACACACACACACACACGCAGACACACACATATACAAACATCTAGAAATACAAGACATACACAAGTGGACTAACTCATCGCTGTAAAAGTGGTGATTATTTTTGTAAATAGGAGTTCTCGTTCAAAACATTGATGTTTATTGGATGTTGTTATGGAGGTTTTTCAGATTTGATGAAGACACTCTAAAATTGAATTTAAACTCTGTGACATGTTTAAAAAGTGTTACAAAAAAGTGTTTAGCATATGTTCAGAACTTAAACATTTGGTGTTGCTGTGCACAAGTACACACATTTTCCCACAACCAGATATACATACCAACAAAAGCACAAACAGATATGCATACTAACACACACACGGAAATGTGCACGTGTATACTCACAGAGCACTACACACACATACAGACATACACTGACACTGTTTACAACATGCAAGTGCACAGACCGATCACAAGCTTTAAGGAAGTCGCACTCACACACACACACACACACACTCTCTCTCTCTCTCTTTCACATAGATGAACACACGCATACACAGTCTCACACAGACACACACACACATATATGCACAAACACACTCTTTCTTACACATACACACTCACACAAACAGACACCCACACATACACTCCCTCTCACAGAGACACACTATCACCCACACACATAAACAACCACACTGTCTCTCTCTCTCACATACACACACACACACACAGACTCACACAAACACCAAACACACACACCGACTCACTCACACACACACACACACACACACACACACACACATAGACTCACTCACACACACACACACTCACACACACACACACACATACACAGACTCACTCACACAAACACACTCTCTCTCTCTCACACACACACACACACACACACACACATACATACACTCACTCACACACACACACAAAAACACACACACACACACACACACACAGACTCACACACACAAATACACACACTCCCTCTCTCTCTCACACACAGAGACTCACACAAACACATAGTCACTCACTCACACACACATACACACACACATAGACTCACTCACACACACTCATATACACACTCACACAAATACACACATACTCTCTCTCTCTCTCTCAGACACAGACACACACACTGAGTCCCTGAGGCGCAGTAGAGCTGCAGTAGCAGGGCAGGCTATGACAGGAAGTCTTCCCCGGAAGAGCCAGTCCCACCGCAGCATAGGGGCCCCAATGGATCCGCAGGACCTCGACAGTCAACCCCTCAGGGGCATGGCTTCCTCGGGACCCCAGACTCTCGCGGATCTCCCACAGGCGTCCCTCAATTTCAGTATATTACCCTCCCCACAAACACAAAGGCAGGCATACAAGTGCACTCACCACGAACAACTCATATATGCACACGTGGATATCAGGGGTGATGACTGTCCTTTATCAACTGAGTCAGAATTCATAAAATTTCCACAATATTCAGCAAAGAATCTTATTCAAACAAAAAAAATTATACTTCTCAAACTCTGTGCAAAAGAATGGCAAGCGTCTTGAAGACAATTTGCCTACCTTGCTGGTACTTTCGTGCGCCTCATCCTCCAATCAAAGGGGTCAAAGTTGCACCAGTATCTTATGACCACAAGAGAGCGCCAGATCACACAGTATGCAATTGAAATGAATTCAGAAAAACAGGTGTGTTTATGCGGCATCACTGTCGACGGCACGCAGCCTGATTTTGCCTTTCACAGGATGTGTATTCACAAAAAAAAAAAAAAAAGAAAAAAAACGAAAAAAAGTATATAGCAATAAATTCCAAAGGGCAACACAATGACATTTTTTAGTTTGGCAGTTGCTACGGGTGCGGCAGTATTTCAATGCATTTCAATGGCGAGAAGTACGGCAGTCCCCATTTCAAGCCCTGTCCTAACCTAACCCTAACCCCTAACCCTTCCCCTACCCCAAACCATAATCTCAAATCCTTATCCTAATCCCTTGAAATCGACTGCCGTACCATTAAAACTGCCGTGTCTCTAGACACCTCCTTTTGGGTTTTGCCTGAGTGTGACATTGTCATAATTGTTTGTAAAGAACGAAGTCACCATTATAATACCGAATATTACGCATACACTGAACACGTGAAATGAAGCACTGACTGAGTTCAAACAAACACTTGTAAAATAAAGCATTGTTATTTTATTTTTAAAAACACAAAGTTTTTCTTTAGTATGTGCGCGCACGCATAGTGCATACTTGCTGTGATGTGCGTTCTGCACCACTAGGGACTGAGCAAGTTCCGTCTGAACGAACCTTCCATCTGGGATGGCACGTCTTTCCCGACCATTTCTGGCGGATACCACCAGCATTCCGTAAACTGGGAGTTTAGTGCGCGACGGTGAAATGAGCTCTCAGTGCTGCAGAGAGCAACAGGCTGCCAGATTGATCGCCGAATCAGCATTTTACTGCTTTTATCGAAGTACAGAGGTCTCATAATGTCCATCTGACAGCATAATCTAATGGCCCAGTGTGTGTATGGAGCAAAAATTCGCAAAAGCATGCACGGACACACACACACACACACACACACAAACGTGCACACTACAACTCTGCAGAAGTCGCTCACAAAAAAGAAAAAAAAAAAAAACCAACCCAGATAAAGCAGCCAACAGTCTCAATAGCTTAAACTCGATGTTCATCATATGAAAAACCAATCAGCTATTGCACAGATCCAAAAATGCTAAATTTCACTCTTCAACTACTCGAGACAGCAGGGTCTGAGAGATACTGAGGTTTTGTGGGAGACTCAGGATTGGGGACCCCCTGTCTGAGGTGTAGACTCGGGGCAGTGGCACCCTTGAGATGGGTTGTCCAAAAGCTCGTGTCCACGACACACTGACAAGAACTGAGCCATGCGAACCCAGTCATATTCAATTCAGTTTTATTTGTTCAGCGCTTTTTACAGCTGAGGTCCACCCAAAACCCAAAACAAGAGGGGTCGATGACAAGGATAAACTCCCAGTCAGGGAGGAACCAAGGAGAGAACCCAACTCCAAAAAGAAGGGAACTCAACTGCCTGTGTTCTCCACATGGCTTGAGTTCTGTTTCCACACTCCAGGGCCGACTCGACACAGGGTGTGGCTTCAGGATGGGATTGAGCCCATGCCGTTTAAGGGACTCTTGTATGATGACACATTCCTGAGCCAATCAGTGTGCAGCTACGCCGGCACGACTCGGGAGTGGATGGTACCATCACACTTTAGGCTTTGCTTTGAAACAGGGCCGACAGTTTCTCTGAGGGGGTCGCATTAGCATGCGCTTAGAGCATTTGGAGACAGGACAATGCCGATATCGTCGTGGGAATATGATATCAGAGGCTAACAAATGGCCCATAGAGGGCCCTTGGAATCTGTGGCACGTGAGGCTAACTGGAACACGTCAGGACGTTACACGTTCAGCGCTATTCAAACTCCGTGCGGCAGTCAGGGCTTATGGGGCATTTAACCCTTTGAGCGCCATAGGCAACTATAGTTGCCCGATGGTCTCTAAGATGTCAAAACCAGATGCTGTTGAGAACCTAGCATGTGGCAACTTGTTTAGTTGACACATGATAGGTTTTCAGCTGCTCAGGATAATTGCATTTTTAATTCCTCGAAAATGTATTCAGCGCTCAAAGGGTTAAAGTCTAAACCTACTACACCAGATGTAGCTGTAATCTAATGTCAATCTGCCGTACCTGGGCAGTCATTGGATGCAGAATTAAAAGCTATCATGAATCATGTGCAATAGCACGGGATTATGTTAACATCCACTTAAACCCCACAACGTAAGGCTGTCACATACATGATGTAAGAGCTGTCAAAAACTGGTATAAAAAGTGACGTGGGTTTATTTAAAATGTCTTAAAACTGCCATCACACTTTCAGTAAAGAAGTTATGGCAGCGATATCTGTCATAACATTTACCAATAAAAGTATAAAATAAAGTCCATGTCACATAAACAAGTTTAATCTGCTATGCTAGCCTGCGAGAAATGTTCTCTCGTTTATGTGGCAGCGCGGTGGCAGCTTTATGTCCAAGAGTTCAAGTGCTCCCCATATTATAAATACCAAAGTGTCAAAACTAGGACCATCACAGTCATCAATTCAGACATTTATTTCAGTTTCATTCATTTCAGTTATTTTCACCAGCCTCAAAAGCACAAGATGTCCTCAACAATGACCAAGCAAAAACAATAAAAAAGAGTCAGTTCGCAAATTAACTTCAAAATAATTTACAACATCACATACAACATCTACCCTTGCAGGAGTACAGTCATGAATATGAGGTCAGAACATTCTCAGCGGAAATCACTCCTGGTAACTCAAAACAACAGAAGTCTAAAACACTGATTTAGAGTGTTTACAAAATATTCCAAAAAGTTTCTATTTAAATGGAGTTCTGGGGCAGTGAAGAATTGTAAAAAAAAAATCACTTCAAAATGTTCCATGCAAACTGTGATCTACAACAGTGGGAAATGATTGAAAAAATAAATGAATGAAAAAATAATTCTGAAAATCCAGGAACAAAAAGAGTTCTCCAACGGTGATGAATTGGAAAAAGATTCAAAAAACCAATGAGGAACTATAAAAAAAAAAAGAAAGAAAAAACACATTCCAACCAAAACACATCTGTACAAAAAGAGTTCAGGAACAGGGAGGAATTAGGGGGGGAAAAGAAAACGTTTAAAAAACATTAAAAAATTTTCAACGCAAACAGTTCTAGAACATTGAGGAGGAGTAAAAAGCATTTCAGATAACAACTGTATAAACAGTGTTCTAGAATAATGGGGATTTGCGAGAAAAACATTCCAAAAAAAATAAAAAATCTATTCCTTAAATGGTTAAAAACATGCAAAAAACACAAGACGAGGCCGCGATACAGACTCCAGACACTAATGGCCCATTGACAGGCTGCTGATGAGGTAAAGTGCGCAGACGTATGCAAAGGCCGCGGCACAAGTCAAATATGGAGGCAAATTCCAGAGCTCGTGTGCTGTTGAGCGTCTCCGGTGAAGCCGCTGGTCGGACACCTGCAGGCGAGCGCAGCCTGTGCAGTTTGTGATTGGATGAGTCAGGTCATCGCAGGACAAACTAGGACTGTGAATCCCAGTCAGTGCGGTTGCCATATGTCTGCATATTCCAGCTGTATTTGCAATTTATGGTGAGATTGTATGTCATATTGCACCATTAGCTACATGTCTTTGCAGTTCATAGTTACAGGGGTTGCCATATCTCAGGGCAGATAATGCTAGGACAGGCAAAATCCCACAAGATATTTGACTGTGGCTTCGAGGGATATTAGCTCAAGTCCCACTGTAGCTGCAATAAGGTCAGTGCAGCTGTCTGGCCCTTGAGCCAGGCCCCAAATTACTCCGGGGGGGGGGGACTGGCCTTTCGTCTTACCAGCTAAATAATCATATGTGATGAAATGTCGGCAGGGTTGCCATATTTCACCGTAACGCAGCAGTGACTGTGATTCAGAGTGGGTAGGGCTGCCAGGTGTTTCCTGAGCTCAGACGACTCCCATGTTAATAAGCTGAAACAGGAGCCGCGGTCGTCCTGCCCCCCGCCCATCCCCAGCCCTCGTGTCTCCTGAGATTGGAGCAGGACACCCCGCCGTGGGGGTTAGGGAATTATGGGAAATAATATGAGTATCTGTGAGCAGGAAATGATCTAGACTGGATCTTAATTGCCAGAAGATGCTCCAGGGGGAAAAAGGATGGATTTTTTTTCCTTGTCATTCTTTAGTCTGGAATGTCTGTCGTTTACAGCAGTGCTGAGGTCTGTATTCCGGGGTACAGACAGGCTGCGAACGGCCTTCAGTTTGGCTCATCCACTGAAAATTTGCTTGACATCTTTATGCGCCTATAGAGCAGTTATCTCAGGTGTTTTACCACATCTTTTCTCTTCCCAGCTAACTTTCATTTCTCAAAATTAACATTCCTCTATCACTGCATGAAACAGGAAATGATCATTCGTCAGAATGTCACATTCTGCATCCTGCAAATACGTTTCTACCGGTCAAATCATAAAATAATAAGTAAGGGCTCCTCTTCAATCGTTAGGTTACTTCTGAAACTCATTCTAACTTAACATATATTATTCATATTCACACTCACACACATTCAAACACACTCACACACGTAAATGCACACACACACACACACACACACACACACACTCACGCACGCACGCACGCACGCACACACACCTTCAAACACTCACGCACACACACACACACACAGAGTCAATCATGTTCATACTTACACACTCATTCATTCATATTTACACTCATACACACAGCTCCATTCATACTCATGCTTACACACACACACACACACACACACATACACACACAGTACTGTTACCCCTGTAAGTAACAGAGGGAGAAGATACAGAGTGCTTAGTGGGCGGAGTTTCACCCCACTCCAGAGACTTTGATTGACAGCATTCTTTTCTGCCATTTACTCTCCCCCTCCCATCCTTCCTACCACTCAACACAATGAAGTCTGACCTGATTGGCCAGGTCAGCGCATCACCTGACCAGCAGACTGTAAGTAGGATGCATTAGGGAGGGGCAGGAGATGGTGGCAGTGCTAATCCGAGGATTAATGAGAGAGTTTAGCTGCCGGAGTTTGTTTACGTCTCTCCTACAGCGTGTGTGAGACTTCGGCTACGTTAGGGAACTCCTCCTGAACCCAGCCCTGCTGCTGTCTGACAGCAACTCAGCCTAATGATCGCCGTGCCATAAGTTACCCACAAACACACACACACACACACACGCATTGTACTTTCACACATGTGCAGACACACATGCACCCTCACACACAAAGATACTGTCACATATACGCACACCATACATGAACATATACGCACACACACACACACACAAACACACACATCGTACATTCACACATGCGCAGACACACATGCACCCTCGCCCACAAAGATACTCTCACACGTACACACACCATACACGCACATACACACACACACACACACACACACACACACACACACACACACACACACACACACACACACATCGTACATTCACACATGCGCCCTCGCACACAAAGATACTGTCACACATACACACACCATACATGCACAAATGCACACACAGGCATACACACCTTACATTTAGACACTGTTGCTAATGCGCACATCACCATATGTATACACACACACACACACACACACACACACTGTCAAATGCACAAACGCAAACAAACACACAGAGAAATATTCTCTGTTTGGGAACCAGTATGGGCTGATTCAGAACCTCCAAGTCCTAATGTGTGGACGTACATGTAATGTTTGCTTGCTGTGTGTGTTTATGTGTGTATGTGCTTGTGCATGTGTGTGAAGTGTATTTGTGTGGAGCATGTGTGTGCAAGATGTGCATGAATTTGTGTGTCTGTGTGTGCAGTGCCCCTGTGTATGTAGTGTGTGCGAATGTATTTATACTGTGAGCCTGCAGTGTGTGAAGTATGTGTAGTATACCGTGTGTGTGTGTGTGTGTGTACATGTGTGCAATGAGCATGTGTGTGTTTGTGTGTGTGCGCGTGTGCATCTGTTTGCATGCTCAAGTGTGCAATGTGTGTGTGAGTGTGTGTGACATGTGTGCAATGAGCAAGTGTGAGCAGTGTGTGTGTGTGTGTGTGTGTGTGTGTGTGTGTGTGTGCTTCTGTGTGTAGTGTTTGTGTGTGTGTGTTTGTGTGCTCCTCTGTGTAGTGTGTGTATTGTGTGTGCTTCTGTGTGCAGTGTATGTGTATGTGCAGTGTGTGTGTGTGTATGTATGTGTACATGTGTGCAATGAGCATGTGTGTGTTTGTGTGTGTGCATCTGTTTGCATGCTCAAGTGTGCAATGTGTGTGTGAGTGTGTGTGACATGTGTGCAATGAGCAAGTGTGAGCAGTGTGTGTGTGCGCATATGTTTGCGTGCTCCTGTGTGTAATGTGTGTCTATGTGTGTGTGTGCTTCTGTGTGTAGTGTTTGTGTGTGTGTGTTTGTGTGCTCCTCTGTGTAGTGTGTGTATTGTGTGTGCTTCTGTGTGCAGTGTATGTGTAGTGTGTGTGTGTGTATGTGTGTGTGTGGGCTCCTGTGTGTGTGTGTGTGCGGGCTCCTGTGTGTAGTGTGTGTTGTGTGTGTGTGTGTGTGTGTGTGTGTGTGCGGGCTCCTGTGTGTAGTGTGTGTTGTGTGTGTGCGGAGGGGGTCGGTACTGAATTCCTGCAGGAATGCACCCTGTTATCAGTAGACTCTGCTCACCCTAAAAGGCGGTCATGAAAAATGAGGACCACCCCCCCCCCCCAGTATTAGTTTCAATACACACCTCTTATCTTCATTAACCCCCTGAGCACCTCACAAAATCCCAAACGCCCCCCCACACTGAGAGCTACACCCCTACATTACTTTCACCTACACACCTTCCACACAGTTCCTGCTTGAAGCTGCATTAAACTCTCAGACACGGCTGAGATTACACAAGAGAGAATGAAATGTGCAGTCACACCTTTCTCGCCATTTTAAAATATTTGTTTAGGCTGTTCTGAACTCTGTCACAGCGCCCATATATTTTGGATTCTCTGAAGCGTACAGGGAGCCAAGCTCAGCTTATCACAGAAAAAACACAACATCGTAAATATGTCCTGAGGAGACCTTGCGCTAATGTGTGATGACACGTCAACCATGGGCAAATCCTACGACTGCGAGCGGATATTGCTGACTGTAAAGGGGGAAAGTGATGAAAAAATATTAGGTGCAACAAGCAAGGCTTGTGAAAGATTTCAGATTCTCAGTTTTCTGACACAGGATTGTGATCTTATCCAACTTTTTATTTTTTTTTACAACCTCAATTCCGCAAGAATTAGGACAGTAATTCAAATGCACATAAAAACAGAATTTAGTGATCGCTAAATTCTATTTTGCAAACATTTTGTTTAAAACGCGTGCATTTTGGAACAACACATGCTGCCTTCCAGATGTCATCTTTTTCATGGACGCGGCTGCTTGTTCCGGCAGGACACTGCCCAGCGACATCCTGCACTTACTACAACAGTAGAGACTGGGGGCACTAGACCGGCCTGCCTGCAGCCCAGACCCATTCAAAACATGGTGGATTCTGAAGTACAACAACAAAGCGCCACAAGGATTGACTCAGTGAATTCCTATAGCAGGCAAGAATAGGAACTTGATCAGCTTTAAAAACTCCAACAATTTGCATCAAAGTTTCAAAACGATTGTGGAGTGTTATTAAAAGGATAAATGATGTTGCAAAGTTACATGAAACTCCCCCAACGACGTGTTGCTGATAGCGTATTTCAAAATAGCTATCATGTTCAAAAACAACAAAGACGTTGAGGTGAAAAATGACTTATCTTGCCTTTGTACTTTTTTCAATTGAATACAGGCTGAAAGTGATTTGTGAATCACTGCTTGCAGTTTTTAATTTTACACTTTAAGCACTGTCTCAATTCTTTAGGACTTGAGGTTGTATTATTCAGTAAATAATGGTCAGAGTTTCAGAACCACCACTCAGTGCTCCTCAGCCTGAAAAGCAGGTGCGTGTGGCAGATGCAGGGGGAACTGCTTAAAATATACAGTAAATACTAAAACTATCACAAGTACGGTCAAAACAAGCGCCAGGTAGAAAAAGTCTCTCTCAAGCCTAAACTAACAATCTTTTTCATTGTTGATTAATCTGACAGCTGTTTTCACGATTAACAAAACAATTAATTGATTGTATGATTCAGTCAAGAAAATGTCAAGAAATTGCAGAAAATGCCTATGTCAATTTCCCAGAGCCCAAAACGAAGTCTTCAAATTGCTTCCATAGTACAACCAACTGTCAAAACCCAAAGATATTTAATTTACCATCATAAATGACAAAGAACAGCACAAGTCTTTATATTTAAGAAGCAGGAACCAGCAGCAAAATGCTTGACATCTATACGCAAAAAATAACTGAGAGAATTAGGGCGATAATCAAAATGATTTGCGACGGGTATGTGTTCGAGTGACAAATCGACCAATCATTGTAGCTGTATGACACACACACTCACACTCACTTACTCGTACTCGCATATAAATGCACACACACACATAAGACACGTACACGTATTGACATACAGTATGCACACACACACACACACACATACACACACACACACACACACACACACACACACACACACACAGTATCATGCACCCCGGGCATCAGTGCAGAGCAGTTGTGGGTGTGTGTAGAGAGGTGGGAGTTTGAACTGTGGGAGTGGGTAGCAGCAGGGCTGTCCTTACGCCAGATAAGGCAGCACTTGTTTAATTGCAGGGGATTACTGTACATTCTGATAAACCTCAGTAACAGATACAACCTGTTATCCCCTCTCCGGCGAGGCAGGACTGATCTCAAAGAGGACCGATATGCCCCAGCTCTCCCACACTCTTATCAGCACCTCACCAACAGGGCTGTGAGGACACCTCACTCAGGGATAGGGCTTGGTTGGACAGGCCCAGAATGCATGAGTCAGCACTTTTATCAGATTTTTGCTGCATGTTTTGCCAGCGCTGAGTGCTCACTATCAAAACCTACCTTTTCATTCAGTGTACAACAGATCATTAGCTTGTGTTTTTAAGCTGCCGATAACGTAAACACGCAAAGCCTGTGAGTAGTGTGTGCGAATGTGTGTTTGCATGTAAGTGCCAGGTGTGTTTGAGTGTGTGTGCAAAAATGCTTATACTGCAATGTTTTGTTTGGTTGTAGCTAATGGTATCAGGCCCGCACTGGCACCATAGTGCAGAGAATGTGTGTGTGTGTGTGTGTGTGTGTGTGTGTATGTGTGTAAGCACATGTACTGTAATGTTTTATTCTCTCTCTGTCTCAGCAGTGATTAATGGTGAAAGGCAGGTACTGGCTCCACAGAGCTGAGTGCGTGTGTGTGTGTGTGTGTGTGTGTGTGTGTGTGAGTGTGAGCGAGAGAGAGAGAGAGAGAGAGAGCGATGGCACGAGCACATTAATCTCAGTGCAGATGTGAGACAGTGCAATGGGGCGTGTTAAAGGTTAACTAAATCAGCCTCTAAAATTTACGACCACTTTGAGAAAGAGAGAAATAAGATGCCGTTCTCAGTGTGATCGAGTGTGTGTGTGTGTGTGTGTATGTGCGTGTGTGTTTGTGTGTTTGTCCGTGAGGTTCCACGTTCGTGGAATAAGTGTGAGCATCTGGGTGCATCTTCACTTTGCATTTTTTCAAAGAATGAAGGGTAATTTCCACGCAGCAGTCTGTAGATAAGGGTCAGTGTGTGTGAAAACCCCACAGCCCCTCAGGTCACGCTCTCAGATCCTGGCTGTTTCTCATCCTCTCGGACAAACAAGGAAACCAAAGGTTATTTCAGCTCAATATCTCCATCGGTTCCGATCTTATGGGCTTCTGAAAAGAGCGTTGCGCGATCAGTGCTGTTTTTTTTCCCTTTGTTTTTAAACAATAAAAACGTAGGTAATAACGTAGGTTAATGAACAGGGCCACTCCTAATGCACCTTTCTATTCGTCCTTACGTCTATATACACCTCTTATATTCCCACAATCCCCGCTCATGTCATTTCTACACCCCTCCCTACCCCTCTCCAAGAAGGAAGCAAGAAACAGCCACCATCTGGGACCCCAGGGGCTTAGGAGCCACACGGACTCCGACAACAGATGCGAGCCCCACCCTGAGTCTCGCCACCCGGGGGGCGCCCAACTTCTGCACAATCACAGACCAAGTCCAACATCACATTCGCATCGATCTCCACCCAATACTCTCCTCCACTGTGGGAGTGGTCCAGAGTTCATTAACATGCTGAAAATGGAAACTAATTGTTGCATGAGGCTCAATTTCTTCAGGCTTCGTTCATTAATTAAGATAATTCCCCCTGTTAGCCCTTTAGGTTCTAGGACATTAGGGGACAAAAATTGAAAAAGTGGTACCCCTTTTCTGAGCCAGATATCTCAGGTCCAATTCATTTTAGCTAATGAGTCTGCTGATTGTTCAAGATTATGAAAATCTGTGAATTTAGTCTTTCTAACTTAACCAACATATACGCCATGGAGAGCCTTTTTAAATTGGCTTTAAATGTAGAGTTCAGCCAACAAATTATCCATGAAACACATACAATAATTCTCAATTCATATCACTGTTGTGCTGTGGCATTTTTGTTGAAAATCCTTTATATTTTATTTAGTCGCATTAAATACAGATATACACAATTAGAATACTCTTCGAAAAGAACGTATTACTTCATATATGTAATGTTTAATGAATAGGCTTTAACAATTATTCATTGATAGTTCATAAATTGTCCATATATTCCAGTAATTGGACCCAATGTTTTAAAAACAAACCGTTCAGCAAAAATGTTTTGTTAATAGAAACTTATTAATATATTGAATTCATTCAGTTATCCTTCCATCAGCACCAGTAAACTTGAGTACAGCATTAAAGAATGTTCAGCTTTCATTAGCAATCTCTTTAGCATTATCTTCTAGTTACTGGCTGACCCTTTCATTTAAAACCAATTTTGCAATTTGGCAATTAAAGAAAAAAAAACAATACATACTGTATGTAAAAGCTGATTGGTAGCATTTTAGAAATGTTAATATAATTTTTGAAGACTCTCGTGGTTAATGGTTACCAAAAGAAAACTGTGTTTAGGGTGAGAGAGGTCTGGCCCTGTAAAGGAAGGGATCATTTTAGATCATTTTAGATCCAACAATTTGTTTCCTGTCTACAGGATTTTAAAAATACAAAGAAACATAATGAAGCACGTTGAGCAGATTTCACATAAATTCCTTCTGTTGCACAAAAAATAAGATTGACCTTTGTTATACTTGAATAATGTTTCAATATTCCGCAAAGAATAAAAAAACTAAAAAACAAACAAACAAATAAAAAAGTTGGCCTTTTCCTGACTTCTGACCCCCAACCCCAAACTCTGAATTTAGTCAACTGGCACAAGCCACTGCACACACTGCCCTTTGACCTCTCGATCCTTAGCGCCGTTATAGAGCTTGGATTGTGTTTTCACTCTGAATTTTCATAGCATGCGCATAGTGAAATGTATTTTTATTTTCAGCTCATTAGGAAATATTCCAGAAACTCTATTTGGGTTATTGCGGCCGTTGAGAATCAGAGCCCCATGCGCCAGGGCTCGCTGCAGTGAATGACTGCCTAATGCTCAATGGCAGTAATATCCCAACGTCAGATATAGCCAATAACCGGTGGGAACATCGCCGATACCGCCCCATCAAAAGCTCTGCTGAGACACTGGACTTTTTGCTGGTCCAATCTCCATGAAAAACACAGGATAAATTAAGATATGAATTGATATTCTCCAAATATATTCCAGGGGCTGAGTGAAATAAAATATATGTTTAATTGTAATTCACTGTCGAGGTGCTGATTTTATTTTTATCCGGCAGATATCGAGTGTAGCACTGGTAGGGAAATCTATCATGACTGAGGGTGCCTTTCGCACAGAAGTCACAAGGCGATTAATGTTCTTGTAAATGCATCAACTTGAAAATATAATGAAATGATAGCAGAAGTATTTACTTCAGATACTTGGCGTGTGGTGATGTCTGTGCTTCTCAGACTTCTAACACTCACTGCATGCCAAAGATATGTGGCCAAATATATAAAAAGATCAGCTTATTCTGCATTATGTTAAACTGTACACTATTTTTATGAACCCGAAAATGCTTGGGACTACGTACAAAAGGCACTGTCGATTCTAAACCTTACATCCGATGAGAGAGAAAACACCCTTCTTTTCAAGCTGACAGTCCACCATTCATATTCATTGTATCTGATCAAGTTCTAAGTGCAAGAGAACAGAAGCTAAATAAAAATGTGGCGCTGTCCACTTAATTATGGTGCTCACTGAATCTGTACAGTTTCCCGTAACTTCATGTTTCGTGACACAAGGAGAAATTTCCACAAGGTCAACTTGTGTTATATACTAGGGAAGTCAGGTAAAATTAAACACAACATCAATGTTCCGAATGCTAACCCTGTGCTAATGGAAATCCAGGGGATGAATATTTGTTGTGACACGTTTCGTTCACTTTATCATCGCCTGTTCCTGGTTAGGCTAACGTTTGACACAAACCTAAATCACCTCAGGCAAAAGCTTCACTGGACAGCTTTGTTGCGTTTGCAACTGCTCCGAAAAATGCGTTTCGCCGTCCAGAGGACGTCAAATCTCGACCAAACACTTACAGGCTCCCCCTCCCTGCAACCCCGCAGCTGAGAGAAAAGTTACAAAAACAGCTACATTCCACCTACATTTAACCTGAAATTATCGAGAAAAGCTTTCCACCATCCCGCCAAACTAAATACGCGTTGCTCAGTTACATAGTGAGATACGTTTTTTGCAGCGTGAATTTAATATATCTGTATTTACTTGACGCTGTCAGATGGGATAGATTAATTTCCCCTTTTAAAATACCGCGCGGTTCTACGCTCATTCAGGCAAGTTGAGTGATAAGAGCATCTATACAAGCGCAAGAATGGTGGGCCTCCATCGAACTCAGTGTTTCTTCTAACAGACTCCGTGAAATGGAGGTCAACGGAAGGATTTCAAAATCACACTTTCACGGCTTCCAGTGGCCACGGGCGACGTTAGCGGTTGTGTCACTGATGTAATCTGCATCCCGCAGCCGCAGATTCAAGGCTGGGTTGGGTGGGGGTGAGAAGTCGTTCAGCCGCAGTGGAGCAAACTCTGCCTGGACAGAGGGTGGCGTAGCTGTGGAGAGGGTGGATGTTTTGACACTGTAAATACATCTATGTTTTTGTGTATCCCGTCACAGACGAAGCCTCGCGTGAGAAGACGGGGCAGCTTCTCCAGGTCTGAAGCCGGATCGATGACGTGTCTCCTGCTGGATGCGTATCGCGCGCTGAAAGGTCACAGCTCACCGAACGACTGAGATAAGGGCTCACTCTCGGGGTCTGCTCAGGTCCTCGGGCCCCAGGGTCTCGGCCATGAAGGGGAGGGGCCCCAGGAACCTGTATACAACATGGAAAAGAGACACTTCATCACCGCCACTCACGAGATACACTCCAGCCTCCCTCCCTACCCCACATCCCGCTATCTCTCCCCCACCTTCATTCCTACACCCATCTCTCACATACGTCTACAGCGTTTATCATGATTGGGGGATTTCAAAAATCTGCATCAAGCCTGTCTCAAATGAATTATTTAATATCCCAATGTACTAACCCTTTTACCAGTCGATTGTCTTCTAGCTGCACAGTACCACTCGATGAATATTTTCACAAATTAATTTAAAAATTACAATAATGTAACAACCATTCCTCTTCAAATGAAATGACACACATTTTTTTTCTTGTATCAACCGTTTTTTAACCATATCTGTGGTTACGATAAAGATTTCAGCAAGCATATGGATAATGTCACTCAACCAGTCAGCCAATGGTGACCGAAATGTCTTTGGTTAATCTTACCTCACAATAATAATTATTATCACTTAGTATTTCAATAATCAGCAGCAGAGGTCAAAAATATGAGTAGAATGCATTGAAGATGACCGAGGAAAGGGCATGACCACGCAAGAAAACAGCAGGATGCGAGTCAAATTTTTCAAATGACTCATTCGAGAGCCAAGCTGGTGATGCTGGTTCAGGGGTCACATGAGCTCAGGGAAAATATGCAATGAATCACGACAGGAAAAAGTCCTCCCACATGAAAAGTGCTTTTCTGACCCACATTATCTCTGGGGAAGGGAAGTGAGGTTTTTTATTTATTTTT
This sequence comes from Gymnothorax reevesii, assembly GCA_029721435.1. Lineage (NCBI taxonomy): Eukaryota > Metazoa > Chordata > Actinopteri > Anguilliformes > Muraenidae > Gymnothorax > Gymnothorax reevesii. Next base: position 10,195,494 of record CM056574.1, read on the forward strand.
TTAATCTGCCGATTACATACATGCCATGTGTGAGCGCACAAAGCTTATATTTCCATAAAGCCCTTTAAAAAAGTGTGTTTGAAAGGGGAGAGAAACCGTAATGCATATACGTGTTCAAAAACAAACAGCACCGATCAAAAGTCTTCAGCACCCTACATTAAAAAAAAAAAAAAATTAAAAATTGACTTAATTTGTTGACTTTTTTGTTGTCCACATTGGTGTTGCTGAAGACAAAAAGTATATCTGAAATTCCAAATGCTAATTTAAAAAATAGCTTAATAAATAAATGTTTGCATTTCATTAAAAAAACAGTTGGAAGACATCATATAGTTCTGACAGTGCCCTGATGTCGACATCATCATGGCTGTCTGCAGTTACTTGGAGGGATAGACAGTCAGTCTGCAGAGGAACGGTGGCAAGTTTTCCACTTTGCTTGGAAAAAGCAAAAAGCCGATCATCTTATAAAATTGTAGCATGACAGAGCAGTGTCCCCATTTTTAGGCAAAAAAAAAATGCAGTCACACCAAATATTGATTTGATTTAGTTTTTAATAGTTTGCAGCTCTGTATAGACCCCTCCTCAGTAATCAGAAACTTTTCATTTAATTATTTTTGCAAGCATATTTGCCTGACGAAACGGCTATAAATGTGCCTGAGACTATAGCACAGTACTGTAAGTTTGGTTCTTTCTGAAGCACCGTTCATATGCAGTCCGCTCATACAAAAACATTCAGAGTTCGAGATAAGGGCGCCTTCAGAGCCAGTTTCCATTTGTCAGTGAAGAAGCATGAAGCAGAAACCATGACCGCATCGCATAATTCATAACCGGCACCGATGCGCAGTACATTAGCAAAATTATCTCCACCTGAAACCAATTGCACAGGCTTTTACCGCCGGCCCACGACATGCCGTGCACGCCATCCATTTCTGAGCGAGGGAATCCGTCTTCTCTCCTGTCGCGATTGCGAAAGCGCCGAGCCAGCGCCGTGTCCGCAGCGAGCTGATTTATTCGCCCCGGCTCGTCTCACGGGCGCGGAATCACATGGGAGTCGCGCTGGCGATACACCAATCAGAGAGCGGCCCGCGGAACGAGACCACGGCAGCCCGCGCTGAGAATAAGCAGACACGTTCGCCTTTTCTGAAGTGAAAACACTCGCTCTCGCCCAGAAAAAAGGTGCGCAACTTTTGGCCAAAGTCCGCTTGACAGAACTCATTAAAGCAGAGCCTTGTACGAGGCCAGTTCATTAATTTCTCAACACGATTTCTGATGGACTAGGGATTACCAAATCTGACCAGAAATCCAGCCCTGGTTTTCTTTACTCCAAAGTAATTTACTAATTAAGTGAACAATCAGTGCTTCTGATTAGCCGGACTGTCATCACATCTGACTGTCAGGTGAAAGGAGGGTGGAAAACCAGCCGTTCTCACCCCTTGCGGACCATAACTTCATGATCCCTGCCGTACACAATTTAATCCATCTTTTTTTCTGCCAGCCTGTTAAAATCAAGTAACTTAGGTACTGATATCTCCCATATATAGCAGCTGTCCAACTGATAAGGTACATTACGATTATATTTTTGACTCATGAAACTCCTCTTGACTTGGACTGGTCAAAAGATGTCGATGATGAGAGAGGGAGCCTGATGTGTGGAATGAGAGCTGACTGACGCGACATGACAGCGCTAAAAACACAGACGTACAGAAATAAATACAAAAGGACAACATTGTCATCAATATCAACCGCTACCATGGAGTCTCATTTTCAAACCCAATCAGGGTTATGACTAGGAGCATAAACACACAAAATTTAATTCATGTTGGTGAGGCAGTTTCTGAAAGAAATTGTCCTCACATATCCGTCCCGATGGATGGATGGACAGACGGTGGAGCACCACTGCAATATCCCCCGCTCCATTTTGCGTCGTGTCGAGGATAATAATTTTCCTGGGTTAATTACATCTGGGTTCGCAATTATTCCTTCCAGAGGCATCAGTTCGCAGTGGAGGTG